>CM062290.1:336361687-336767707 GCA_031216915.1 Pictodentalium vernedei
ACCATTTAACAATTTTATTAGCACTACGACAAATATTGAAACTATTTTGAATCTATTTATAGGAAAAGACAGCGCTCGTGTGGTGTTTTCCAACAAATAGTTGCACATGTATATTAGCACTATGAAAAGCCCTGGGCCGATTTAATCCGTGGACCGACTTAGGGGCATACCTCAATTGCTGACTTTATTTTTGGCCGACTTCTCCCATGGGCGACTTCATTTGGGGGCGACTTCCCACCATTTAACTCTTTGTAGACTTTATACCACAACAACAAATTTTTTTTGCGACAATTTATTGGAAAACATCCAGTGGTGTTTTAAATAGATAGTTGCAAAAAATGAGAAAAAGAACAATTTCTACAGCCTCGTGTTCGAGTGTTGTTTTCTTAATACTGGATATCTGTCTTTTCCACCTAAGATCGCCGTATCTACATGTGCCGAGTCGACGTCCAGTAAGAGCAGGCTTCGACACCCTTATAGTTTAAAGTCCCCCCCCCCCCCCCCATAAATAACAGATGTACGCCACCTCCCTCCTCCCACCACCACATGTTGGGGATCACATGTCGCCTATGCAGAGATAGGCCTACTGACACCACCTCTAGTTCCACAGAAAGTTAAAAGTTATTTTTCGGCATAATTATGTTGTTGCCGGAACGCAATTTAATTTGAGTGCATTCAAAAACGGAAACCGGACATTGCAAATAAAATCATTAAAATTATTTTCGACAGTGTTAATATGGGCAGATCATAAGCAGTCATAACTGAAATAGAAGGTGATCAATTGCATCTCGATTTGTTGTCAGTCTTTTTTGTGTTGATGATGTAAATATGTGAATATTTTTAGTCGATAACTTGAAATAAATCATAAAAATGAATTTATTTTCTTTATACATTATACATTAACCCATCGGAACATCCTGATGTCACGTGAAGTGCTAAATGCAAAAATGAATATTACACAGTAATTAGACTTGAATATTTCTCCATTTGAACTTCATATGCCAAGATTATTTCAATGTGATTTTTTGTTTTTGTTACAAATTACAATTAATTGAATATATTGATATATATGCATTCCCAATAAATTGTAACAAAATACAGATTAAATTTCAAAAAGATATTTAATAACATTTGATAAATAAAAGTTGTCAGAAAGGTTATAAACAACATCTCAAAAGTGTTATGCTTTATCAGACCAGTGCTGGAAAACCCCATTAATTAGCTCCGCCCACTCATAAAAAGTTCCTCTATAAATAGATACAGAGATCATAATTGAACCGGATTAACAGTGACTGCATTATGTAATCATATGTAACAACTGGGGTAATTTGGAAGACTACTTTTACAGGGACTGTACACGTAATGTAAACATTACAAAAAATAAGCCAAAAGCATGGGAGAATAGCTAGGGGGGAATAAAAGAAAGGGAGAGAGGAAACACTGATTAAACAATGGAACATTCATAGCAAGAATGACCACAACAAGGTCATGCCTCGAAAATAGGTAACATGATTACTTTCGTAAAATAATTATAAGTTACAGCCCTGAACATTTGTTTCCACTGTTTTTTCCTCTCCAACTTCTATTTCCACCATATATCCACCATTTCTCTCATAATTATGCATCTGGTATCTTTAAAACTGAGATTTACAAGCACAAATAACAGTGAAGTGTAACTGTATTGAGGGCCAAACAAAGAATGACTTTTGGCGGCAATTTCGAGACCTCCTTGACACTGCGCATGCACTGTGGAGTAAAAGTATGGAGGATCATATAGGGCATGTAATTTTTGGTTTTAGATGCAAATTTTGGGGATGGGGGGGGGGGGGGGGGTAAAATTTGCGTTTGGCCCTAAATATTTTAGAGTTAGCATCAGCTGAGTCTGGGTCATTGGTACAGTATAAAAATATAGTATTTTTTCAGCTGCTGAATTTGCATATTATGCAGGCGGATGTGGACGATTCATTGGGTAAAGGGTTAATATCCAATTAAGGTGCCCCACTGTCCCAACAGTTTAGTTTAAACAATATTTATTCAAAGAATATGCTATATGTAACAACAAGAGGGATGTTACATCCCAACGCTCACCTACATTCGCGCTTGATAATGTCGTTCCAATGTAACATGCCTAATATTTAGTTAATATAAATCATTAACTAGGCATCAAATGATTAATGTGGTTTATGTGATGGCTTTGGAAAGTCTATATTTCTGCACTTATTATATATCAATTCAACATAAAATCATTGGATATAAAAGCATTTTTTTCTTTTAGAAATGTTTATGATTAGAATATGAATCGTGAGGCCAGATATTAAATCATAAATAAGAATTAGGAAAGGCTTTCATAAATCACTGAAATTGTAAGTACATTCATTGGTTAAAGAGGAGTTGCGGAAAAACATTCATTCAAGGCTTTCATAAATCACTGAAATTGTAAGTACATTCATTGGTTAAAGAGGAGTTGCGGAAAAACATTCATTCAAGAAAGTGACTATAAGTCCCAACAAAAATACATCACATCAACAACTAAAATAAGCCTTAATGTTACTAGTAACAAGTATGAGAAAGTATTGAAAAAAAAAAGTTAAAAAAATTTTTTTTAAAGAAAGTGAAAATAAGTCCCAAAAATCCCCCTCACCTTAACACAAACTTTTAGAACTTAAAATTGAGTAAGTCAGACAAAAACGTGAACATTGTGACTGAAAAAAAGAAAAGAAATCAGTTAAATTTCTGCATACAGTAGGGTTAATACCTACAGTTGTTATTGAAATGAGAAAATAAACAGTAATGAGAGATGAAGGCACCACAATCTGCACAAAAGCTGACTTTAACACAAATTCTTACAACACCTAAACGCTAATTCTTACAACAAGTTTTGGCAGAAAATCAGCCTCAAATTCCTCAAATATGCATGTAATGAGGGTTAAATATTACTGCAATGGAGTTCAGTAACCCAAGCGTAGAATATTAATCGCCTGGAAACAAACATAGAAACACAACCCACCTAAACACAAAGTTTACAAACTTTTACAACTTAAAATTTACTAAGTCCGAGAAAAACATGAAAATTTTGACTGAAAAAAAAGAAAATTTCCATTAAATTTCTGCATACAGTAGGGTTAATACCTACAGTTGTTAATGAAATATGAAAATCAACAGTAATGAGAAATTAAAGTAGCACAAGCTGCACAAAAGCTGACTTGAACGCAAATTCTTACAACACCTAAACGCAAATTCTTACAACTTTTGGCAGAAAATTTTAGCTGAAATTTGGAAAAAAGTTGTAGTATCAGGGTTAAATACTGTTCTGATAGTCCCCTACAACCTACATATGCAATATCAAAGGCTTGATCCCACTGATCTTGAGAACTCAGCTTAACACCTCACCTTAACACAAACTTTTAGAACTTAAAATTTACTAAGTCCGAGAAAAACATGAAAATTTTGACTGAAAAAAAAAAAAAATTCCGTTAAATTTCTGCATACAGTCGGGTTAATACCTACAGTTGTTATTGAAATATGAAAATCAACAGTAATGAGAAGTTAAAGCACCACAATTTGCACAAAAGCTGACTTTAACTCAAATTCTTACAACACCTAAACGCTAATTCTTACAAGTTTTGGCAGAAAATCAGCCTCAAATTCCTCAAATATGCATGTAATGAGGGTTAAATATTACTGCAATGGAGTTCAGTAACCCAAGTGTAGAATATTAATCACCTGGAAAGACACATAGAAACACAACTCACTTAAACACAAAGTTTTACAACTTAAAATTTACTAAGTTCGAGAAAAACATGAAAATTTTGAGTGAAAAAAAAGAAAATTTTCGTTAAATTTCTGCATTAGTTGTTATTGAAATATGAAAATCAGCAGTAATGAGAAGTTAAACCAGCACAATCTGCACAAAAGCTGACTTTAACACAAATTCTTACAACACCCTAAACGCAAATTCTTACAACAACTTTTGGCAGAAAATTTTAGCTGAAATTTGGAAAAAAGTCGTAGTTTCAGGGTTAAATACTGTTCTAATAGTCCCCTAGAACCTACATATGCAATATCAAAGGCCTGAGCCCACTGATGCTTGAGAAATTCACCTTAACATTAACTCTTACAATATTGGACACGCCGGACGCCGACGCCCGAGGTTATCACAATAGCTCACCACATCTTACAGATGTAGGTGAGCTAAAAATGAACAACAACAACAACAACAACAACAACAACAACAACAAAAGTAACAGCACAAGGCACCGCAGCTCACAATATAACATATATTTGACACTAAACAAATTGCTAATTAAAGGAGGGATTTGACAGGAAGCTTGGAGCTTATGTGAGTAATCTCCCTAACAATTTCCCAATGCAAATGTGCTCCCACCAGTGCAAAAGAGGTGAACTCAATTTATTTGAAACAGATATTTGAAATTAATATGTTTCATAAAAAATATTATATTTATATATTTAGACCTTGAAGCCTCCATCATGATCTGCCACCGACAGTTATGAAGCCTTTTTCAATCACATTTCAGTCAAAAAAGAGTAAACATAACACGCAATCTGTCAAAATCATATATTAAATTTACTAACTTGAAAAGAACTTAAGCTGAATAATGTCTTCTCCAACAAGACAGTGGAAAACATCCAGGAGAAAAGGAGGGCAGAAAGAAAGAGGACAGGAGACAGAGGAAAGAACGTGAGAGATCAGCCAGGAGAGGAGCAATGGACGCAGAGCATGAGGTTAGTGGTCTTGACTCTTTAACTAGAACTATTAATGGCCTATCCCAACAGATAACCAATTTTCAGGGGCAAATAGCTGATATGCAGGCTGAACTTACTAGCCTCCGCAATACTATCAGGGAAAAGGATGCCTTAATTGCAGATCTAAGGGGTAAACAAAACCCACCATCCTCAGCTCCAACGCCTGGTTCTGCACCGGCTAAAGCCCAGGAGGAGGGTGGAGGCCACCAAAGAGGAAAAAGTCACCGGACGCATATCCTCAGCAGCAGCTGGTTCTAGCCAGCCTAGCCCATCAAAGAGCTCTGGGGCCCAGGGGCATACTCAGGCTTGTATACTGATCCCTGGATCTCCTCCAAAAGAAGTTCAGGTTGCGGCAGAGGTCTACCCTGCCCCTCCTAAGGCAATCGTATCACAACAAAACAAATCAGTCAAAGTTAAAGTCAGTGGTGACTCGGCAACCATAGCAACCCCTGTGTTGGAAAAGGGCGAAAGCCCTAGATCCTACGCAGAGGTCGCTAGGGCTGCTGAGGAGGGCCAGGATAACCAGTCCACCTTGCCCCAATGACCCTAAGGATCCTCTAAACACCAAGGAGTTCAATCCCGACAAGCCTCTCTCACAACTATTCAGTCCTGATTTTTCCAGAGACAACAGCAATGGCAATTGCATGCCTGTGGTCCAGTCCCCCAAAGATCAGGACCCCGCCATGCAGCAAAACTCAGCTGAAAAGAAAACAACAAAGGAGAGATAGTTCAGAAAGCGACATAGAACTGCTGGAAAGCACGAACGAGGGAAGGTTTCGAGACCCTGACGGAGCGCAAAGTCAAGCGCTGTCGGAGTCCTCATTCCTCGTCCGTGCCCTCTTGGTTCTATCTCTGTCACCAGTCTAACAGATAACAGACTGTAATTGCATCTCTCTGAAAGACAAAAATTTAAGCAATCCCAGTAATACCAGTAATCATAGCCTAGCTGCCAAGGCACCAGGTCAGGCAATCCCAATCAATCAAGAAACAACTCCAACAGCAGCTATGGCTACGGCATCAGGTCAGCCGACCCCATGTCACTCAGGATCAACTCTATCACCAAATCCATCAATCCCAATACCACTCATGGAACTGGACTTCTCCGCTGCTGTCAAAAAGACAGCAGATCACCTGGTCACTAAAACTAAAAAGCAGGGGCAAGGAAAAGCTACTCCCGCTACATCCCGTAAAAAAGGCAAACCATTTCGTAATAGTTGTCACTAGGGTCCACCCTGATACCCCCAGGGAAGCTATCTCTAGAGGGCTGCAGGAATGCGAATGGGAGAGGTTTACCTCTAGAGTCACGGGCAAATGCACGTGGCGACTTAAGGTAAACTGCCCAAATAACTCAATTAAAGAAAAACTTACTGCAAATGGGGTCATGATTAATGGCAGAAAACATGCGGTGGAGGATTACAGATCCTCCCCTCCACCAATTCAATGTCACAAGTGCCAGAAATTTGGGCACTTAGCTACGAAATGCAGGGGGAATCTGACCTGCATGAGATGTGGGGGCAATCACCTCACACAGGGATGCAAGTCAGACTCTCCCTCTTGGCCAAACTGTAAGGGAGATCACGTAAGCAGCTATCATGGGTGCCCCCATTTTAAAAAAGTTAAACAGAGCATAGAATTAAATAACCTGAACCTAAAAAAAACAGATAGTGCCTCCTCCCCCCATACAATCTGCTCACTAGTTGCAGGAGCATTGTTCTCTGTATTAGATAAACACGTAAATACTAGTCTGTCTGACAACTGTCATGATGTTAGCCGGTCAGCGTCCCGGCTTTTCAAAACACAGATTTCGGATTCGCTAATTAAAGCCTCAATCAACACCCAAAAGTTACAAATAGCCGTGTGGAACCCTAGAAGCGTTAACAATAAAAAACTTCAAATCAGCCGATATTTCGAAGACACAGACATTATCTGTATCTGCGAAAGTTGGCTTCACCCCAGTAAAAACTTCTTGGTAAGCGGGTTCAGCACTATTAGAAGAGATAGACTAACCACCACAGGTGGCGGCATCACTCTTCTAATAAAACAGAACATCAAAACCAAAACCATAAAAACTAATCACCTCGACGCAGAGGTGATTGCTACTGAAATCACTGTTGATAATAACAACATCGCAATTGTTTGTTATTATAATGACCCAAGCAAAATTGTTTCTGACACTGTCTTTGAATTCTTTATGAGGAAATACAAACATTGCATTTTCCTCGGCGACTTCAATGCCAAACACCTGTACTTTGGCTGCAACAAAACTACCCCAAACGGTGAAGCCCTCCTTGAAATCACGAAAAAACATAACCTTCATGTGGTTATGAATGACAGCTCAGCAACGTATATCAGTAACAACCCATTATTCTCATCCGAAATCCTCGATCTAATTATCGCTAGTGACTCCCTGATAAACCATATCGATGACCACTGGGTCGGCGACGGTGACTTAGGCAGCGACCACCTCCCGGTCCATGCCTCTCTGCAGCTAGGAAATAGCCCACTCAGGTACACCCCCCCCCCCCCCCCCCCTCCGTAGAAACTTCAGGAAAATTAATTGGAACCTCTACCGCGATATCGTTGATGTCAAACTCACTGACCAGCCCCCCCCCCCCCCCCCCCCCCCCCCTCATCCAATGCAGCGGAACTAAAAACCCAATGCGAGAGCATTGAGAAAATCATTAACTCAACCTTAAACGAAATATGCCCAAAAGAGGAAGTACGCCCCTGGAGAAACACTATCTCGGGCGAGACTCTGTCACTTATCAAATCTAAACGGAAAGCTCTTTGCGCTCTCAAAAAAGAAACTGACCCCAGCAAGAAATCTGAACTAAAAAAAACATACAACTGCCTTCACGGCGAAGTCAAAGAATCCCTCAAAGCTGAAAAACAAGCCAGCTGGGAAAAGGCAACAGCCAACCTAAACGGGACCCAAGATGCTAAAAAATTCTGGGACTCTTTCAAAATTCTTACTGGGCAAAAAAACAAGGGTGATAAAGCCGCAACAAAACCTCTTAAGAAGGAAGACAGCTCTTTCACTCGCACCGACAAAGAGAAGGCCGACACCTTTGCCGACCTCCTAAGAAACACGCATCGCCCGTATCAAGACATGGGCAATGATGACGCTGTCATCAACGCGATTGATGACTTCATCAATGAACACCCTGATATCTACCGTGACCCCAATTTCGATAACGAGCCAGAAGATGGGGACGATGATGACCTTGTCACCCCCATCACCAATGGCGAAATTATTAATGTCATAAAAAAATACAAAAACTCACCCGGCGAAGACGAAGTAAGCTACAAAATTCTAAAACAAAGCCCAAACTCCCTAATCGAAAAATTAAACAAACTATTCAACGCATGCCTCACCCATGGCTACTTTCCCAAATGCTGGAAAAAAGCCATCGGTGTCATGATACCAAAACCCGACAAGGACCCCTCCGATCCAGCCAGCTACCGCCCAATCAGCCTGCTCAGCTGCATTGGTAAGACATTCGAAAGAATCCTTACCAATCGGTTCAGGGGGCACCTTGAAGACATCGACTTCTTCAATAAATGGCAAAGAGCCTATAGAAACCGTAAAGAAGGCATCAAACATGTCTACCGACTAGTCACCCAAATGAAAACTGCTATCAACAATCAGGAAATAGGCGCGGCAGTCCTGTTAGACGTCGAAAAAGCATTCAACTCTGTTTGGCATAATGGAATGCACTACAAATTATCAAAAATGAGACTCCCCATGAAACTGCTGAGATTACTATCCTCTTTCTTAAATGATCGCAAAATTAAAGTCAGAGTGAACAATGAAATGTCTGACAGTGTCCGCCTTGAAGCAGGCACCCCCCAAGGATCCGTCCTAAGCCCCCTCCTATATATCTTTTTTGTAAATGACCATAGCTTCTCCGATGATCGCGTTCAAGTTTCCCAATTCGCGGATGATAAGGGCCTCTGGGACTCTAACAATATGGCCAATCTGCTCCAAAAACCCCTGCAATGCGCTCTCGACGAGCTTGAACAATGGTGTGCCAAATGTAGAATAAAGCTAAACGCCAATAAAACCCAACGAATCACCTTTACTCGCAAGATAACTAAACAGGATTTTGACCTAAAAGTTATGGATAACATCCTCCCGGAATGCAAAGAAGCGAAATTCCTGGGCATCACCATTGATAAAAAACTGTCCTTCAACAAACATATCAACGACATGGCGAAAAAAGCTACCAAACGCATTAACTGAAAATGCTTAAGGGAACTTCATGGGGGGCCAACCAGTCCACCCTACTCAAACTATACAAAGCCTTTGTGCGCCCAGTACTAGAATACGGTGCAATCATACTAACTGACCTCAACCAAACTAATATGGGAAAACTCCAGAAGGTCCAAAATCACACGCTTAGAGTTGCCCTCCGCGCCCCATGGGACACACCCATCAAAACACTCCACGACAGGGCCGATATCCCCACCATTAAAGACCGCCTAGCCACCCTGGCCGCGAAAAGTTAAAAAATTTATAGTAATTTATATATTTTTTATACTTACCAATGACCCAGACATAGCTGGTGCTAACTCTTAAAATATAGGGCCAAACACAAATTTTGCCCCCCAATCCCCAAAATTTGCATCTAAAACTAAAGAAAACATGTCCTGAAAGGCCCTCCACACTTCGCCCCTACTGCGCATGCGCAGTGTCAAGGACGTTCCGAAATTGGCGCCATTTATCATTCTAATAACCAGTGCCTGGTAAGCGCTATGTACTCAGCGGGGAGGCAAGAGTTCCCAACTCCTGGGAGGGCCATCCCCGTCTGGGTCATTGGTAAGTATAAAAAATATATAAATTACTATAAATTTTTTAACATTTTTATACTGTACCAATGACCCAGACATAGCTGAATAGTAAAAAGGCTGGAGGGCCAAGGACATAGAGCAAAATGGAATACGCTGAATAAAATAAAATAGAGTCATCCCCTGTAGGGAAAAGAAGTAATAGGCCTTACATGTATCTTTCTTATTTATGATAAATTAGAAAGATACAACACCTTCCAAAAATTGAGCTTCATACATCCATGTACTCTATTAATATCCAATAATCCTTATACTAATAATTTTTAAAGTAAGCCAATAATAAAGTAAGTCTAGAGAATAGAGACTCTTATACTCCTAAAAGTGTGTGAGAATTGCATAATCATGTCCGTTGACATATGCAATATTCAAAAGCTATACTTTAAAAACTAAGACTTGAATGAATTTTATAAACTTAAACTTCTCACTAAACAACCATCCCAATAACAGCTCAGAATTACTAACTCCGGAGGAGGTATCCCCTTGTTTTCATAGTAAAAACAGGAGACCCAAGGGAACACCCTCCCCCCCCCCCCCCCCCCCCCCCCCTTTTTCTTGCCCTGGGTCAAATAGCCCAGAGCGAAGAGGGCAGCCGAACGGAGACACTGCCGAAACAGACAGCCTACCTAGCTATAGTAGCAACTGTTAAGTGAATGACATTCTGAGCAGTAGATAATAGACCTAACAATAGAGGCCTCCAGAAATGGACTCGATATTTCTGAGATAAAATTCATGAATGGATGGCTGAGCGCAATGAGCAGCCTTCAAAAATCTATAATAGCAACACTATTAATGTAAGCCCAAGAAGTAGAAGAACTCTTACTTCATGAGCCGAAATCTTAAGCACAACTGCTAAGCCAATGATATACCATAAGCAGTACGCTAGTTAATAGAATCCATTAACAATAAAATGGAGCGTAACGTCCTTCTACTAGACATCAAAGACAGAAGAAGCTTACGCCCTTGTAATAAACAGATATCTGTTTATAAATACATAAACTGTACCCGGAAAGAGTAAAGGCCTATGCCCATACGAAGACGGAAGGACCTTAAAATAATAGGTTCCGGATAATAGGAGCCTAACTCTTATGCAACAATCCAACCTAAATAGTAACGGAAGTATTGATTCCGAAACTATGAAAGTGAAAATCATCCATCGATAGTGCATGAAACTCACTGACTCTACAGTAAAAGAGAAACCAACAGAATTACTGTCTAAAAGGTCAGAATTTGAAAACTACTGTTTCCAGAGGCTCAAATGATTACTTAGCTAAATAAGAACCGAAGTTAAAATCCGTATAGGAATTTAAACTAAAGATTCTAAGTCTATTTATCAAAAAGTTACTAACTGACTTAGATAAAGAGACAAAAGACTCAATTGTAAACTATCGTAGAGTGCATAGGTATGAGGTAACATAAACCTATAACCTAAATAACAACAGGCTGCAGTAGATCTTGTGAAACAAGTATACTAAAAAATAGCAATGAGTAGTATGGAGGGATCAACCATATGAACATAATGATCCCTACACCACGACGGAAGAGCCTCCACTTTAGTCGCATAGAATAGCGAAGAAGAGGATCTCCTATAGTAAGAAATCGCGTCCAAAGCTCGTCCAGTACAGTGCTTACAATGCAATACGGACCACACAACGGAATACATGAAGGTTGCGACCTTGCTGGTTGTGATAAAGATGACACGATTTACCCAGTGAAAAAAGATCCTCACATAGAGGAAGATTTCACGTTAAGATCCACAGTAGACAAGAGAGTAAATTACTCATGATCTCTGTGAAGATAGAGATGCTATCAACAGAAATGTATTTTGGTTGTTTATCTTAGCAATACCTGCTAAAACAACAGCGCCGGAGGATACGCGTATCCTATCATTCCGTCCTATAGATCAATAGAGCGTTAACAGTATTAGCTCAGAGATCTGGACAAGCCAACACATATGTCTGCAATTGATTAGCAAGCTGTGTCATAAATAAAACATCATTGGGCGCTCCCATAGATAGCAAATCTGATTAAATACTTGTTTGTTGAGAGTCCATTCTGACAGCAACAAGCGACCCGTAAGAGAACGGGAGTGCGATAAAACAATCAGACGACCCAGAATATGACGGACCAAAACTGAACTTGGTGTACTATAACCAACAGACGGATTCTTCCATTAAATTGAATAACGGAAACGAAAGAGTGCCTCCCTGGTTCCGGAGATACGCCACTACTGTCGAATTAAAGGACAGGAATTTGGGCATGCGTTTCTGAATAATGTTCATGCAATGACATAAAGCAAGCCTAAAAAACATTATTCCGCGGAAGTTAAACTGATAGCTAAAAGACTGCGGAACCCAAAGACCCTGGCACTTCGAATCCGTAGGGATCAGAATATATCCCAATCTGTTTGACTGGCAACCGTCATAACAGGCACACTCGGGTCCGGCAACTGCGGCGGCACTCTCTGAGTCAACCACCGAATGTTTGCCCCAGTCTGAATCTCTTGTAACACTAGATAGACAAGAGAATGTATAAATCAAGCAATTCATGGATTGCCGGAAAGTTGCTGTCGAAGAGAAGCTCCTCCGAGAACGAAGCGACTCTGAGAGAGTTCTTAACCTACTATCCACGCGTGGATGTAGCTAGGGCTGCATCACGTCTAACCAACTCCAATCAGCCACTGAAGGGCGGAGTTATACGTGAACAAACTACTGCCCTCAAAAGAAATTACATTGAGAATAATATCCCGTAAATCTTTTCTTGAAGACGTAATGATAACGCCTCAGTAAGGCGGATTACGTATAATAAAGCGTCTAAGTTAAGTCTACTATACATAATGTCGTTCCCAACATTGAAATTGGAAAAGACATAAACGGCGAAAAAGAATATATGCAGTCTTTAATCACACCGTCTAGACGCATATGAACTCTCGGTATGCCCTGCTCTGCCAAAATAAACTATATGTAAAAAAGATAAAATGGCAGAAATGAGCCACGCGGACAAGAAACTAAACTATCATGCTTAGTAGCAGGCTTGTATATATATATAAATATATAGCGTCGAAAAATAAAACACATGTTGTAATGACAATATTGGACTGCGTCGGTAAGTCAGGGACAAAGTCCCTGTACCGATCGAAAAATCCGAGTCCAATGACGCTATAAGTCTCTTATCCAAGATCGCAGCAATGAAGTCCGAAAAATAATCACAGGAAGAAATGCCAGAAGATATGAAAGGCATCTTCCGATACTACTAAAGGGAAAACTCGAAATCTTTCGAATCCCTTTCGCCATCCTGTCGGACCCTATAAAGCGTTCGGTCGTCCGTAGCTTGATGCAACCGCGGACCGCACCGACCCAGCGCCGTCGGATAATTCCTGATTCGACCGAGAAACCGTCAATTGCTGGGATGCTGCGAAACAACTGTGCTAACTCGGAAAGCACGTCCGTCACTGAGGCCTGAGGAGCAGCGGTCTTACGATGCATTGCCGCAGGAAGCTCCGAGATCGTTACCCCCGTGCATACTTCCAATATGCGAGCGAACGGAGTGTATAGGCCTCGTGTCCCTTGGCTACCGGATGGCGCGACCTATTCGCTGTGGAATCACTGAATGCCGAAACTGATCGGATACTCGAGGTCACGTAGCCAATGTGCGGTCGTGTGCCCTGCTGTGAGGATGAGGAAGCATTAAAGACAGTCTCTCGGACTGTCAATATAACGGAGCGTCCCGAGCAACGGACATATGCTCCGAATGTAAAATATCTGAACCACAACATGCGGTCCCCTATGTTGTTGGCTTCCTCCGATCTGTCCTCAATCTGCCGTCACTGGGTGAGTACTAAAGTAATTAAAGTGCTCGCATCACCCAAATCTCCTTCCTAGACCGCAACGGACGAACCCGGCAGCCGAACCATTCGATGAATGTACGCTACACCGGGTGAGCTAGCGAATGTCACTCCGTAAGCGATAGACATATTCCATGAGCACTTATTGCCGCTAACTCTTCATTAACTATGACGACAGAGGCACACTTTTGAAAGACATCTCCATAACTCTTCGAACAAGAAACCAGAAATGCTTGGATAGCAAGCATAAAATAATAATATATATAGCGTCGTTCAATAATTCGAAAGTTTGTGTGACATTATTGGACTATGTCGGAACTGAGGGACGATGTCCCTGAACCGAACCAAAAATTTCTAAGTCCACCGACGCTATCAGTTTCTTATCCGGCATCGCAGTATATGTTGTTCCGAAAGGGAAAGCTTGAAATCCACCGAATCCCTTTCGGTATCCCGTCGGACCGGATGAAACTTTCGGACGTCCGTACCCGCTTCCGCGGAGCGTCCCGACCCAGCATCGTCGGATAAAATATATGCGACAGATTCAGTTGATGCTGGGATGCTGCGATAAACTGTGCTATTAAGGAAAGCATGTCCGTTCCCGAGGCCTGTGCAGTAGCGGACTTACGATGCATTGCCGCTGGAAGCTCCGTGAACGTTGACTCCCGCACACTTCCTATGCGAACGTCCGGAGTCTGCAGGCCTCGAGTCCCCGGCTACCGACCCAGCGCTGTCGGATAATTCTCGATCCGACACCGTTTCTGTCGGCTGCTGGGATGCTGCGATAAGCTGTGCTATGTGCACAAGAATGTCCGGCGTCGAGACCTGCGGAGGCGCAGTCTATCGCTGCTTCGCCGAGGGCAGCTCCGCATCAGATGGCTCCCGCATACTTTTCCTATGCGAACGTCCGGAGTCCATTGGTCTCGAATCCCTGGCTGCCGGATGGTGTGACCTGGTCGCCGAAGAATCCTTGATCGGCGAAGCTGGTAATATATCGGCGGTCACGCAGCCAAGGAGCGGTCGTGTGCGCTGACGAGAAGAGGAAGCCTTAGCAGTCTCAGCGGACTGCCTATACAACGGAGCGTCCCGAGCGACGGACGTATGCTCCGCTAACGACACATTTGTACCACAACATCTGGGGCCAGATGTTGTTGAACGAGAGAGGGGCCTCTCTCGCTTGCCGTCCGGATGGACCGGAACGAGCTATGAACCGGACTAAAAGGCTTCCTCCGTTCTCCCTCCGATCCGCCGTCACTGGGTGTGCATTAAGTTAATTTTATAGTGCTCGCATCACCCCCAAAATTCCTTCTAGACCGCAACGGACGAAACCCGGCTGCCGAACCATTCGGTGAATGGACGCTACACCGGGCGAGCTAGCGGACGTCAAAGGCCGTCGAACCTACTAGGGTCCTCTTAGGCAATTGGCGTATTACATGAGCACTTTTCCGCTAGCCCTTCATTAATTGTGACGACGGAGGCACACTGTTGGAAGACATCACAGATACATCACCCTAATCTTGATCGTCTGAAATAGAAATTGATAAAGTAGAGTGACCCTGCGGGGAAAGGACCGGAGTGTCCAAATCCCCAACAACATACCGTGACATACGCTTCCCATATTGTCATCGAAATCATACGATACAGAACAGGAGTTAATGCGAGTACACTGACCACATATAGAATGATAATAAGGTCAGAGGAAGACTTCCTCTTAAAACAATTGATCAATATCCTTTCAATGTGAAAAGAAAACAAGTCCTGGTACTCGCACTAACCCCTGGCAATCAAAATACATAATAATAATATGATCCATTAATATAGAAAAAATAATTGAAATCAAAATATTTTGAAAAAATATTTTTTCAGAACAGCCCAAGTTTCTGAAAAGTAACGTTGAGCCCCAATGGATCCCAAGCCTAAGTGTGGACAAAAATTTTTAAAATATTTTAAACAATTTATTCAACACTTACGAACAATAATAATGTATCTAGTTATGATTAAAATAACATAAAGATATTATTATTTAGAAATCCCCCCCTCACACAGAGGGCTGTTGTAAATGTAAACAATGAGTGTAAAAACACTAAAATAAGACTCCAGGCACCCAGGCCCGAAATCAGTTACCAAAAATACACCATCTGATGCAAAACAGAGACTTCCAGGGAAGAAACTGCAGAACATCAGATGGTAGATGCAGAACACAACGCCTAACCACCCGTAGGTGAAGACGTCAACATGGGGAAAGAACAGAATTCATTCTGTTATACAGCTAAAACTCCCAAGAAATTTTAGTAATAATAATTACAGAAATTATGCCAAAAGCATGGGAGAATAGCAAGGGGGAACTTAAAGGACAGGGAGAGAGGAAAAACACTTGAAAAAACAGTGTAACTAAATAATCAGAATGACAACAAAATGGCTGCTGCCTTGAAAATAGGTAACTTAACATAATTTCATTAAAAAATTTTAAGTTACAGCCCTGATAATATTCTGTCACACATTCTTTTCCTCTCCTCCCTTTCTATCCTCCTTAGAATCACCATTTCACTAATATTTATGTGTCTGGCATCATTTAAACTGAGATTTAAAAGCACAAAGATCAGTCAGATGTTAACTGATGAAGGGCCAAACTTAGAATGATAAATGGCGCCAATTTCGGAACGTCCTTGACACTGCGCATGCGCAGTAGGGGCGAAGTGTGGAGGGCCTTTCAGGACATGTTTTCTTTAGTTTTAGATGCAAATTTTGGGGATTGGGGGGCAAAATTTGTGTTTGGCCCTATATTTTAAGAGTTAGCACCAGCTATGTCTGGGTCATTGGTACAGTATAAAAATATCATGACCGGTTAGCCGACAGCGAACTAATCTCCGAACTTGGAGCCATTTGCAAAAGCCAATAAAAGCCCCAAAATTGCAATCAAAACTAAGACCGCTCGAAAAAAAAACAAAAAAAAACTAGTCAACAGTCAGCGCGCAAAAACAACACAGGGAACAAAGAGGAAGGGTAGGTAGGCCAAGCCACTGTCAAGCAAATCTACTGCGACCCCATAGTACGACATGTCCTGCTCCAGGCATGCTACAATGCGTGGAACCAAACTACCCTGCCCCCACAATCTCAGCAAATCTACGTCCAATAACAACATAGGGAAAGGGTAGGTAGGCCAAGCCACTGTCAAGCAAATCTACTGCGACCCCACAGTACGACATGTCCTGCTCCAGGCATGCTACAATGTGCGGAACAAAACTACCCTGCCCCCACAATCTCAGCAAATCTACGGCCAATAACAACAAAGGGAAGGGTAGGTAGGCCAAGCCACTGTCAAGCAAATCTACTGCGACCCCACAGTACGATATGTCCTGCTACAGGCATGCTACAATGTGCGGAACCAAACTACCCTGCCCACACAATCTCAGCAAATCTGCGTCCAATAACAACAAAATACTCGCCTTTTTTCGAGGCTTACTACCACATTCGTGCTACCTCTATAAAACCATAAATTTTTCAACCGCAGGCCCAAACAGGACGCTCGAGATACCAAGCGTGAGTGTTTTGTGTGGGCTGGGCCTCCCCGGCCGGGGGTGGGATTTGCAGTGTTTAATCGTGATCCTAAATAAACTCAAATTAATCTAAATATGGTCGAAACCAGCGATGGGCATAACAGAAACAACCTCGGGCGTGGTTTAGTGTCTAAACCTGTTACCCTCCCGCTACAAACTCACTATCACCCTATGAAGGTGATCTAACAGGCTGATCAGCAGCTTAACTGTGATCATAATTATAACATATTGTGCTACTTTTATGTCTTATTCTAATGAAAACTAATTCTGCCTTCTTCTTTTAAGCAGGTACACAGAAGATGCTTTTTGACCAGCACCCCAATAACCGCTACGGACAGTCCAACCGTTACAGAAACGGTAACCCCCATGGTTCCTGTACATCCTCCGCTCCATCCCTAAAAGTGGTCGACCACTTTTGGGGAGGCAAGCATTGGTCCTGCGTCCCGTCCCGCCTCTGCCCCTTTTTGTAAGCGCATTGCACATCTTTTTGTCCCAACCCAATAGGATTACAAATGCAGGCCTGCCCCCGAACCAGGGAAGTTCGGGTCTTCTTCTTGGTGGTCCCCGAAAGAGGTCGTTGTTGTTTTCCTTCAAAGAGTCCAACCAAACAGAGACAGCCTGAGGCAGATTATACTTGCCAGTTATGGCCTTCACTCAACATCACTCAAAATCATCCTCGAAGTGGCAGACTATACTTGCCCGAAAATCCAGATCGACTGCACCCTCGGGGAGAGGTAGTACCTTTGTGAGAGGACCCAACCTCTCACACTGGTCCTCACCCGAGGGTTCAACCGACATCAGCCAAGAGACCATCACGACGCAACTGGTGACACCTGCCGAGTACCTGCAGCCGTTCCTCCTTCAACACGCCTAGACATGTGAGAACTAATCATCTACAGTCACTGAGGGTTGAAAGGGGCTTGTCCCCCATACCGTCCCTGAGTGCCTTCGGCGCGCGAAACTATTCCTTTTGATTGTTATAACAATCTTTTCATGCCATTCTCTGACTTCAGAGTGAGAACAACCAATTAGCCATGGACTACCTGGCTAAGAAAATCAAGAATACTTTGCTGGTGCTGGATGCTAGCTCACTTCTCAACTGGAATGTGTAGGTTGAGAGTGACTGCGTCCAGCTTACCATTAAATACAAGACAATAGTCCAGGCACATTAGACATAAAAATGAGAAAGTAAGGAAAAAAATCGGAGAAAGCTGATTTTTTTATATGTTTCCGGGACACACATTGCGGATAAAGTGTGAAAAGTCCCCCCGAATCCGAGTTGAGCTTTTTTAGTTATAGCGTTTTTTTTTATGAAAAAAAAATTTTTTAAAAAAATTCGACCCAGCTCCATATTTCTCATTCTTATTTGCCTTAGTAGGGTGAGAATCATAAATATCGTGCTGAATTATATTGAGAATACATATCCCCAACAGAAAATGCCAACTTTGTACCAATCCTCACACTCAATGGTGAAATATTCACGAAAATGTACAAAATTACGAAAAAAAATTTATTGTTTTCATACACACAACGGTACACAACGTCCATTAAATCAAATCTACGACTACTTTGGGAGTTAAATTATATATCAAAAATTGCAGAAAAGCAGTGGCTTTATAATGATATATAACAATAGTCATTTATTCCATAATGAACTGGTGAAACGTGTGAAATATTAACCATACCCCCTAAACTCAAATTCAAACGGCATCGACTTTTCTCATTCAAATACCGTATTATAGCATCATTGTTTCAATTTCCATGTTCGATTAAATCACATAATGTGGAGATTGTGTCTTCGTCAGATAAGTTGACAAAAGTTTTCGTTAGACTCGGCGGCTTCCATATGATTATGTCATATTTAGGGGAAATTGGTTCGATCATGGCTGGTAGCGGCTTGGATGAACTTTGGGGACTGTTTATGCTGGTGGGTCAATCCATCATTTGATCAGTGGTCATGCATATTCAAGAGCAGTTCGTGCCCATTTGCTAACACAAATTGCCATTACAAAACTTGTGTTTGAAGAAAGCCGAACACTAGATAACATGGACTGCACAGAAGTCAATGAAATATTCTGTGGACTTGCCAGAGGTGACTGTACAACAGCTGACGCTGTCAATCAAGAAAGTGTCAACCATCTACTGTCAAAATTACACGAACTGCTCCAGAATGTGTCCGTAGGACGCACTGGAAAGCTTTGGGTACAATACTACGAGCAAATAGGTCTTCTCCAGTTGTTCTTGAGAGCAGAGTGCACAGGCGACTGGGAACTCCACACATATTGTGGTCGCAATATGATTCCAGTATTTCACGCAGGTGGTCATTTTGCATACGCAAAAAGTTCTCATCTCTATTTGCAGCAGATGAATGAGCTAACAGAAATAATGCAACAGGATGATTTGAAGTTGTTCACTGAGAAAGGTTACTTTACCATAAGGCGCTCAGATAAATTCTGGGACGGGATATATTCTGATCAGACCATAGAGCAGTGTTTAATGAGAATGTTCAAGCTCCCTGGTGGTCTCACACATGGCAGGGGAATAACCGATAGCACTGTTGCGAAATGGGTACATGGACTACCTCTTTGCCTTCCGATATGTAATGCTCTCGAAAATTTTGTTCATGTTCACACTGGTCATGGCGAACAACAACGGGATCTCCGTCAAAGTTCACAATTGACTGATGCCAATGATTTCACCAAATTATTGAACTGGCTCAGAGTGCATTCCCCCTTTCAGAATAGAGATCCACTACAATTAGTCTCTATAGCGAAGGGGCTTGGGGCCAACGAAACTGTGAACTGTGACCAAGTTCGCAAAATTGGTGAATGTTGCGTATCGAATGTTGTAAGCAAAACGTTCAACAGCATCAAACTACGACGTGTTGACACTGTGAAGTCTTTCGCATCGATGGCAAATAGCATCAAAGTCCGTGGAAGTAAGGTAGTGATTGACCCCACAATTCTGTTCAACCGCATCACATGTGTTATTCAGTCACAAGCAGAGATGGAAGAGTATCTCAAATATGAACTCGCCCCGAAACCACCAGCATTGTTTGATTCTGCTGGAATGAGGAAGACAAAGAAAAGCACGCTCGGTAAGATCCTCAAAACATACGGTTCCGAGCAAACTAAAATCCCAGAACATTCTCTGTTTGTTGTAGATGGTGGATTTTTTATTGAGGGCAGTTGTATGGCCTAAATAGTCGTCATATAAGGACATATGTACATCATATTCCAATTATCTAGTGAGACATTTTGGGGCGAACGTCGTGGTTGTTTTTGATGGTTATGCTTGTACAATGTCGACAAAGGGCATGGAACAAGCCTGTAGATCTAAAGACAGGTATTCCATTGATATCAATATCTCACCCGAGTTACCAGCCACCACACCCCAATCCGATTTCCTTGCAAATGCCAAGAACAAAACCCAACTGATCGATCTTCTAATGCAGGAGCTATCTGCTATCAATATTCAGTCCAAGCAGGCCGAGGCTGATGCTGATGTACTGATAGCCGAAACTGCACTTGACATCGCTCAAGATGACAACAATGTTGTCGTTGTGGGAACAGACACAGTCTTGTTAGTCATTCTTACCTCTCGAGTTCAACCGGGATGTAATATTCACATGATGTATTCCATTACCCCAAACTTACTAGTTTCAGTTAGTGAAATAGCAATCAAAATGGGTGACCATAGAAGCAACCTCCTTGTAGCACATTCTATAAGTGGTTGTGACACTACTTCTGCACTCTTTCGAGTTGGTAAGAAGAAAGTATTCAGTACAATTGTCTCCGATGTTACTAGCGACTCATAACAGTATGTCAACACAATTTTGGCGGATGACAGTACACCAAGTGCAGTAGCCGCTGCCGGGGAACAACTTCTCCTGATCTTATACGGGAGTAAAACTGTTTCCTCTCTCGACCAATATAGATATGTCACTTACAAGCGTTATGTAGCAAAATCTAAACTGAATAAACCCATTGACCTAGCCTCACTCCCACCAAGCAGCGATGCTGCACAACAACATGTCTACAGATGTTATCTCCAGGTCCAACAATGGCTGGGCACTTCGCTTCCTCCGACGGATTGGGGGTGGTCGCTAGACAATGGACTTCTTGTACCGACTGCAGCCACAAAGCCATGTGCCCTACTGAATCTGATCAGTTGTGGTTGCAAGAGTGCTTGTACAAAAAGGTGTGGGTGTAAGAAGGCAGGACTCTCTTGCTCAGGTTTATGTAATTGCAGTTCGGATTCTTGTAACAACCACAGAAACACTGTCCTGTCGGAAATTTGTGAGTTCGATGAATAATATGTATATAGGTCATGTCATTTCTGTATATAGCGTTGATAATAGTCAATGTAACTTAATCCATGTTGATTGATTTGTACATTCTGTAAATATTATTTATTGTTTTTTGTACATTCTGTAAATATTATTTATTGATCTAATGCTGCCAGACACAGACGTGTCTGTTCGGTCCCAAGCCCGAAAATAGTTGAGTTCTCATGCTGACGAATTTTATGCCAAAAGGGGAACTCGGCCAGAAGCAGAGGGGGTCTTCCATAATGTCTATTTTGTAAGCAATGATAAAAGTCTTCAAATGGTGGTGGATTTTTTATCGTCTGTCCAACTAACATCCCATTCTGTACTACGACCCTTTGGGCAAATCCGTTAGGAAAGTTAAAAAATTTATAGTAATTTATATATTTTTTATACTTACCAATGACCCAGACTTAGCTGGTGCTAACTCTAACAAAACCAGGGCCAAACACAAATTTTGCCCCCCAATCCCCAAAATTTGCATCTAAAACCAAAAGAAATCATGTCCTATAGGACCTCCATACTTCGCCCCTACTGCGCATGCGCAGTGTCAAGGATGTTCCGAAATTGGCGCCAATTATCATTCTTACTGGCAGTGCCTGGTCAGCGCTATGTACTCAGCGGGGAGGCAAGAGTTCCCAACTCCTGGGAGGGCCATCCCTGTCTGGGTCATCGGTAAGTATAAAAAATATATAAGTTACTATAAATTTTTTAACATTTTTATACTGTACCAATGACCCAGACTTAACTGAATAGTAAAAAGGTTGGAGGGCCTAGGACATAGAGGAAAATCCAATAAGCTCAACTATATAATATAGAGGCAACCCCTTAAGGAGAAAAGGAGTATTAGGCTTTACATGTATCTTTCTTATTTAATGTTAAATTAGAAAGATACAATACCCTTCATAATTGAGCACAATAACATTCATGTTCTCTATTAACATCCAGTATAACCCTTTATACTAATTATTTTTAAAGTAAGCCAATAAATAAAGTTAGTCCAGAGAATTGAGACTCTTTATATTCTTTTAAAAGTGTCTGAGGATTGTATATTAACGCCCGTTTGACACTTGACATATACAAATGCTTCACACCGAGCTACACTTTAAAAATATGACATGAATGAATTTTAACATTAATATTACACTTTAAAACCATCCCGGAAGCGACTCAGAAATAATGACTTTGGAGGAGGCATTCCCTTGCTTTTCACTATAAAGCAGGTGACCTAAGGGAACACCCTCCCCCCCCCCCCCTTTCCCCTTGCCCTGGGTCAAATAGCCCAGAGCGAAGAGGGCAGCCGGACGGAGTCACTGCCGGAACAGAAAGCCTGCATAACTATAGTTGCAACTGTTTAGTGGACGACATTCTGAGCAACAGATAACGGACCTAAACAATGCAGGTCTCCAGAAATGGACTCAATATTTCTGAGATAAAAATTCGTGAATGTGGATGGCTGAGACCAATAAGCAGCCTTCATTAAATCTGTAATAGCAATACTATTAGCGTAAGCCCAAGAAGTAGCAAGAGCTCTGACTTCATGAGCGGAAATCTTAAGCACAGACTGCTGAGAAGAAGATAAACTCTCATAAGCAGTACGGATAGTTAATTGAATCCATCTAGCAATAGAATGGACCGAAATGTCCCTTCTATAAGGCATCAAAGACAGAAAGAAACGTTTCCGTCCCTTTCTGATAAACTGAAATCTTTGTTTATAGATACGTAACGCTCTAACAGGACAGAGTAAAGGCCTACGCCCGTCTGAAGACGGAAGAGCCTTAATGACAATAGGTTCCGGATATTTATTAGGAGCCTGATTCTTAGCTAAAAAACCCACATTAGTAGTGAAGGTCATAGTGTTCCCAACACTACGATAGTGAGAATCATCCACTGATAGTGCATGAAGCTCACTGACTCTTCTAGCAGAAGAGAAAGCTAAGAGAAAAGCTGTCTTATAAGATAAGAATTTGAAATCTACTGTCCCAAGAGGTTCAAATGGCTTTTCCTTCAATTTAAGAAGAACCCAAGCTAAATTCCATTTAGGAATTAACCTAAGAGTTCTGGGTCTATTTATCGAGAAGTTTCTAACCAACTTAGATAAAGAGACATTAGATCCAATTTGTAAACTATCATGATGTGCATAGGTATCAGATAACATAGACCTATAACCCTTAATAGTAACATGCTGCAGTTTGATTTCGTCAAACAAGTATACTAGAAAGTTTGCAATGTCTGGTATAGAGGGATCGAAAATATCTACAGAATGATCCCTACACCAACGACGAAAAACCTTCCACTTAGCCGCATAGTTTAGCGAAGAGGAGGTCCTCCTACAGTTACAAATCGCATCCACTGCTCGTCCTGTAAAGTGCTTGCCATGCAAGAAGGACCGCACAACGGAAAAACGTGAAGGTTGAGACCTTGCGGGTTGTGATCGAGTTGACGCGATTTCCCCTGCGAAAGAAGATCCTCCCGTGGAGGAAGCTTTCGCGGTAGGTCCCACAACAGACACCTGAGTAGATTTATCCACGGTCTCTGTGGAGACAGAGATGCTACCAACAGAATCTTGCATTGAGATTGTTTTATCTTTAGCAATACTTGCTGAATTAACGGCGCTGGAGGATACGCATATCCTATCATTCCGTCCCAAGGGATCGACAGAGCGTCTACTGCAAATGCTATTGGATCCGGACACGGAGACACATACGTCTGCAACTGATTGTTGAGATGTGTCGCAAATAAGTCTATCATTAGCCGTTCCCATTGGTAGCAAATCTGATTGAATACTTGTTTGTTGAGAGTCCACTCCGACGGCAACAAGCGACCCTTTCGTGAAAGGGAGTCTGCTAGTACATTCAGACGACCTGGTATGTGATGGACCGAAAGAAGAACCTGATGTTCTAGCGCAAACAGAAGGATTCTTTCCGTTAGATTGAACAACGGAACTGAATGAGTGCCTCCCTGATTCCGTATATACGCCACTACCGTAGTATTGTCGGATAGGATTTGGACATGAGCATTGTGAATAATGTCCATCCAATGACGTAACGCAAGCCAAATTGACATCATTTCCTTGATGTTTATGTGCTTGCCCAGGAATTGCGGATCCCAAAGACCCTGGCATCTCGAATCTGTTGGGATCAATGATGCACCCCAACCTGTTTGACTGGCATCCGTCATAATGGTAAAACTCGGATCCGGCAACTGCAGCGGAACTCCCTGAGTTAACCACTGAATGTTTGCCCAAGTCTGAATCTCTTGTTTCACTTGATCTGACAAGAGAACGTCTATGTCGAGCGAATGAATTTTCACACTCCAATTCTGAGTCAAGAAAATTTGGGGAGGACGCGTGCGTAACCGCCCCATCGGAATGAGATCCGCAGCGGCTCCGCACAGACCTATCAGTCTCATAAATTCTCTCGCTGTGACTTTGCGTGCAGACAATAGCGAGCGTAACAACTGACTAATTTCGCTCTGGTTAACGGCAGACGAACGAGATTGTTGTGCGTCTCGAAGCTCATTCCCAGATGTGTGAATGACTTGGACGGCACCAGATCCGACTTCTCCTCGTTCACTATAAAACCGAGACGTCGGAGCAATAGAAGTAGATTCTGAACATCGTTCTGAAGCGTTAACTCGTTGCCGTACCTCTGAAGAATGTCGTCCAGGTAGGCCGACGTTACCGCAGACGAATGAGCTCGGAAATAGATCATTACCGAGTTCATTACCCGAGTGAAAGCCCAGGGTGCTAGATTCAATCCGAAGCACATCGCCCGGAATTGATACACCACTCCTAGGACTGCGAAGCGTAGAAACTTTCTGAATGTCGGATGTACCATGACGTGAAAGTACGCATCTTTGAGATCTATGCTTGTTGCATAATCGTTCACCCGAATACTCGCTCTGACCGACCGAATCGTCTCCATATAAAACTTCGGAGCGACGATCAGCTTGTTTATCCAGCTCAAATCTATGACTGGACGGAACGAGCCATCTGGTTTCGGAACCAGAAACAGATGGCTGTAGAATCCCGGAGTCTCCTGGTTTTCTACCACCTCTACCGCGTTCTTCATTAAAAGAGACTGCACCTCTGATAATAGAGCGTCCCTTTTCTGCGGATTTGACGGAAGTTGAGTCCATTTTGGACTTCGAGTTAATGGAGGCTTTCGTTTGAAGGATATCTTTAGACCTTCCGAAGTCACTCCTCTCACCCAAGGGTCGTCCGTAATCGACGCCCATTCTTGTGAAAAGCTTGACAACCTTCCGCCAACCGGTACGCGATAGAGGTTTAAGCCATCACCTCCTGGACCTGCGAGGCCTGCGGTAGGAGAAACCACGTCCTCCACGACCCGCACCTCGTCCCGTCGACCTCGGGGCGTCCGACCGGTTGTCCCGGCCCGAAGGACGTCCCGAACGTGAGTCGCTACCTTGACGGTCTCTCGAATAAGACCAAGAGGACGCACCGGAACCTCTATAGGAACCTCTCTTGGGCGCATTAGACCCAGAAGTGCCTGTCTTATTCTTGTCTACCGTATCCGACTTCTTAGAAGCAGATTTGAACAACAGAGAATCCGAAGCTTTCTTTGTAATTTTATCATAAATTGCAGAAAGCTTGCCGTCAAAGAGAAGTTCTCCGGAGACCGAAGCGACTCTGAGAGAGTTCTTCACCTTAGAATCTATGAGTGTGGATGTAGCTAGGGCTGCGTCACGTCTAACCAACTCCAGGTTTGCCACTGAAAGGGCGGAGTTACACGTGGAATAAGCTACTGCCCTTGAAAGAAGTCTTAAAGAGGATTGTATATCCTGAAATTCTTTCCCTTGAAGGCGCAGTGATAACGCCTTAGTAAGGTGATCTGCGTAAGATAAGGCATCTAAACTGGCTCTGTTAGACGAAATAGCTGTTTCCAACACTGCGGTTGGAATAGACGCCGACGACGGTAATGATAGCTCTAAGTCTTCCGCCTCGTCGTCCATACGCAGAGGAACTCTCGGAATACCCTGTCCTGCCGTGTCGAATTTATTCCTTGCATTAATGAAAGGCAGGTTGAGAGTATTGGCGGACAAGAAACCTGCTTTCCCCGTTTTGGAAGCAAGTTTAAATATAGCGTCATTCAATAATTCAAATGTTCTTGCAACATTATTGGACTGAGATAGAAACTCGGGAGCGATGTCCCTGAACTGCTCAAAAAAATCAGAGTCCAATGACGCTATAATCCTCTTGTCCGGAACCGCAGCAGTCTGGCGCGACGGAACAACTTGAGGGAGAAAGTGCCGGATGAAGTCCACGGCAGCTTTATGTTGTTCCGAAAGGGATAGCTCCAAGTCATCCGTATCCCTTTCACCATCCAGTCGGACCTCATGATGCTCCCGGTCGTCCGCCCCCGATGCTTCGGCGGGGCGTACCGACCCAGCGCCGTCGGATAATTCCCGATCCGACACCGTTTCTGTCGGCTGCTGGGATGCTGCGATAAGTTGTGCTATCTGCACAAGTACGTCCGGCATCGAGGCCTGCGGAGGCGCAGTCTTTCGCTGCTTCGCCGAGGGCAGCTCCGCATCTGATGGCTCCCGCATACTTTTTCTATGCGAACGTCCGGAGTCCATCGGCCTCGTGTCCCTGGCTGCCGGATGGTGTGACCTGGTTGCCGAAGAATCCCTGATCGGCGAAGCTGGTAAAATATCGGCGGTCACGCAGCCAAGGTGCGGTCGTGTGCGCTGACGAGAGGAAGAAGCCTGAGCAGTCTCCGCGGACTGCCTATACAACGGAGCGTCCCGAGCAACGGACGTATGCTCCGCTTGCGACACATTTTGTACCACAACATCTGGTCCCAGATGTTGTTGCACGAGAGAGGGGCCTCTCTCGCTCGCGGCCCAGCTGGACCTGGACGAGCTAGGAACCGGACTCAAAGGCTTCCTCCGATCTCGCCTACTATCCGCTGTCACTGGGTGTGCATGTTGAATGTTTATAGTGCTCGCATCACCCAACATTTCCTCCTGGACTGCATCGGACGAACCCGGCTGCCGAACCATTCGGTGAATGGACGCTACACCGGGCGAGCTAGCGGGCGACATTTGTTTAATCTCCATGAGCACTTTGCCGCTAGCTCTGTATTCATTTGTGACGACGGAAGCGCACTTGCGGAAGATAACATGGAAACATCACCCTGTTCTTGTTCCTCTGAAATAGAAACTGAGAGAGTAGAGTGACCTTGCGGAGAAAGAGCCGGCATAGCCCTTTCTCCAGTAACAACATACCGTGACACACGTTTCCAATGTTTGTCATCCCAATATTGACATATAGAACAGGGATTAGTGCAAGAACACTGACTACAATTAATACAATGATCATGAAAGTCAGAGGAAGATTTCTTCCTATTACAATTTGAACAATATCCTTTCATTGTGAAAAGTCAACAACAAGTCTTAGTTACTCGCACAAACCCCTGACACAAAGATACATAATAACATGATCCATTAATAATGAAAAAACAATTGCAAATCAAAATAATTTTTGAAAAATATTTTTTCAGCGAAGCCCAAGTTTCTGAAAAGTAACGTTGAGCCCCAATGGATCCGATGGCTAAGTGTGGTCAAAAATTTTAAATTTATATTAAATAATTAATGCAACACTTACGGATAATAGAAATGTATCAAAATTTCTATTACCCGTAAGTCATCAAAATTACACTCTATCTGATGCAAGACAGAGACTCCCAGGGGAGAATCTGCAGAACATCAGATGGAAGATGCAGAACACAACGTTTATACACCCATGGGTGAAAACGTAACTATGGGGAAAATAACAGAAAACATTCTGTAACCAAGCAACTCTCCCAAGAGAATTTTAGAAATGATCTTTCTCAAAAATATGCCAAAAGCATGGGAGAATTGCAAAGGGGGACTTAGAAGACCAGGGGAGAGGAAACACTGAATAAGCAGTGCAACTTTTTAGCAAGAATGACAACAAGAGGCCCATGCCTCGAAAATAGGCAACTTAACATAATTTCATAAAAAATTTTAAGTACAGCCCTGATTATTTTTTGTCACTCCTTTTTCCTCTCCTCCTTCTGTATCCTCCTTAGAATCACCATTTCTCCAATAATTACGTGTCTGGCATCCTTTAAACTGAGATTTACAAGCACAAAGATCAGTGAGATGTTGACTGATGAAGGGCCAAACAGAGAATGATAATTGGCGCCAATTTCGGAATGTCCTTGACACTGCGCATGCGCAGTAGGGGCGAAGTATGGAGGTCCTATAGGACATGATTTCTTTTGGTTTTAGATGCAAATTTTGGGGATTGGGGGGCAAAATTTGTGTTTGGCCCTGGTTTTGTTAGAGTTAGCACCAGCTAAGTCTGGGTCATTGGTACAGTATAAAAATATCGTCATTTTTTTGCGTAAATCCGATACTTTTTTGTGAATTTTCAATAATTTTTCGCAGAAATTGTCACAGAATGCACATTTTCCTCTAGGTAAATGTATATTAGACATTATGTAGCTCGAAATACGCGTAAACAAAAAATACAGTTGGATCAATTCGAGGTTACAAAGTTTGTGCGATTTTTTTTTATTTTTTTCAAACGCGTTTTCGAAAAAAGGCTGTAGAAAAAAAAGCTCAACTGGGATTTTAGGCCACCGAGACACCCGTGGAAAACAAGAAGCTAAAGACGAAGAAGAAGTCACCAGCCACCAAACCCCAGGATGCCAGGTGAAAGGAGGCATAGATCGAGCAGAGAAGGGCTGCTACTGGGAAACAGGAGATGGAGAGGGTGACAACTGTCGACTCACCTCCTAAACCTACATCACCAATCCCAAACACCAAAGAGGCTGGAGGGAGAGGAGAAGCAGGAGGTGAAGGCTGAGGAGATGGAAGTTATCCAAACTGTACCTGGATCTCCAACCAACCCCAACCAACCGGACCACAATTCCAGTTCGACCTCGGACTCCAAGTAAGAAACTGTGAAGGCAGCAGACATGTTCCTGGGAATGTACATAGAAAGCCTAGATGAACAAGCCATTGAGCGCTTCGGCGAACTCAAGCTGGATTTTAATGGTACCACGGATGACTACCTGGAAGGATGGGCTGATGGAGCATACGACTTTCTTCTAAACAAACCTGAGCACTAGGAAGCAGCCAAGATCCGCAACCCCTATTTTCACAGATGGCTGTGACTGAAAACCGCAAAAACAACTGCCACGCTTCTCCTATCCGGCCACCTCCTGCTAAGAAGAGGAAGCAGAAACGGCACAAGCACAACTGAGTACCTTAACCCTCTCCTCCCTTACTACGCTCAGACATAAAGGAACACAAAACATACTGTTAAAGGGACTTGCCCCGGTACCAGAATGCCAGGACCCAGATGCCTTCCGCAGGCAAAAACCATTCGTTTCGTCGTTATAACAATTCACGCGACTCTTTTTCATCATTTACGCCTATGAGTTCAGAGTGTGAACATCTGAATTGAGACAATTAAGACAGCATGGGAGCACTGGATCTACCGGCTAGACTACAGAAGACCATCTGCCCGACGCTTGGAGGCATTTTTGGAGAAGAAAAGAGAGAACAGTGAGGAAAAGAGAGAACCAGAGACAGCCACCACTTCCCCTCCTACTCCCACAGACGGACCCATCCTACTGCTCCCCAGCCGAAGTTGTCGGATGTGGAAGAGTCTGTGGAGACTGAGGTGGTAATGGAAACTGCCGACTCGCCACTTCCTGATCCTCATTCGCCTCTTCCTTTGGTACCAGAATGCCAGGACCCAGATGCACGACTGGAGCAGATGAAGCAGGACAGGGAGAACCACAGAAAGGAAATGGAACAACACCAACAACTACTCGGAAAAATCGAAGAACTGACAGAGGCATATTTACAACAAAAGAATCAGACTCCTCCCTCACCACTCATTACAACTCCAGATTTGGCCAGGAATCGACCACATCAGCCAAATCAGTCATCATCAGGCATTCCACCAACAACACCAACTGCCATGGTCTCCCCATCTAGACCACCTCCTCTCAAAAAGAAACAGCAACGACACAAGCAGCGCCGAGTACTCATAACTCCTCCTCCTTTGCCACTGCCAGACAAGGCTTAATCATACAGTTAAAGAGGGTCAAAAGGGGCTTGCCCCAAACCGTCCCTGCGCGTCCCTGGCGTGCTAAAACCATTTGATTTGTTGTAACAATTTTTTCATATTTAATCATTTTTATAACATGATTTGCATATGATAAAAGCACAACTTTGAATCAAAATAAATTAGCTTCTAAACCATTGCTTATGACACCCTTCGTACAAATAAAGGGTAATAAGTTATAGTTTAGTTCACTGACACAGTGCTTGGATCTTGCAGATTTTCTGTAATTAAACAAATGGATCAACCTACAAGATAGGCCCAAAATGCTCTCCGACAGCCATGAATTACATATTTTATGGCTTTGGTGTCTATATACAGTAGCATCCAGCCAACTGAATAACCAAATTATCAACAAAAAATATTCAAACAATGGTGATATTTGATTTTCCGAATTTTGATTAAATCCCTGTTTTAGGGTTATACAATTAGGAATTTAATTCACCATACCTTGTTGGACAGATCTAAGGGAGCCCTGTCACACAACATAAAATGAATTAAAAATGTAATTCTTTATTTCTGATATTTTCCCAACAAATAAAAAAAAATTAACACTTGTGGTATCTTCCATGTTAGCTCAATGACAGCAATTGCAAGAGTCCATATTCATTATTTTGGGGCAGATCAATTAATATTTTCAACATGCAGCCCCAAGGCTGCACATTGAAAATATTGATTGGTCTTTCTCATAAATTCATTTAGCAGACATCCTACTTAATGAAATTTTGATGTATCATATTACTGGGCTGGAAAAGTAGTCTCTCGGGTTCAAAGGGTTAAGGGATTTTGAGATCTTTTACAATTTCAGATTCTGATTGCATTGTATGTTTTCAAGAGTTATTCACATCATATTAATACTCACCACCACATTCTCAGCTTTACTTATTTTATGAAGATTACACAAGGAATAAATATTCTCAAAGTGTGTGAATTCTTTTATCTTTGTTTTCCAAAGTTCAAAACACAATTCAAGGCTTTTCTCATGACCAGAACATTCAATCACTATAGAATATAAAGAAAAGTACAGATTAATTTGATAGAAAATCACTTCTGAGATAATAGGAATGAAAAATTCAATAACCTGAGAAGGGATTTCTAAATTCCATAGCTTACAAGGAATTCAAGGATAGGCAGGAATCCTGATGATGAACTTTTTGGAGATAATTTGTGTGATGTGACAGAAACACAGAATATTTGTTAAGAGAATTGCAATTGTGATAACTAACTAGTACTGTAGTCAGGAGTCAAACAAGAGGCCCCACAGGGCCTGAGGGCGCTCACCTGACATGATAGACTAAATATCAAACCAGGGACTTGACTTGAATAAGCTGCATACGCCCCTCCTAAGAAAAGCGTATACCAACTAGATGAAGCGATTGTGCCCACACAATACACAGGATTTTCCATCTATTTTCAGTTCCTGCACTTTTACGTACCAAAATTGAGATAAATGCATAAAAAACAGATTTTTTTTCCAAACAAAATATTTTCAGCCTAAAATTTTTTCTTCTTCTTAAAACGCATAAAAAACCAAAAAACTAATTTCCGGATTTTGGTCCAAAATTTTCTAAGTCCCACCCAGACCCCAAATTTTGAGTGTGAAATTTTTTTTTTTTTGGTCTTAAAATTGACCGAAACACATGAAAAACAAAAAAAAAAATCCGGATTTTGGACCAAAATTTTCTAAGTCCCACCAGGACCCCAAATTTTCAGTGTAAAAAAAAATAATGGACCCCAAATTTTCAGTGTAAAAAAAAAAATTTTTTTTGTCTTAAAATTGACCAAAACGCATAACAAACAAAGAAAAAAAAAAATTCCGGACCCAAATTCTAAGTCCCACTCGGCCCCCAAATTTTCAGTGTAAAATAAATTTTTTTTTTTTGGTCTTAAAATTGACCGAAACACATAAAAAACAAAAAAAAAAAATCCGGATTTTGGTCCAAAATTTCTAAGTCCCACCCAGACCCAAATTTTCAGTGTGAAATTTTTTTTTTTTTTTTGTCTTAAAATTAACCGAAAAGCATAAAAAACAAAAAAATAAAAATTCCAGATTTTGGACCAAAATTTCTAAGTCCAGAACGGGACCCCAAATTTTCAACCTAAATATGAACCCAGGGACTTGGCTTGAACAAACTCGAATCTCACCCACCTCCCCCCTAAGGATGCTGCATACCAAATATCAAAAGATTCTTATTGGTAGATCTGAAGAAGAAGATTTTTAAAGAATATTCCTCATACTGCACTAACTTAAATATTTGGGCTCCCATAGAGAGCCCAAATATGGACCCAGGCAATTGATTTCAATAAACATGTGAAACAATCTTCCAAAGATGTTATATGTGAAATTTGAAAGCTTTTGGAGCAGTGTTTTGGGAGAAAAGTAGTCATACATGTTTTTCCCATTACCCAGTGTTAAAAAATGCTGACTCCGCACTTTTTCAAAGTCCCCAAAAAGTATCCCATGATAAAACCGATAGCAATTTTTTTTTACCATTCCATTCTGTTGGTCCTAAGGAAGCTTCACACCAAATAAGAATTCTCAGTGCCGTGTAGTTCTGGAGATATGGGCGTTTTAATTTTTTCTATTTTTAGCTCCTGTGGTTCCCATGGGGCGACGGGAAAAAAAATTGGGGCATAAATTAAGTACTTATGACCCAATAAGCTCTCATATCAAATTTGGTTCAAATCTGCCTCTCGGTTTGGAAAATAGAAATTTTGGGACTGGAAAAAATTCTTGCCCCTCCCACAATGAAGGCAAATAATGCCCGACAAACTTCATTTGAACAAACTTGATTCTAAACCTCAAAAGGACTCTGTATACCACATATCAAGTCTCTGCTACTGGTGGTTCATTGAAAAAATTTTCAAAAAATTTGGCCATTTTTTCCCCACACCTCTGCTCAATATGAGCCGTCACCTAATTTGCATAAAAATCAAAATGCCCCTATATAACCACTACTTACATGAAATTTAATTAAAATGTGGCCAGTGGTTTAGGAGAAAGAGGCTCAAACACCACCTTCACGCAGGATGATGGACGAAGAGTGACGAGAAAAGCTCACCCTGACTTTCAGTCAGGTGAGCTAAACCCTGGAAAACTTAATCCTTTTCTAATGAATCGACCACATCCACCACATAATTTACAAATTGAGCATTTGAAAACACCACAAAATTAAAACTTTACAACAAAACCATATTGTGTGACCCTTCATTGGAACAAGCCTGACAAGCTCGTTTCAATAAGGGGTAATAGGTTAAAACAAGAGGTGTGCATCAGAGATGCAGGCATCAAGTTTTAGATATTTTCTTAATGCACTCTCTATTGAAAATCAGAAATGTCATTATGTTGAGCTTAAAACTCGTAAAAATTGTCAAGCTCAAAATTTGTAAAAATGGACTAATTAAGGCCCATAACTCTGTAATGAGAAAGTGGACCATGCCAGTTTTCGAACTCGCCTGAGATATTTGTACAAAAGATTTGTATGGCAAACATTAGTCAAATTGGAGAATGTTTGTTAAGTTATAGTGCTAATGAGCTAAAAATTCATAAAAATTGACTAATTAAGGCCCATAATTATGCAACAAAGAATCTGACTAGGCCATTTTTTTAATCCACTTGAGATATTATTGCATAAGACCTGAATAGCAAACATTAGTCAAATCAGAGAACGTTTGTTCAAGTTATTACACTAACGAGCTCAAAATTTATAAAAATTGCCAAATTAAGAACAAGAACTCTGTAATGAAAAATCGGGCTGGACCAGTATTCGAACTTGTTTGAGATATTATTGCAAGAGACCTGAATGGCAAATATTAGTCAAATCGAAGAACTTTTGTTCAAGTTATTGCACAAAATTTGTAAAAATTGACTAATTTAGGGACATAACTCTGAACGAAAAATCGGGCTGGGCCAGTTTTCAAACTTGTTCGAGATATTGAAAAAAACCTGTATGGCAAATATTGGTCAAAATGGTTAATGTTTGTTCAAGTTAATGTGCTAACGGTGCGAGGACGCCCGCCTCTCCGGACTCACACTGAGCATCGCCAAACCATAGGTCTCAGTTGTTAACACAACTCAACCAAAAAATTGGTATTGTATGCATTAAGTCTTGGTGCCAATCCTCCCCTCTCCCCATCCTAGTAAAGCCATATGATAGCTCATTTTATGTGGAATCAGGAAATGTGTGTTGTTTTTTCTTGCCGTGTGGTCAGTTTTTTAGGGCAGACCCTCGTTTACATCCAACCCCATGTAGGTTTGCCTAAATTCTGATGAACAAACTATATCTTTCTTTAAAGACTTTTATACACATAACCTGTCTCTCCTATAGTTCAAATCCAGCAAGAAGGAAGTGCCCCTATTAATACATTTTCTACACACAATATGCATAAATATATATATATTTTTGTTTGTAAGGCTTTTTCCTCTGGAAAAGACTACTGTTTTTCTACGGATTATTATTTTATTTTTTTGGGTTTTTTTTTTTTGGGGGGGGGGGGGGGGGGTTTCCACACATTTTGTCCGCATGATTCCGAAGCCATTTTCGGACCGATTTTCACGAAATTTTGAACATGCATAGAGGGGCACAAAATCTAAAAATGTACCGAAGCGGAATTTTCGATTTAACCCTTATTTCGTCAGAATTGGCAAAAAAACTGCCAAAATTGGGGTTTATCGGCACTTTCTCGAAACACTTCTTGTAAATTTTTTTTATACATTCGGCATTGCTAGACCTGTCTGTGTCACGCCCTTTGATACACACGGCATATCAGGAGATGCATATGGTAACCCTCCACAGGCTGCCAAACATCGAAATTTTGATGAAATAGGCCGGTTTCAGGCCCCCATTGCACCCACACAATACATGAGAGATAAACATAACTTCCTTTATTGGGAGTGGAATTCACCGAGGATCATTTTTATCAGTAATAAGGGTGTTCAAAAAACCAAGCGTTAACCCATTTTGGGCTGGTTAAACAGCAATACCCCCATAAAGCTAACAAATTTGTGTTTTCCGTGGATTTTTCTAAATGAGTCTTGTAGATTTTCAAGAAAAATTTGTCACTCCCAGGCCTTGGTGTGACAATAGAAGTTGCATGGACAAGATACTGCGGTGAGCATTTGTTAACCCCCCACGGGCTGCTAAATGTCAAAATTGTGATAAAATGGGCTATTTTTGGACGCCAACAGCACCCAATGGGTAGGCCAAAAAAAACGTGCCTTCTTCTATCGAGCGCACAATCTATACACAAACAATTGTAAGTAAGGGTATTCAAAAGTCGAAGTCTTAACCCATTGTGGACAGGCTAAAGAGAGAGACCCCTTAAAATCTTAAAAAGTTAAAACATTTATAGTAATTTATATATTTTTTATACTTACCAATGACCCAGACATAGCTGGTGCTAACTCTTAAAATACTAGGGCCAAACACAAATTTTGCCCCCCAATCCCCAAAATTTGCATCTAAAACCAAAAGAAATCATGTCCTGAAGGTCCTCCATACTTTGCCCTTACTGTGCATGCGCAGTGTCAAGGACGTTCCGAAATTGGCGCCAATTATCATTCTTACAAGCAGTGCCTGGTCAGCGCTATGTACTCAGCGGGGAGGTATGAGTTCCCAACTCCTGGGAGAGCCATCCCCGTATGGGTCACTGGTAAGTATAAAAAATATATAAATTACTATAAATTTTTTAACATTTTTATACTGTACCAATGACCCAGACATAGCTGAATAGTAAAAAGGCTGGAAGGCCTAGGACATAGAGGAAAATCCAATAAGCTCAACTATATAACATAGAGTCCACCCCTCAAGGAGAAAAGGGGTATTAGGCTTTACATGAATCTTTCTTATTTTATGATAAATTAGAAAGATACAATACCCTTCATAATTGAGCACAATAACATTCATGTTCTCTATTAACATCCAGCATAACCCTTTATACTAATTATTTTTAAAGTAAGCCAATAAATAAAGTTAGTCCAGAGAATTGAGACTCTTTATATTCTATTAAAAGTGTCCGAGGATTGTATATTAACGCCCGTTTGACACTTGACATATACAAATGCTTCACACCGAGCTACACTTTAAAAATATGACATGAATGAATTTTTAACATTAATATTACACTTTAAAACCATCCCGGAAACGACTCAGAATTACTGACTCCGGAGGAGGAATCCCCTTGCTTTTCACTATAAAGCAGGTGACCTAAGGGAACACCCTCCCCCCCCCCCCTTCCCCTTGCCCTGGGTCAAATAGCCCAGAGCGAAGAGGGCAGCAGGACGGAGTCACTGCCGGAACAGAAAGCCTGCATAACTATAGTTGCAACTGTTTAGTGGACGATATTCTGAGCAACAGATAACGGACCTAAACAATGCAGATCTCCAGAAATGGACTCAATATTTCTGAGATAAAAATTGGTGAATGTGGATGGCTGAGACCAATAAGCAGCCTTCATTAAATCTGTAATAGCAACACTATTTGCGTAAGCCCAAGATGTAGAAAGAGCTCTTACTTCATGAGCCGAGATCTTAAGCACAGACTGCAGAGTAGAAGATAAATTTTCATAAGCAGTACGGATAGCTAATTGAATCCATCTAGCAATAGCATGGACCGAATTGTCCTTTCTATTATGCATCAGAGACAGAAAGAAGCGTTTTCGTCCCTTTCTGATAAACTGAGATCTTTGTTTATAAATACGTAAAGCTCTAACAGGACAGAGTAAAGGCCTACGCCCGTCTGAAGATGGCAGAGCCTTAACAACAATAGGTTCCGGATATTTATTAGGAGCCTGATTCTTAGCTAAAAATCCAACATTAGTAGTGAAGGTGATAGTGTTCCCAACACTACGATAGTAAGAATCGTCCACCGATAGTGCATGAAGCTCATTGACTCTTCTAGCAGAAGAGAAAGCTAAGAGAAAAGCTGTCTTATAAGACAAGAATTTGAAATCTACTGTCCCAAGAGGCTCAAATGGCTTTTCCTTCAGTTTAAAAACCACCCAAGCTAAATTCCGCTTAGGAATTAATCTAAGAGTTCTGGGTCTATTTATCGAGAAGTTTCTAACTAACTTAAAGAGACATTAGATCCAATTTGTAAACTATCATGGTGTGCATAGGTATCAGATAACATAGACCTATAACCCTTAATAGTAACAGGCTGCAGTTTGATCTCGTCAAACAAGTATACTAGAAAGTTTGCAATGTCTGGTGTGGAGGGAACAAGAATATCAACAGAATGATCCCTACACCAACGACGAAAAACCTTCCACTTAGCCGCATAGTTTAGCGAAGAGGAGGTCCTCCTACAGTTAGAAATCGCGTCCACTGCTCGTGATGTAAAGTGCTTGCCATGCAAGAAGGACCGCACAACAGAAAAACGTGAAGGTTGAGACCTTGCGGGTTGTGATGAAGTTGACGCGGTTTCCCCTGCGAAAGAAGATCCTCCCGTGGAGGAAGCTTTCGCAGTAGGTCCCACAGCAGACACCTGAGTAGATTTATCCACGGTCTCTGTGGAGACAGAGATGCTACCAACAGAATCTTGCATTGAGATTGTTTTATCTTTAGCAATACTTGCTGAATTAACGGCGCTGGAGGATACGCATATCCCATCATTCCGTCCCATGAGATCGATAGAGCGTCTACTGCAAATGCTCTTGGATCCGGACATGGTGACACATACGTCTGCAACTGATTGTTGAGATGTGTCGCAAATAAATCAATCATTGGCCGTTCCCATTGGTAGCAAATCTGATTGAATACCTGTTTGTTGAGAGTCCATTCCGACGGCAACAAGCGACCCTTCCGTGAAAGGGAGTCCGCTAGTACATTCAGACGACCCGGTATATGACGGACCGAAAGTAGAACTTGATGTTCTAGGGCAAACAGAAGGATTCTTTCCGTTAAATTGAATATCGGAACGGAATGAGTGCCTCCCTGGTTCCGGATATACGCCACTACTGTCGTATTGTCGGACAGGATTTGGACATGAGCTTTCTGAATAATGTCCATCCAATGACGTAACGCAAGCCAAATTGACATCATTTCCTTGATGTTTATGTGCTTGCTTAGAAACTGTGGGTCCCAAAGACCCTGGCACCTCGAATCCGTTGGGATCAATGATGCACCCCAACCTGTTTGCCTGGCATCCGTCATAATCGTAAAACTCGGATCCGGCAACTGCAGCGGAACTCCCTGAGTCAACCACTGAATGTTTGCCCAAGTCTGAATCTCTTGTTTCACTTGATCTGACAAGAGAACGTCTATGTCAAGCGAATGAATCTTCACACTCCAATTCTGAGTCAAGAAGATTTGGAGAGGACGAGTGCGTAACCGCCCCATCGGAATGAGATCCGCAGCGGCTCCGCACAGACCTATCAGTCTCATGAACTCCCTCGCTGTGACTTTGTCTGCATGAAGACAATAGCGAGCGTAACAACTGACTAATTCCGCTCTGGTTAACGGCAGACGAACAAGATTGTTGTGCATCTCGAAGCTCATTCCCAGATGAGTGAATGACTTGGACGGCATCAGATCCGACTTCTCGTTTATAACAAAACCGAGACGTCGGAGCAATAGAAGCAGATTCTGCACATCGTTCTGAAGCGTTAACTCGTTGCCGTACCTCTGAAGAATGTCGTCCAGGTAGGCCGACGTTACCGCAGACGAATGAGCTCGGAAATACATCATTACCGAGTTCATTACCCGAGTGAAAGCCCAGGGTGCTAGGTTCAATCCGAAGCACATCGCCCGGAATTGATATACCACTCCTAGGACTGCGAAGCGTAGATACTTTCTGAATGTCGGATGTACCATGACGTGAAAGTACGCATCTTTTAGATCTATGCTTGTAGCATAATCGTTCACCCGAATACTCGCTCTGACCGATCGAATCGTCTCCATATAGAACTTCGGAGTGACGATCAGCTTGTTTGTCCAGCTCAAATCTATGACTGGACGGAACGAGCCGTCTGGTTTCGGAACCAGAAATAGATGGCTGTAGAATCCCGGTGTTTCCTGGTCTTCTACGACCTCTACCGCGTTCTTCATTAAAAGAGACTGCACCTCCGATAACAGAGCGTCTCTTTTCTGAGGATTTGACGGAAGTTGCGTCCATTTTGGACTTCGAGTTAATGGAGGCTTTCGTTTGAAGGATATTCTTAGACCTTCCGAAATCACCCCTCTCATCCAAGGGTCGTCCGTAATCGACGCCCACTCTTCTGAAAAACTTGACAACCTTCCGCCAACCGGAACATGATAAGAGGTTGAAACCATCACCTCCTGGACCTGCGGGAGGAGAAACCACGTCCTCCACGACCCGCACCTCGTCCCGTCGACCTCGGGGCGTCCGACCGGTTGTCCCGGCCCGAAGGACGTCCCGCACGTGAGTCGCTGCCTTGACGGTCTCTTGAATAAGGCCAAGAGGACACACCGGAACCTCTATAGGAACCTCTCTTGGGCGCATTAGTCCCAGAAGTGCCTGTCTTACTCTTTTCTGCTGTATCCGACTTTTTGGAAGCGGATTTAAACAGCAGAGAATCCGAAGCTTTCTTAGTAATTTTATCGCAGATTGCAGAAAGCTTGCCGTCGAAGAGAAGCTCTCCGGAGACCGAAGCGACTCTGAGAGAGTTCTTCACCTTACTATCCACGCGTGTGGATGTAGCTAGGGCTGCGTCACGTCTAACCAACTCCAGGTTTGCCACTGAAAGGGCGGAGTTATACGTGGAATAAGCTACTGCCCTTGAAAGAAGTCTTAAAGAGGATTGTATATCCTGGAATTCTTTCCCTTGAAGACGTAGTGATAACGCCTTAGTAAGGTGGTCTGCGTAAGATAAAGCGTCTAAACTGGCTCTGTTAGACGTAATTGTCGTATCCAACACCGCGGTTGGAATGGACGTAGACGACGGTAATGACAATTCTAAGTCTTCCGCCTCGTCGTCAAGACGCAGAGGAACTCTCGGAACACCCTGTCCTGCCGTATCGAATTTATTCCTTGAATTAATGAAAGGCAGGTTAAGAGCATTGGCGGACAAGAAACCAGCTTTGCCTGTTTTGGAAGCAAGCTTGAAGATAGCGTCGTTCAATAATTCAAATGTTCTTGTGACATTATTGGACTGAGACGGAAACTCAGGGACGATGTCTCTGAACAGCTCGAAGAATTCAGTGTCCAATGACGCTATCAGTCTCTTATCCGGTACCGCAGCAGTCTGGCCCGACGGAACAACTAGAGGAAGAAAGTGCCAGATGAAATCCACGGCAGCTTTATGTTGTTCCGAAAGGGATAGCTCCAAGTCATCAGTATCCCTTTCGCCATCCGGTCGGACCTCACGATGCTCCCGGTCGTCCGCACCCGATGCTTCGGCGGAGCGTACCGACCCAGCGCCGTCGGATAATTCCCGATCCGACACCGATTCTGTCGATTGCTGGGATGCTGCGATAATTTGTGCTATCTGAGCTAGCACGTCCATCATCGAGGCCTGCGGAGTAGCGGTCTTTCGCTGCTTAGCCGCGGGAAGCTCCGCATCAACTGACTCCCGCATACTCTTCCTAAGCGAACGTCCGGAGTCTACCGGCCTAGTGTCCCTGGCTACCGGATGGCGTGACGTGGTCGCCGATGAATCCCTAATCGGCGAAGCTGGTAGAATATCCGCGGTCACGTAGCCAAGGTGCGGTCGTGTGCGCTGCTGAGAGGATGAGGAAGCCTGAGCAGTCTCAGCGGACTGCCTATACAACGAAGTGTCCCGAGCGACGGACGTGTGCTCCGCTTGCGACACATTTTGTACCACAACATCTGGTCCCAGATGTTGTTGTACGAGAGAGGGGCCTCTCTCGCTCGCGGCCCAGCTGGACCTGGATGAGCTAGGAACCGGACTAGAAGGCTTCCTCTGATCTCTCCTTTTATCCGCCGTCACTGGGTGTGCACCTTGCATGTTTATAGTGCTCGCATCACCCAACATTTCTTCCTGGACCGCAACGGACGAACCCGGCTGCCGAACCATTCGGTGAATGGACGCTACACCGGGCGAGCTAGCGGACGACAGCGCCGTCGATCCTACTCGGGACCTCTTAGGCAACTGTCGTATCTGCATGAGCACTTTTGCTGCTAGCTCTGCATTCAATTGTGACGACGGAAGCGCACTTTTGGAGGATAACATGGAAACATCACCCTGTTCTTGTTCCTCTGAAATAGAAACTGATAGACCAGAGTGACCCTGTGGAGAAAGGACCGGCATGGTCCTTTCCCCGCTAACAACATAACGTGACACACGTTTCCAATGTTTATCATCCCAATATTCACATATTGAACAGGAGTTAGTGCGAGTACACTGACTGCAATTAATACAATGATCATGAAAGTCAGAGGAAGATTTCTTCCTATTACAATTTGAACAATATCTTTTCATTGTGAAAAGACAAGTCCTAGTACTCGCACAAACCCCTAAAAACAAAGATACATAATAACATGATCCATTAACATTGAAAAAACAACTGAAATCAAAAATAATTTTTGAAAAATATTTTTTCAGCGAAGCCCAAGTTTCTGAAAAGTAACGTTGAGCCCCAATGGATCCCAAGGCTAAGTGTGGACAAAAATTTTAAAATAATTTTAAATAATTAATGCAACACTTACGGATAATAATAATGTATCTTATAATGAGATAGACTACTCCAAAGGCAAAAAGCCCCCTTCAAAAGAGACCGTTGCCAATGTAAACAAGAAGTGTATAAACACTAGAAAACATGACTCCAGGCACTGACAATCCTGGCCCGAAATCAGTTATCAAAATACACACTATCTGATGGAAAACAGAGACTTCCAGGGAAGAATCTGCAGAACATCAGATGGTAGATGCAGAACACAACGTCTAAACACCCATGGGTGAAAACGTAAACATGGGGAAAGTTAAAAAATTTATAGTAATTTATATATTTTTTATACTTACCAATGACCCAGACATAGCTGGTGCTAACTCTTAAAATATAGGGCCAAACACAAATTTTGCCCCCCAATCCCCAAGAATTGCATAATCATGTCCGTTGACATATGCAATATTCAAAAGCTATACTTTAAAAACTAAGACTTGAATGAATTTTATAAACTTAAACTTCTCACTAAACAACCATCCCAATAACAGCTCAGAATTACTAACTCCGGAGGAGGTATCCCCTTGTTTTCATAGTAAAACAGGTGACCCAAGGGAACACCCTCCCCCCCCCCCCCCTTTTCTTGCCCTGGGTCAAATAGCCCAGAGCGAAGAGGGCAGCCGAACGGAGACACTGCCGAAACAGACAGCCTACCTAGCTATAGTAGCAACTGTTAAGAGAATGACATTCTGAGCAGTAGATAATAGACCTAACAAAAGAGGCCTCAAGAAATTGACTCGATATTTCTAAGATAAAATTCATGAATGTGGATGGCTGAGCGCAATGAGCGGCCTTCAAAAATCTATAATAGCGACACTATTAAAGTAAGCCCAAGAAGTAGAAGAACTCTTACTCCATGAGCCGAAATCTTAAGCACAACTGCTAAGTCAATGATATACCATAAGCAGTACGCTAGTTAATAGAATCCATTAACAATAAAATGGAGCGTAACGTCCTTCTACTAGACATCAAAGACAGAAGAAGCTTACGCCCTTGCAATAAACAGATATCTGTTTATAAATACATAAACTGTACCCGGAAAGAGTAAAGGCCTATGCCCATACGAAGACGGAAGGACCTTAAAATAATAGGTTCCGGATAATAGGAGCCTAACTCTTATGCAACAATCCAACCTAAATAGTAACGGAAGTATTGATTCCGAAACTATGAAAGTGAAAATCATCCATCGATAGTGCATGAAACTCACTGACTCTACAGTAAAAGAGAAACCAACAGAATTACTGTCTAAAAGGTCAGAATTTGAAAACTACTGTTTCCAGAGGCTCAAATGATTACTTAGCTAAATAAGAACCGAAGTTAAAATCCGTATAGGAATTTAATCTAAAGATTCTAAGTCTATTTATCAAAAAGTTACTAACTGACTTAGATAAAGAGACAAAAGACTCAATTGTAAACTATCGTAGAGTGCATAGGTATGAGGTAACATAAACCTATAACCTAAATAATAACAGGCTGCAGTAGATCTTGTGAAACAAGTATACTAAAAAAAAAAAGCAATGAGTAGTATGGAGGGATCAACAATATGAACATAATGATCCCTACACCACAACGGAAGAGCCTCCACTTTAGTCGCATAGAATAGCGAAGAAGAGGATCTCCTATAGTAAGAAATCGCGTCCAAAGCTCGTCCAGTACAGTGCTTACAATGCAATACGGACCACACAACGGAATACATGAAGGTTGCGACCTTGCTGGTTGTGATAAAGATGACACGATTTACCCAGTGAAAAAAGATCCTCACATAGAGGAAGATTTCACGTTAAGATCCACAGTAGACAAGAGAGTAAATTACTCATGATCTCTGTGAAGATAGAGATGCTATCAACAGAAATGTATTGTGGTTGTTTATCTTAGCAATACCTGCTAAAACAACAGCGCCGGAGGATACGCGTATCCTATCATTCCGTCCTATAGATCAATAGAGCGTTAACACTATTAGCTCAGAGATCTGGACAAGCCAACACATACGTCTGCAATTGATTAGCAAGCTGTGTCATAAATAAAACATCATTGGGCGTTCCCATAGATAGCAAATCTGATTGAATACTTGTTTGTTGAGAGTCCATTCTGACAGCAAGCGACCCGTAAGAGAACGGGAGTCCGATAAAACAATCAGACGACCCAGAATATGACGGACCAAAACTGAACTTGGTGTACTATAACCAACAGACGGATTCTTTCCATTAAATTGAATAACGGAAACGAAAGAGTGCCTCCCTGGTTCCGGAGATACGCCACTACTGTCGAATTAAAGGACAGGAATTTGGGCATGCGTTTCTGAATAATGTTCATGCAATGACATAAAGCAAGCCTAAAAAACATTATTCCGCGGAAGTTAAACTGATAGCTAAAAGACTGCGGAACCCAAAGACCCTGGCACTTCGAATCCGTAGGGATCAGTATATATCCCAATCTGTTTGACTGGCAACCGTCATAACAGCCACACTCGGGTCCGGCAACTGCGGCGGCACTCTCTGAGTCAACCACCGAATGTTTGCCCCAGTCTGAATCTCTTGTAACACTAGATAGACAAGAGAATGTATAAATCGAGCAATTCATGGATTGCCGGAAAGTTGCCGTCGAAGAGAAGCTCCTCCGAGAACGAAGCGACTCTGAGAGAGTTCTTAACCTTACTATCCACGCGTGTGGATGTAGCTAGGGCTGCGTCACGTCTAACCAACTCCAATCAGCCACTGAAGGGCGGAGTTATACGTGAACAAACTACTGCCCTCAAAAGAAATTACATTGAGAATAATATCCTGTAAATCTTTTCTTGAAGACGTAATGATAACGCCTCAGTAAGGTGGATTACGTATAATAAAGCGTCTAAGTTAAGTCTACTATACATAATGTCGTTCCCAACATTGAAATTGGAAAAGACATAAACGGCGAAAAAGAATATATGCAGTCTTTAATCACACCGTCTAGACGCATATGAACTCTCGGTATGCCCTGCTCTGCCAAAATAAACTATTTGTAAAAATGATAAAATGGCAGAAATGAGCCACGCGGACAAGAAACTAAACTATCATGCTTAGTAGCAGGCTTGTATATATATATAAATATATAGCGTCGAAAAATAAAACACATGTTGTAATGACAATATTGGACTGCGTCGGTAAGTCAGGGACAATGTCCCTGTACCGATCGAAAAATCCGAGTCCAATGACGCTATAAGTCTCTTATCCAAGATCGCAGCAATGAAGTCCGAAAAATAATCACTGGAAGAAATGCCAGAAGATATGAAAGGCATCTTCCGATACTACTAAAGGGAAAACTCGAAATCTTTCGAATCCCTTTCGCCATCCTGTCGGACCCTATAAAGCGTTCGGTCGTCCGTAGCTGATGCAACCGCGGACCGCACCGACCCAGCGCCGTCGGATAATTCCTGATTCGACCGAGAAACTGTCAATTGCTGGGATGCTGCGAAACAACTGTGCTAACTCGGATAGCACGTCCGTCACTGAGGCCTGAGGAGAAGCGGTCTTACGATGCATTGCCGCTGGAAGCTCCGTGATCGTTACCCCGTGCATACTTCCAATATGCGAGCGAACGGAGTGTATAGGCCTCGTGTCCCTTGGCTACCGGATGGCGCGACCTATTCGCCGTGGAATCACTGAATGCCGAAACTGATCGGATACTCGAGGTCACGTAGCCAATGTGCGGTCGTGTGCCCTGCTGTGAGGATGAGGAAGCATTAAAGACAGTCTCTCGGACTGTCAATATAACGGAGCGTCCCGAGCAACGGACATATGCACCGAATGTAAAATATCTGAACCACAACATGCGGTCCCCTATGTTGTTGGCTTCCTCCGATCTGTCCTCAATCTGCCGTCACTGGGTGAGTACTAAAGTAATTAAAGTGCTCGCATCACCCAAATCTCCTTCCTAGACCGCAACGGACGAACCCGGCAGCCGAACCATTCGATGAATGTACGCTACACCGGGTGAGCTAGCGAATGTCACTCCGTAAGCGATAGACATATTCCATGAGCACTTATTGCCGCTAACTCTTCATTAACTATGACGACAGAGGCACACTTTTGAAAGACATCTCCATAACTCTTCGAACAAGAAACCAGAAATGCTTGGATAGCAAGCATAAAATAATAATATGTATAGCGTCGTTCAATAATTCGAAAGTTTGTGTGACATTATTGGACTATGTCGGAACTGAGGGACGATGTCCCTGAACCGAACCAAAAATTTCTAAGTCCACCGACGCTATCAGTTTCTTATCCGGCATCGCAGCATATGTTGTTCCGAAAGGGAAAGCTTGAAATCCTCCGAATCCCTTTCGGTATCCCGTCGGACCGGATGAAACTTTCGGACGTCCGTACCCGCTTCCGCGGAGCGTCCCGACCCAGCATCGTCGGATAAAATATATGCGACAGATTCAGTTGATGCTGGGATGCTGCGATAAACTGTGCTATTAAGGAAAGCACGTCCGTTCCCGAGGCCTGTGCAGTAGCGGACTTACGATGCATTGCCGCCGGAAGCTCCGTGAACGTTGACTCCCGCACACTTCCTATGCGAACGTCCGGAGTCTGCAGGCCTCGAGTCCCCGGCTACCGACCCAGCGCTGTCGGATAATTCTCGATCCGACACCGTTTCTGTCGGCTGCTGGGATAAGCTGTGCTATGTGCACAAGAATGTCCGGCGTCGAGACCTGCGGAGGCGCAGTCTATCGCTGCTTCGCCGAGGGCAGCTCCGCATCAGATGGCTCCCGCATACTTTTCCTATGCGAACGTCCGGAGTCCATCGGTCTCGAATCCCTGGCTGCCGGATGGTGTGACCTGGTCGCCGAAGAATCCTTGATCGGCGAAGCTGGTAATATATCGGCGGTCACGCAGCCAAGGTGCGGTCGTGTGCGCTGACGAGAAGAGGAAGCCTTAGCAGTCTCAGCGGACTGCCTATACAACGGAGCGTCCCAAGCGACGGACGTATGCTCCGCTAGCGACACATTTGTACCACAACATCTGGGGCCAGATGTTGTTGAACGAGAGAGGGGCCTCTCTCGCTTGCCGTCCGGATGGACCGGAACGAGCTATGAACCGGACTAAAAGGCTTCCTCCGTTCTCCCTCCGATCCGCCGTCACTGGGTGTGCATTAAGTTAATTTTATAGTGCTCGCATCACCCCAAAATTCCTTCTAGACCGCAACGGACGAACCCGGCTGCCGAACCATTCGGTGAATGGACGCTACACCGGGCGAGCTAGCGGACGTCAAAGGCCGTCGAACCTACTAGGGTCCTCTTAGGCAATTGGCGTATAACATGAGCACTTTTCCGCTAGCCCTTCATTAATAGTGACGACGGAGGCACACTGTTGGAAGACATCACAGATACATCACCCTAATCTTGATCGTCTGAAATAGAAATTGATAAAGTAGAGTGACCCTGCGGGGAAAGGACCGGAGTGTCCAAATCCCCAACAACATACCGTGACATACGCTTCCCATATTGTCATCGAAATCATACGATACAGAACAGGAGTTAATGCGAGTACACTGACCACATATAGAATGATAATAAAGTCAGAGGAAGACTTCCTCTTAAAACAATTGATCAATATCCTTTCAGTGTGAAAAGAAAACAAGTCCTGGTACTCGCACTAACCCCTGGCAATCAAAATACATAATAATAATATGATCCATTAATATAGAAAAAATAATTGAAATCAAAATATTTTGAAAAAATATTTTTTCAGAACAGCCCAAGTTTCTGAAAAGTAACGTTGAGCCCCAATGGATCCCAAGCCTAAGTGTGGACAAAAATTTTAAAAATATTTTAAACAATTTATTCAACACTTACGAACAATAATAATGTATCTAGTTATGATTAAAATAACATAAAGATATTATTTATTAGAAATCCCCCCCTCACACAGAGGGCTGTTGTAAATGTAAACAATGAGTGTAAAAACACTAAAATAAGACTCCAGGCACCCAGGCCCGAAATCAGTTACCAAAAATACACTATCTGATGCAAAACAGAGACTTCCAGGGAAGAAACTGCAGAACATCAGATGGTAGATGCAGAACACAACGCCTAACCACCCGTATAGGTGAAGACGTAAACATGGGGAAAGAACAGAATTCATTCTGTTATTCAGCTAAAACTCCCAAGAAATTTTAGTAATAATAATTACAGAAACTATGCCAAAAGCATGGGAGAATAGCAAGGGGGAACTTAAAGGACAGGGAGAGAGGAAAACACTTGTAAAAACAGTGTAACTAAATAATCAGAATGACAACAAAATGGCTGCTGCCTTGAAAATAGGTAACTTAACATAATTTCATTAAAAAATTTTAAGTTACAGCCCTGATAATATTCTGTCACACATTCTTTTCCTCTCCTCCTTCTCTATCCTCCTTAGAATCACCATTTCACTAATATTTATGTGTCTGGCATCATTTAAACTGAGATTTAAAAGCACAAAGATCAGTCAGATGTTAACTGAGGCAAAGGGCAAAGTATGGAGGACCTTCAGGACATGATTTCTTTTGGTTTTAGATGCAAATTTTGGGGATTGAGGGGCAAAATTTGTGTTTGGCCCTAGTATTTTAAGAGTTAGCACCAGCTATGTCTGGGTCATTGGTACAGTATAAAAATTTCCTATTTTCTGTGGATTTCTCCGAAAACATCCTGTAGGTTTTCAAGAAAAATTGACTACTCACAAGTCTTTGTGTAATATTACAAGTTGCATGGACAAAATATTCCAGTGAGCGTTTATTAACCCTCTAGAGGCTGCCAAGCATCGTAATTTTGTTGAAATGGGCTGTTTTCAGGCACGAACATCACCCATCGTGTACCTGAGAAATAAACATAATCTCCTTTGTTGGAAGTGGAATTCACCGTAGACCATTTTTGTAAGTAATAAGGGTATTCAAAAAACCAAGCGTTAACCCATTTTGTGGTTGTTGATAGTGATACCCATCAAAGGCTTAAAAATTTATGTTTTCCCTGGATTTCTTTACAAACATCTGGTAGGGTTTTCAAGAGAAAATGGCCATTGATAGGTCATGGTGTCACATTACCTGTTGATTGGATAAATTATTCCGGTAAGCACTTGTTAACCCTCCATGGGCTGCTAAATGTCAAAATTTTGAAAAAAATAGTCTGTTTTGGAACAACAACATCAAATGGAAATACAACAGAGAAACGTAACTTCTTTTACCGGACGCAAAACTGACAGGGAAACATTTTTGTAAGTAGTAAATGTATTCAAAAATCGAGGTCTTAACCCAGTTTTGACTGGTTAAGGAGATATACCCCTTAAAAGCTTAAAATTCCAGTTTTCTGTGGATTTCTCAAAAAAAAAATTTCAAGAGCAACTGACCATTCGCAGGTCTTCGAGTGACATTACAAGTTGCATGAACAAAATGTTTCGGTAAGCATTTGTTAACCCTCCAGAGGCTGCCAAGCATAGACATTTGGAGAAAATGGGCTGTTCTTGGGCAACCATAACACCAAATGTGTACCTACGAGATAAACATAACCTCCTTCATTGGAAGTGGAATTCACCGTCGATCATTTTTGTAAGTAATGAAGATATTCACAAAACCAAGCATTAACCCTTTAGAACTGGTTACAGAGAGATACCCCTCAAAAGGTTAAAAATTTGTGTTATCTGAGGATTTCTTTAAAAACATCCCGTAGACTTTCAGGAAAAAATGGCCATTCTCAGATCTTAATGTAACTTTACAAGTTGCATGTACAAAATATTCCTGTTAGCATTTGTTAACCCTATGCAGATTCTCAAACATCAAAATGTTGATAAAATAGGCTGTGTTTGCTTACCCACATCACCCGAAGTTGGGAGGAGAGATCAAAATAAGTGGAAGTAGAATTCACTGAGAATTATTTTTGGAAGTAATAAGAGTATTCCAAAAACAACACTTAACCCGTTTTGGGCTGGATAAACAATGATACCCATCAAAAGCTTAAAATTCCTGTTCTTCCTGGATTTCTCTGAAAACATCTTGTAGATTTTAAAGAAAAAATGGCCATTCACAGTTCTTGGTGTGACATTACAAGTTGCATGAATAAATATTCCTGTTGGCACTTGTTAACCCTCTACAAGCTGCCAGACATCAATATTTTGGATACATTTGAGATAAAATGGACCATTTTTAAATTGACACAGCACTCAGTGGGTATGTGTCAAACAAACATAACTCCTTTTGTCTGTCATTGACTTGTTGGCTGATGATATTGACATTAACCCACTCCACCGTTAATGATGGTTTTTACCTAAACAATTTTTTATCAAACTGGGTCATTTGAGACTACTATCTTCACCTTTCTCATAACATCAATGAAGGAACTTCAGTGAGACAGTTAAAAACAATTCATCAGACACTGTGGGGTCATGAAAAATCATGATTCTCCAGAATCATAAAGTCTAGTTTTGGTTTAATTTTTGGTTGATGGTTCAAAATTAAGCATTAGGCCTGAATTCTCACGAATAGAGCTCCAGCATCTCTGGATCAGTGGTGTTGTGGATAAATAAAAACCAAGTGAGGGGCTCACAAGAAATAACCCCCCTTTGCCATTCATCCATCTGAAGGCGATGTATTTCCTCCCCAGTAAGATGTATATCAGATTTGGTTGTTATCAATTCACCCAAACTAAAGTTAAAATAAGGACAATACAAATTATAGTTACAGTGACCTTGACCTTTGACCTACTGACCCCAAATGCAATCCCAACGATCAACACCTCAAATGCAATCACAGTATCAAGCTATAGCTTTGTACACAAAAGAAAAACAAAGTTATTGCATGGAAATTATAAATTTAAAGAAATTTGTATATTTTTTATACTTACCAATGGTCCAGACTTAGCTGGTGCAAACTCAAAGTTATCATGAGCCAAACACAAATTTTGAACTCCCCAAACACCAAAATTTGCTTGCAGAACCGAAAAGTTAAAAAAATTATAGTAATTGATATATTTTTTATAATTACCAATGACCCAGACTTTGCTGGTGCTAACTCTAAAATATCTAGGGCCAAATGCAAAGTTAACCCCCCAATCCCCAAAATTTGCATCTAAAACCAAAAATTACATGTCCTATATGGTCCTCCATACTTTTACTCCACTGCACATGCGCAGTGTCAAGGGGGTCTCGAAATTGGCGCAGTTATCATTCTTACAACCAGTGCCTGGTAAGCGTTATGTCCTCAGCGGGGAGGTATGAGTTCCCAACTCATGGGAGGGCCATCCCCATCTGGGTCATTGGTAAGTATAAAAAATATATAAATTACTATAAATTTTTTAACATTTTTATACTGTACCAAAGACCCAGACTTAGCTGAATAGTAAAAAGGTTGGAGAGCCTAGGATATAAATGAAAATCCAATAAACTCAATTACATATAACAGAACTATCCCCTGAAGGAGAAAATAAGAGATAGGCTTTACATGTATCTTTCTTATTTGTATCAAAAAGAAAGACACAACACCATTCTGTAATTGAGCGCAATAACATCAATGATCTCTATTAACATTCTGTATAACCTTTTATACTAATATTTTTAAAGGAAAGCGTGGCCCCTCCGTGAAGGGAGTCCGCTAATACATTCAGACGACCAGTAATATGACAGACCGATAGGAGAACTTGATGTTCTAGTACAAACAGAAAGATTCCTTCCGTTAGCATGAAAAAACAGAATGGAATGATTGTCTCCCTAGTTCCGAAAATACGCTAATACCGTCGAATTATCGGACAGAATTAGCACATGAGCATACTGAATAACATTATCCGATAACGTAGCGCAAGCCAAAATGAAAACATTCTTGATGTTAATGTGCTTAATTAGGAACTACGGATCCCAAAGGCGCTGGCCCTTCAAATCCGTTGGGCTCAATGATACAACCCAACCTGTTTGACTGGCATCCGTCAAGACTGTAAAACTCGGATGCAGCAATTGCAGTGGAACTCCCTGAGTTAACCACTGAAAACCTGCCCAAGTCTGAATCTCTTATTCACTTGATTGACAAGAAGATGTCCGTATCGAGCGAAAAAATCTTCACCCTCCAATTCTGGATCAGAAGAAATTGGAGAGGACAAGTGCGTAAGCGTCCCATCGCAATAAAATCGTGGCAGCTCCGCACAAACATATTAGTATCATGAGATCTCTCACTGAGACTTTGTCTGAGCGAAGACAATAGTGAGCTTAACAACTGATTAATTTCGCTCTGGGTAATGGTAGACGAACGAAAATGTTGTGCGATTCAAAGCTCATCCCCCAGTGGGTGAATGACTTGGATGATACCAGGTCCGACTTCTCGTATATTTATGAAACCGAGGCGTTGGAGCAATGGAAGCAGATTCTGCACATCGTTCTGAAGCATTAACTCATTGCCGTACCTCTAAAGAATGTCGTCCAGGTAGGCCGACGTTATCGCAGACGACTGAGCTTGGAAATGAGTCATTACCGAGTTTTTTATTCGAGTGAAAGCCCAGGGGGCTAGATTCAGACTGAAGCACATTGCTCGGAACTGATACACGACTCCTATGATGAGGAAGCGAAGATACTTTCTGAACGTCTGATGTACCATGACGTGAAAGTACGCATCTTGAGATCTATGCATGTAACATAGTCGTACACCCGAAAACTCACTCTGACCGATCGGATGGACTCCACATATAAACTTGCAGCCACGATCAGCTTGTTTATTCGGCTCAGAAAAATGAGTGAACAGAACGAGCCATCTGGTTTTTGGAACCAGAAAAGGATGGTTGTAGAAACCTGGAAATTCCTGGATTTCTACGATCTCTATCGCGACCATTCCAGAAGAGACTGGACTTCTGATGGAAGCGAGCCTCTTTCCTGCTGACTTGACGGAAGCTGAGTCCATCTTGGACTCCGAGTTAACGGATGATTTCGTTTGAAGAACAATTTAGTCCTTCCGAAATCACCCCTCGAATCCAAGGGACGTCCGTAATCTACTCCCAATTAATTGAGAAACTTGACAGTCTTCTGTTCACTAGTACACAATAGAGGTTAATACCATTACCTCCTGGTCCTGCGAGGCTTGCGGAAGGAGAAGCCATGTCCTCCACGGCCCGCACCTCGCCCGTCTGACCGGATGTCTTGGCCAGAATTACGGCCCCTACCTGAGTCGCTACCCTGACGGTCTCTAGAGTAAGACCTAGAGGATGCATAGGAACCTCTATAGGAACTTCCTTTGGACGTATTCGTCCCAGAAGTGCCTGTCCTACTCTTCTCTGCTGAATCCGACTATATGGAAGCGGATTTGAAAAGCAGAGAGTCTGAAGCTTTCTTAGTTATCTGCTCATAGACTGCGGAAAGCTTGCTGTCGAAGAAAACTCTCCGGAGACCGGAGCGACTCTGAGAGAGTTTTTCACCTTACTATCCACACGCATGGATGTAGCCAGGGCCACGTCATGTCTAACCAACTCCATATTGCCACTAAAGGACGTAGTTTTACGTGAGGCCCTTGAAAGAACTCTTAAGGAGGTTGTACATCCTAGAATTCTTTTTCCTTTGAGACGTTATGATAACGTTCTGGTAAGGTGATCTGCGTACGATGATGCGTCTAAGCTGACCCTGCTAGACGATATTGTCGTTTCCGTCGTGGTTGGAACTGACATAGACGACAGTATAAACAATACTAGGTCCTGACCTGGTCGTCTAGACGCAGAGAACTCTCAGAATGCTCTGTCCTGCCGTTTCAAAATATTCCTTGAATTGATGAAAGGCAGATGCAGAGCATTTGCCGATAAGAAACCTGACCTGTCCAATTAGGTAGCAAGTTATATAAATATAGCGTCATTCAACAGATCAAATGTCCGTGAGACATATCTGGACTATATCGGAAACTGAGGGATGAAGTCCCTAAACCGATAAGAATTCTGAGTCCAGTGGCGCTATCAGTCTCTTATCCGGCAACGCAGCATTATGGTCCGGAGGAACAACGTCAGATGATAATGCCGGATGTACTCTACGGCAATTATGTTGTTCCGAAAGGGAAAATACAACTCATCCATATCCCTTTCGCCTTCCTGTCGGAACACTTGTAATTCTTGGTCGTCCGTGCCTGAACCTGCAGCGGAACGTACCAACCCAGCTTCGTCGGAATATACCTGATCCGACAGAGTTACTGTCAGTTGCTGGAAAGGCCTCGTGTCCTTGGCTACCAGATGGAGTGACCTGGTCGACGTGTAGTCCGTGGTCAGCAAAGCAGGAGCACCAGGGACGTTCAATCCTACATTTATATAATATGCGAACGTCCCCTGGAAATCTGTGGTCACATAGCCAATGTGCGGTCGTGTGTGCGTCGTGAGGATGAGGAAGCCAATATAACAGCCGCGTCGGACTGTGTATGCAACGGAGCGTCCCGAGCAGGAGGAGTGGACGTAAGCTCCGACTAACAAACAAAACATACAACAACATCGCGGCGCAGATGTTGATGTAAGAGAGAGGGGGCCTCTCTCGCTCGCGGTTCAGGTGGACCTGGACGAGCTAGCTACCGGAATGACAGGCTTCCTCCATACTATCCTCGGATCCGTCGTTGCTGGGTGTGCACATTCGATGTTTTATAGTGCTCGCATCACCCAATCTGCTTCCCTGGACCGCAACGGACGAACCCGAATGCCGATCCATTCGACACCGGGCGGACTAGCAGACGATCAATTGCTTTTGATCCTACTAGGGAACTCTTCAGCAATTGTCGTAATACCTTGAGCACTTTCCGCTAGCCCTAATATTGCAACGACGGAGACACACTTGTTGAAGACATCATGGAAACATCACTCTGAATTCTGAAAAAGAAACTGATAATATAGAGTGACCCTACGGAGAGAGGACCATAATGGACCCCTCACCGCTAACAAAAGACCATGACACACGTCTCCAACGTTGTCATATCAATCAATACACACAGAGCAAGAATTAGTGCGACTACAATGATTAAAAGAAACACAATGAACCTGTGAATTAGAGGAAGATATCCTCGCATTACAATTGAAGAATATTTTTTCAACATGAAAAAATATACACAGTCATATTACTTGCACTAACCCTTGAAATAAATATACATAATATATTATAATCCATTATAACATTTCAAAAGAAAATAATTTCCCAAAAGAAGTTTTTGAAAAATTTTTCAGAAGAGCCCAAGTTCCCAATGGGAACAATGAGCCCAAATGGATCCCAAAAAAGCCTAAGTGTGGACAAAAATTTTAAATCATTTCAAAAAATTAATGTAACACTTATGAACAATATTAATGTATCTTACTATGAACTGAACTAAGCAGAGGACAAGTAATCACTATAAGAAGTGACCGTTGTCAACATAGACAAAAAGTGTAAACAAACTGGAAACATGACTCCAGGCACTGATAAACCTGGCCCGAAATCAGTTACCAATTTAAACACTATCTGATGCAAAACAGAGACTTCCAGAGAAGAAACTGCAGAACATCAGATGGTAGATGCAGACCAAAACGCTTAACCACCCAAGGGTGAGGACGTAAACATGGGGAAAACAAGAGAAAACTAGAGGTACTGTGAGCAAACTCACAAAGTGATACCCCCGCACCTGAAATGCATAAGTTAGATTATCTCCCCTTGGAAATGTCAGAACGGAATTATATTGCTTCATGCACGTCTTCATATGGAGTTCTTCCATTGTGTAAAGTTTCATGAAAATTCTTCAAATGGTTTAGGAGGAGTTGCGCTTACAAGGATGGACAGACGGTATAAGTTAGATTATCTCCCCTTGGAAATGTCAGAACGGAATTATATTGCTTCATGCACATCTTCATATGGAGTTCTTCAACTGTGTAAAGTTTCATGAAAATTCTTCAAACGGTTTAGGAGGAGTTGAGCTTACAAGGATGGACAGATGGTATAAGTTAGATTATCTCCCCTTGGAAATGTCAGAACGGAATTATATTGCTTCATGCACATCTTCATATGGAGTTCTTCAATTGTGTAAAGTTTCATGAAAATTGTTCAAACGGTTTAGGAGTTGCGCTTATAAGGATGGTCAGACGGACAGATTATCTCCCCTTGGAAATGTCAGAACGGAATTATATTGCTTCATGCACATTCCCATATGGAGTTCTTCCATTGTGTAAAGTTTCATGAAAATTCTTCAAACGGTTTAGGAGGAGTTACGATGGATGGACAGACGGACGGACAGGGTGATTTCTATATAACCCCCCAAACTTTGTTTGCGGGGGGTATAATAATTCTGTTTCCAAGCCAAAACTCCCAAGAAATTTTAGTAATAAACATTACAAAAAACAAGTCAAAAGCATGGGAGAATAGCTAGGGGGGAATAAAGGAAAGGGAGAGAGGAAACACTGATTAAACAATGGAACATTCATAGCAAGAATGACCACAACAAGGTCATGCCTCGAAAATAGGTAACAAGAATAATTTCGTAATATAATTATAAGTTACAGCCCTGAACATTTCTTTCCACTGTTTTTTCCTCTCCTCCTTCTATTTCCTCCTTATATCCACCATTTCTCTCATAATTATGCGTCTGGCATCCTTAAAACTGAGATTTACAAGCACAAATAACAGTGAAGTGTAACTGTATTGAGAGCCAAACAAAGAATGATAATTGCACCAATTTCGAGACCTCCTTGACACTGCACATGCGCAGTGGAGTAAAAGTATGGAGGACCATATAGGACATGTAATTTTCGGTTTTAGATGCAAATTTGGGGGATTGGGTGGATAAAATTTGCATTTGGCCCTAGATATTTTAGAGTTAGCACCAGATAAGTCTGGGTCATTGGTACAGTATAAAAATTTAAAAGTCCTATCTGGTCCTCCATACATTTACTCTATGCGCAGTCGCCAGGAAGTGACCGAAAATAGCTCCAACATCATTCTTTGTAGAAAATAGTACTACATAATAACTCAGCGGGGAGATATGAGTGCCCACTCATGGGGGGGCCATGCCCGTCTGGGCCATTGGGAAGTATACAAAATATACAAATTACTTTAAATTTATAATATTTTTATACCATAACCCAGTGGCCCAGACTTAGCTGAATCGTAAAAAGGCGGAGGGCCTAGGACTTCAGAATTAGTAGACCAACATAGTTCCATAGCCTGTGATCCAAGGTGAAAGGAAATTAAATTTAAAAGGAATTACATGTATGACTATCTGTACAGTAATAGAGAAGACATATCATCAATAAGGAACCAAATTCAAGTAATTCCGTATTCTTAGCATGAAGACTATGCTAATTGGATGTAACAAATTCCCAATTTTTAAGGCTTGTCCAGACTAAGCCCCAGAAATTAGGATGGCGTATTTGAGAATGAGAGGTTATCCCCCACAAACATATACGCCATATACAATAAAACACAAGCTGTATCCAGAATATAATCTACAGACAAAACAGCTTCACTCATAGTTACATACTTATCAAGCCAGAGGAGAGGTAAAAAATTCCCCCCCCCGCCCCCCTTTTTAAAGGAATCTTCAAAAAGAAGAGGGGAGCGCTCTGGAATCAGTAAAAGCGGTACCAAATAACAAAATAAATATTCGGCGATTAGACACCCAGGTATTAATTATTATTAATAAATTGGTGCTTAACGCCACTTCAGAAGCTAAGGCTATAGCGGCAATCCCGGTAATTAATATCGCCCGCTTGTGACATATACCGGAGTCGGCATATGCAGAGAGGTAAAAAACCGGTGATATAATATATAACATACACTAGTCCAATAGAATCATAATGGACGATCTCTGGAGAGTAAACACACTTCCAAGGTAACCCACAGGCGACTCCATTCAGGTGTACAATAAATTTCAGTAAATAACACTCCCAGACATGTTCTATATGATATCTATGTTCCTGGAAACATGCGAATATACGAGAGTGTAAGACAAGATGTATTCGATTGGGTACCGCCATTAATAGAAACTTGGATTTAGAAATGGATCGAGCTATGATTAACAGACTCCTCACGGACCGCCCCCGAAATAAATCATTGTTTCTAAAGTCCTTAACATACAATAATGCGTCTGCCTAATAATGTGATTATTATGCACATGAGCACTGAAATCCAGCATGTAATCATCTGAATGCCAGTTAACTGACAAGACAGAGTCCCAGGTACCCAAAGGATAGCAATTTATTGACGATGAATCATCTGCTCGTATATGATATATAGACGAACAACCACAGGAAACCAACCAACTAGAAAGTGGATGTACCCATGAGGTCGGCATAGAACACGACCCAGCCGCCAATCGAGAAGTCATGAAATGCATGTATGTACTTAAATGCATACAAGGCTTACGAGAAGAAAACTACGTCTTGCCCGGTAATTGACTCTTAACACATTGGCGGTGTGGGGGGGGATTCAAAATCATATCGAACCCCCTTCACCCGCATTACTTGAATCGTTCTTGTGATCGTCATCAAATAGTATAGGAACCGCAAGGCTCAAGTCTGAACGACTCCATAATGCCACTAAGGGCAGAGAAGGACGTGAAGAACAAATACTTCCCCTGATAAAGAAGGTCCTCTCGAGGAGGAAGCTTCCAGGGAACGTCCCATAACAGACATCTGAGAAGACTGATCCAAGGTTTCTGTGACTACAGAGGTGCTACTATCAGGATTTCACAATGAGACTGTTTGAACTAAACAGAATCTGCTAATTCAACGGAGTGGAGGATACGCCTATCCTATCATTCCATCCCATGAGATCAACAGAGCATCTACTGTGTACACTCGATGATCTTGGCATGGTGACACGAACGTTGGTAACTGATTGTTCCGGTGTGTCGCAAACAGATCTATCATGGAACTATCCCACTGGTAGCAAATCTGCCTGAATAGTCGCTTGTTGAGACTGGTCTGATGGCAACAGGCAACCTTTCCAAGAGAGTGAGTCTGCTAGTACATTCAGACGACCCGGTATATGATGGACAGAAAGATGAACATAATGATTCATGACGTATAGGAGAATCTTCTCCATTAATTCGCATAATGGCATCGAATGAGTGTCGTCCTTGGTTCCTGATGTAAGCTACTACTGTTGGTTTGTCCAACAAAATTTGAACATGGACATCCCCTATTATGTGAATCCAATGTTGTAGCGCAAGCCATATTGACATCGCTTTGATGTTTATGTGCTTCTCTAGGAACCAAGGGTCCAAGACCCTGACACCTCAAGTCTGCAGGACTTAGGGTCGCGTCCCAAGCCGTCTGACTCACATCCGTCATAATCATGAAAGCCGGATCTGGCAGTTGCAGTGGAACTCCCTGAGTTAACCACTGAATATCTGCCCAAATCTGAACCCTTGTTTTACTAGGTCTGTTAAAACAATACTGGTTTCAAGCGAATGCGTCTTCACACTCCTGTTCTGAGTAAATAATATCTGGAGGGGACACATGCGCAAGCAGCTCATCGGAATAAGATCCACAGCCCCATCAGTCGCATGAATTCCTTCGCTGTTAATGCGTCTGAATGTAGACAAAAGCGAGCATAACAACTGACAAAATTTCGCTCTGGGTAAAGGCTGACGAACCAGATTGTTGTGAGTCTCGAAGCTCATTTCCAAGTGAGTGAACGACTTGGACAGAGCTATATTCGACTTTTTCTCGTTTACGATGAAACCGAGATGTCAGAACAAAAGAAGCAGACTCTGAACATCCTTCTGAAGAATAATTCTGTTGCCGTATCTCTGTACAATGTAAGCCAAGTAAGCCGATGTTACCGCAGACGAATGAGCTCGGAAGTATGACATTACCAAGTTCATTATACGAGTGAATGCCCAGGGAGCCAGGTTCAGACCAAAGCACATTGCTCTGAACTGATACACCTTCCCTTGTACAGCGAACCACAGGTACTTTCTGAATGCCGGATGTACATGAAAGTATGCATCCTTTTGATCTATGCTTGCCGCATAGTCGTTCACTCGACTGCTCGCTCTTACCGACTGAATGGTCTCCATATAGAATTTTGGAGCCACGATAAGCTTGTTTATCCAGCTAAAGTCTATTACGGAACGTCTGGCTTCGGTACGAGGAACATGTGACTGTAAAAACCCTGAGAATCCCGATTCTCGGCGACCTCTATTGCTTCCTTTAATATAGAGCCTGTACCTCCGCTAGGAGAGACTCTCTTTTGAAAGGATCCGACGGAAGATCTATCCAACGCAGACATCTTATTAGTGGGGGTGCCACTCGAAATGATAGCTGTAGGTAGTCTGAGACTACACTTCTCACCCACTGATTTTCTGTGACTGCTGTCCAGTTTCTCGCGAAGATGATACCCTTCCGCCAACTGGCATGCAATAGGTCTTGAAACATCACCTGTATGACCTGCGAGGCTTACGGGAGGAGAAACTACATCCTCCCTGCAAAGAACCTCGTCCCGTTGGCCTAGGGGCGTCTGACCGATAGTCCCGATCAGACCTATGCCCCTTTCCCGAGTCGCTGTACTGACGACCTCCAGAGTAATTGTAAGAGGGCTTCTTGTACCCTTGTGAGGAGTTCCCTTTTGACTTTTAGATCTGGAACGTCCTCCTTTACTCTTGTCTGCTGAAGCAGGTTGATGAAACGCCGACTTCAATAGCAGATCACTTGACGCTTTCTAAATAGCCTGATCCTAGGCTAACGAAAGCTTGTCGTCCAAAATAGTATGTCCGGAGACCGGAGCGACTCGGAGAGAGCTTTTCACCTTGTCATCTATAAGTGATGACGACGCAAGATTTAACTCCAGATTAGCCACTGTAAGGGTGGAGTTATACATGGTATACAAATTGCCCTGGAAAGAACTCGAGAGGTACAAACGTCCTCAAATTCCTTCCTGCTGAGACGTTGCGTCGTAGCTCTGGTAAGGTGATATGCGGAAGACATTGCTTCCAAATTCGCTCTACTTGATGAAATTGCCATTGTATTAGTGTCTGAGCGAATAGTGAATGATGCAGGCAAGGATACATCTAGATCCCCGGGCTGCTCATTCAAATGCAGAGGAGCTCTCTGAACATCTTCTCCAACCGTTTTTAAATGAACGTAGTCCATGAAACGATGTGTTTATGGAAGATGTAGTTAAAGAAACCGCCCTTTCCTCGCACTCGAGAGGTGAATACGGCATTGACTACATGGCCGAAGGCCTGCAACACCTACCTAGGCTGAACTGGAAAAGAAAGAACTTCTTCCTTTGTCCGATAAAAGTCTGTGTCCAACAATGCCAGCGGTTTCTCACTTATCGTCGCTGCATTCTGATTCTGATTCGTTGGAACAAATTCAGGGTAGTATTGATGGATGAAATCCATCGCAACCCTGTGCTGTTCTGAAAGGGAAGGGTAATCCTCTTCCTTTTCACCATCTGAGAGAATCAGTTGCGAATCTCCGTCCATTGCATTTGCAGGAACAGACGACTGGACCGACCCAGCACCTTCCGACAGCTCAGGTTCTGAGTCTGAGGGAGGCTGCATTTGCTGGGATGCTGCGATCAGCTGCGCAATCTGCAACAGCAAGTCCGTCATAGAGGCCTGAGGAGCAGCGGTCTTCTGTTTCCTAGCTGCTTGCTGCTCCTGGGACGGTGTGTCGGAGATGGATCTCTTCTCCGAACATCCCAATGATCGAGGCCTCATCTCCCTAGCTACCAGATGATCCGACTTCACAGACGAAGGTTTCTTCATCGTGCAGCAGGCTGGATATCCGAAGTCGGGTAGCTAGGATGCAGTCGTGTGTGCTTTAATAACATAGCGGAGGAAGCCGTGACTGAAGCGGATCCCGGCTGCAGACTAGACGGAGCGTCCCTAGCAGTGGGCGGATGTATGCTCCGTCTCGTGCAAGTTTCCAACCAGAAAACTTCATTTCGGTTTTGAAACGTAGCAGAGGAAGCCGTGACTGAAGCCAACCCTGGCTGCAGACTAAACAGAGCGTCCCGAGTGGAGGGTGGACATATGCTCCGGCTCATGCAATAATCATTAACAAAAATGATGACGTCAGGTGTAATGCAAAATTTTTTGGTGTAATTCTTTTTGTAACAACTGCGCATGTCAGGAATGGTCTTCAATTCACCTTTTCAGTTGGATTATTCGGATTGTCAATCCAGATTATTGAAAGTTTATTTAAAATCCAGATTGTTCATGGAAACATACCTGTAGTTTCAGACAATCTTGATAGAGAGGAGGTCTGATTCTTAACTGGCTTCTTGCAGAACATCTTGAAACAAACTTTTAAAACTAAAATATTGTTTGGTTGGAACTTTTGTCTCCAACAAAAAACAGATAATTGCAGACGTCACCGAATAGATGAAATAAGTCACATGTATGCTGGGAGTGCTGTAGTGAATTGGCACATTTACACTATGACATAAACAGCAACATAACGCTATTGTTCAACAAGCATGGCGATAACCTTTACGACTCTCCAACCAATCAGATGCAGAATTCATTGTTTTCAAAAAAAAGATTCTAGTTATAATATCTCTCCACATAGAATGTCACATGTATACATATCTTAGTTTTTCAATTTATACCACTGCAACCCTGCTATACATCCAACTATGCATCAAAGTTATCATAACAACAAGTGTTTTATTGTTAATGTGTAATTGCATTACAGTTCAGATAACTGCGGTTTAAACTTTTGATAAAACAAAAGTTTTATCAGGGAGGGAATTTAAATAACAGACACAGGATGGGGTGGGAGTGCAACAGAGCTTTCTCATCTAGAACTTAGCTACAAGGCTATGTTGGGATTAGTAACCTGTGTAACTGTGGTGAGCCTTTCCCAATAATCCATAACTCATCTGAATACAGGGCAGTTCAGACTTTGGATATTTTGGACCATAGTCGAGAAGAATGAGGTCCAAATCTACTAAATTTTTATGAAATCCTGTGCAGAAGTTTCAACTTGATTTTTTCTAGGTGATTGAAGGTGATTGGGGTGTTTGTTTGTTTGTGTGCAGCGGTTTAATGACACTTTCAACAGTTAGGGTCATATCATGTTGGAAAAAGTTTAGGTGGAGGAAGCCTGAGTATCCAAAGAGAACCACTGAGCATCGGTGAGTATTTGTCACTCTTCAACTTACTTACCAACACAAACAGAGTAAGCAGTGGATGAAGGCAGCAAGAGATTAGGAGTTGAGCTTCAAGTTACCGAAGAACTAAAGTAAGAGTTGCCTCATCATGAGCAATAGAAAAACACATTTTAAAGTCAATATAACAATTTAATTCACAGCTTACCAAGAAGAACTGCAAGGTCGGTAATTAGCACTGCAAAACTTTTCCATATACCACTAACAATATCCTGAAAAAAAAAATGAAGATCAGTTAATTGCCTAATCAAAGCAATTCCATACAGGTTTGCTGCTTTGAGACAACATGCTAGAAAGTTTGACGAAAACTGTTCAAAACTGACATGTAGTGTTATTTTTACATAACTATAATAACACTGTATTTATACTAAAAAAAGCTGTGCAGAGAGAAATAAAAATGTCAATAACATTCTTTCACAAGATATAGAGAGTAATCGCTTGACTGGACTGGTTACGTGAAATAATTCATGAGAGGTGAAGGACGTTGTACAAACACGATGGCATGAATGCACACGAGTGTTTTACAATATAGTCCCTCGAATTGAATGAATTATTTCACGTAACCAGTCCAGTCAAGCGATTACTCTGTTTATTACTTTTCATTATTAACGATAATTATATTATTTAACCCTTTACCTAACGTAATGGCCAAAAACGGCCAGCGCCATTCTCAAAACTCACCAATGAATTTTCATTATTTTTTCATTTTTTGTCTCTAAAACATAGGTTATGACCCCTCATTGGAATGAGGGGTAATAACCTATGTATTTGAGACAAAAAATGAAATAATAGTTCTTCAAGAATTTTTTTTGCAAGTGTCATCTGCTTTTCATGTTAGGTAAAGGTTTAAAAAAAACCCAATGAAGTCCCCATTACACCCACGGCAAAGCGTCTTCGTTTGCGCGCACAGATACATGACACAATTGTTGATTGCATAATTCACTTGTGATGTTATCGTTTATCATCAAACCCGGAAATCCCAGTAAATCACACTTTGGAAAGTAATAAATTGTTTTTCTTGAGTTGGTCGAGTAGTAGATCATTTCTGGTGGTCAAGATTTACCTTGCAAAATTCTGCGACGGGTTGTGTGTTCATTTGAAGGTCACATATACATTATTTTGTATGACCCTTATTTCATTTGTGCAAATTTTACTGTATAAATGTTGTGTTCAAAATACATGTTTATAGCTTTGTTTAAAAAATTTTACAGAAATTTGTATAGTTTTATACATACCAATGGCCCAGACTAGCTGGTGCATAACTCAAAGTTATTAAGGGCCAAACACAAATTTTGAACCCCCCAATCCCCAAAATTTGCTTGCAAAACAGAAAATTAAAAGTCCTATCTGGCCCTCCATACATTTACTCTCCGCGCATACGCAGACGTCAGGAAGTGACCGGAATTGGCGCCAACATCATTCTTTGTAAAAGAGAGTACTACATAAAAATTCAGCGGGGAGGTATGAATGCCCGCTCATGGGAGGGCCATCTCCGTCTGGGCCATTGGTAAGTATAACAAGAGGGGCAACACAAAGCATGTGCTAATGCCCCCATTAGTGTGACCTTGACCTTGAAGGTATGGTGTGTGACACATCCTCCCATGGTCCTTTATAATTGTGTGAAGTCGGGGGGCATAAAAATATACAAATTACTGTAAATTTATAATATTTTTACACTGTAAACCAATGGCCCAGACTAGCTGAATCGTAAAAAGGTGGAGGGCCTAGGACTTCAGAGTTAGTATATCAACATAGTTCCAATCCTGTAATCCAAGGTGAAAGGAAATTAAAATTATTAGGAATTACATGTATTTCTCTCTTTACAGTAATAGAGAAGACATTTCATACAAAAGGAGCCCAGTTCAAGTAATTTCGTATACTTAGCATGAAGACTATGTTAATTGGATGTAACGAGTTCCCAATTTTTAAGGTTAGCCTTGACTAAGCCCCAAAAATTAGGATGGCGTATTTGAGAATGAGAGAATATCCCCCACAAACATATGTCATACACAATAACACTTCAGCTGTATGCAGGATATAATTACGGACAAAACAGCTTCCTTCATAGTTACATACCAATCAAGCCAGAGGAGAGGTAAAAAATCCCCTCCCACTTTTCTTTAGAAGGAATCTTCAAAAAGAAAGAGGGGAGCGCTCTGGAATCAGTAAAAGCGGTACCAAAAAACAATATAAATATTCACCGAACAGGCACTCAGGTATTAATTTATTATTAATAAATGGTGCTTAACGCCACTTCAGAAGTTAAGGCTAATGAGACGATCCCGGTAATTAATATTGCCCGCTATATAACATACACCGCAGAGGGTGTATGCAGATATGTCGAAAACTGGTGATATAATAACATACACATGTCCAATCGAACCACAATGAACTATCTCTGGAAAGTAAACACACTTCCGAAGCGACCCGATTCAGGTGTACAATAAATTCCAGTAACAACAGTCCCCGAAGTGTATTATCCAATAGTTATGACACTACAAGTGCGGGAATATATGAGATGAGTACAGACATTAATAGAAACCTGGGTCTAGAAATGGAAGTAGGTATGATTAACAGGCTCCTACACTGACCGCCCCCGAAATAATTCATAATTTCAAAGGTCCAATAATATACAATAAAGCGTCAGCCTAATAATTATTATGCACGTGTGAGCATTAAAATCCCACATGTAATCATCTGAATACCAGTTAACTGTTTATGCAGCCTCCGAGGTACCCAAAGACTAGCAATTTAATTATGAAATATGCGCTCGTATATGACATTAAGACGAATAATCACAGGAAGCCAATCAAACTAAAAAGTGGATGTGCCCATGAGGTCGCCATAGAACACGACCCAGCCGCCAATTCAAAAGTGAAGAAATGCATGTATGTATTTAAACTTATACGAGGCTTGCGGGAAGAACACTATGTCTTGCCCGGTAATCGCCTTTAAACACATTGGTGGTGTGTGTGTGTGTGTGTGGGGGGGGGTTAAAAGTCATATCGAATCCTCCTCACCTGCATTACTTAATTGTTCTTGTGGTAGTCATCAAATAATATAGGAACCGCAACGGTTACTTCACGTCCAACAGACTCCATTATGCCACTATGGGCGGAGAAGGACGTGAAGAACAAAACTTCCCTTGATAAAGAAGGTCCTCTCGTAAAGGAAGCTTCTGGGGAACGTCCCATAACAGACACTTGAGAAGACCGATCCAAGGTTTCTGTGATGACAGAGGTGCTACTAGTAGGATTCACGAGACTGTTTGATCTTAAACGTAATCTACTGAATCAAATGAATTGGAGGATATGCGTATCCTATCATCCATGCCCATGAGATCGGCAGCAGGGTTGGGGCGAATACATTGTAAATGTATTGAATACGAATACGAATACTTTGAAATTTTATGAATACAAATACGAATATGAATACACAAATTTCAAATGTATTGAATACGAATACGAATACTTTACAATGTATTCATGAATACAAATATGAATACTTGAAGACTTTTCAAAATTATTTCTTGTAAATGGATGATAATTTGATCAGTCTTATTGGGATTAAGAGTATAAGGGATTATAGGTGAAGAATTAGTTTTTCAGAGGGTTGATCTCTTAATCCTTTGGAATCCAGTCAACAGACATAAGTTGCTATTAATGACAAACAAAAGAAATATAAAAAAATTTCAAATATCAATTTATTTAGAAAACAATTAGCAAAATGTGCACAGTACTCATCCAATGTTTTGTTGTTTAGTGCATACACAGTAATCATTAAATAGGGAACTGTGAGAAATTTACACAATTTTGGGGGTATTTTTTAAAGTTTTTTTTTCTAAACTGCATTTTATGACCCCCAAATAATGTCTATTAATTGTGGCTTCTTTGCTTCATGTCTTTTATTAATATTTAAACATACATTGCTGGTGAGAATAATAAAAACTGGCCAGTGCTATTCACAAAAATCAATTAAGCAATCACTGCACTATTGGAAAAATGTTGTAATTCAAGCACAATAATTTTACAGATCTATCAGTCTACACCTTTTTCTACTATTACTGTAGAAACTATTAGATTAGTATTAATTGGATAATGGAGTTGTTTAGGGATTAAAAATCAATACTTTGGCCAGACTGATATCCTTTGTCCAAAGAATAATCTGTACAATTACAATGTTCAGTTTACAATGAAACAAATTTTGAACAATGAAGAGTTTGCTATCAAAAGGCAGATAAATTATTGAACTTATCTTCATGTGTAGTATGAAGTTTGATGTACTATTTGATGGACCTGATATGTGCACTTCAAAAGTATTAGTTTAATTCTTTTCTACTTTCTAATAGAGATAATCACAATATTTTTCTTACAAATACTGTATACATGTGTATTAAAAACAAGAAAAGTATTCAAAAAGTATTCATGAATACACCTCAAATTTGACTGTATTCGAATACGAATACGAATACTTTAAAATTGCATGAATACTGAATACATATGAATACTTGAAAAAATGTATTGAATACGACTGAATACCGAATACGAATACCCCAACCCTGATCGGCAGAGCATCTACTGCATGCACTCAATGGTCTTGGCATGACGACACAAACAACGGTAACTGATTGTTCTGGTACGTCGCAAACAGATCTATCATGGGGTGATCTCTCTGGTAGCAAAATTGTCCAAATACTTGCTTGTTGAGCGTCCATTCCAATTGCAACAGGCGACATTTCCGAGACAGCGTGTCTGCTAGTACGTTCAGATGACCCGGTATATGACGGATAAAAAGATGAACCTTAAAAAATTTATAGTAATTTATATATTTTTTATACTTATCAATGACCCAGACATAGCTGGTGCTAACTCTTAAAAATATAGGGCCAAACACAAATTTTGCCCCCCAATCCCCAAAATTTGCATCTAAAACCAAAGAAAACATGTCCTGAATGGCCCTCCATACTTCACCTCTACTGCGCATGCGCAGTGTCAAGGACGTCCCGAAATTGGCGCCATTAATCATTCTTACCAACAGTGCCTGGTAAGCGCTATGTCCTCAGCGGGGAGGTATGAGTTCCCAACTCCTGGGAGGGCCATCCCCGTCTGGGTCATTGGTAAGTATAAAAAATATATAAATTACTATAAATTTTTTAAGATTTTTATACTGTACCAATGACCCAGACATAGCTGAATAGTAAAAAGGCTGGAGGGCCCAGGACATAGAGGAAAATCCAATAAGCTCAACTATATAAATAGAGTCATCTCCTGTAGGAGAAAAGAAGAAATAGGCTTCACGTGTATCTTTCTTATTTATGACATATTAGAAAGACACAATACCTTTATAATTGAGCATGATAACATCCATGTTCTCTATTAATATCCAGTATAATTCGTATACTAATTATATTTAAAGTAAGCCAATAAATAAAGTTAGTCCAAAGAATTGAGACTCTTTATACTCTTTAAAAAGTGTCCGAGGATAGTATAATAACATCCGTTTGACACATGACATATACAATTGCTATACTTTAAAACTATGACATGAATGAATTAAAAAACATAACTTTCACTTAAGAAACCATCCCAGTAACAGCTCAGAAATACTAACTCCGGAGGAGGTATCCCCTTGTTTTCATAATAAAAACAGGTGACCCAAGGGAACACCCTCCCCCCCCCCCCCCTTTTTCTTGCCCTGGGTCAAATAGCCCAGAGCAAAGAGGGCAGCAGGACGGAGTCACTGCCGGAACATAAAGCCTACATAGCTATAGTTGCAATTGTTAAGTGATCGACTTTCTGAGCAGCTGATAATGGACCTAAACAATGCAGGTCTTCAGAAATGGATACAATATTTCTGAGATAAAAATTCGTGAATGTGGATGGTTGAGACCAATATGCAGCCTATTAAATCTATAATAGCAAAACTATATGTCAGCCCAAGATGTAGAAGAGCTCTTACTTCATGAGCCGAAATCTTAAGCACAGACTTCTGAGTTAAGGATAGATTATCCTAAGCAGTACCGATAGTTAACTGAATGCATTAAGTAATAGAATGGACCGTAATGACCCTTCTATTAGGCATCAGAGCCAGAAGAAGCTTTACGTCCTACTGATAAACTGAGATCTGTTAATAAATACATAAAGGTCTATCCGGACAGAGTAAAGGCCTGTGCCCGCTCGAAGACGGAAGGACCTTAAAAACAATAGGTTCCGGATATCATTAGGAGCCTGATTTTTAACCAAAAATACAACATTAGTAGTAAAGGTAATAGAGTTCCCGATACTACGAAAGTGAGAATCGTCCACCGATAGTGCATGAAGCTCACTGACTCTTCAGCAGAAGAGAAGGCTAAGAGAATCGCTGCCTTAAAAGACCAGAATTTGAAACTGCTGTCTCAAGGATTCAAATGGTTGCTTTAGTTAATAAGAACCCAAGCTAAATTCCGAATAGGAATTAATTTAACGATTCTAGGTCTCTTATCGAAAAGTTTCACACTAACTTAGATAAAGAGACATTAGGCTCCATTGTAAACTATCATGGTGTGCATAGGTATCAGATAACATAGACCTATAACCTATAAAAGTAACTGGCTGCAGTTGATCTCGTCAAACAAGTATACTAAAAAGTTTGCAATGTCTGGTATGGAGGAATCAAAAATATCAACATAAAGATCCCTACAAACGACGGAAGACCCTCCACTTTAGCCGCATAGTATAGCGAAGAGGAGGTCCTTCTACAGATAGGAATCGCGTCCACTGCTGGTCCTATACAGTGCTTGCTATGCAAGAAGGACCGCACAATGGAATACGTGAAGGTTGAGACCTTGCGGGTTGTGATAGAGTTGACACGATTTCCCCAGCGAAAAAAGATCCTCTCAAGGAGGAAGTTTCCGCGGCAAGTCCCACAGTAGACATCTAAGTAAATTTATCCACCGTCTCTGTGGGACAGAGATGCTACCAACAGAATTGTATTGTGAATGAATAATTCTAGCAATACTTGCTTAATCAACAGCGATGGAGGATACGCATATCCTATCATAGCGCCCTACTAGATCGATAGAGCGTTAACTACATATGCTCAGGGATCCGGACACGGTGACACATACGTCTACAATTGATTGGAGAGTTGTGTCGCAAATAAATTATCACTGGGCGCTCCCATTGATACCAAATCTGATTGAATACTTGTTTGTTGATAGTCCATTCCGACGGCAACAAACAACCCTTACGTGAAAGGGAGTCTGCTAATACGATCCGACGACCGAGAATATGACGAACCGAAACAGAACTTGGTGTTCTATAACAAACAGAAGGATTCTTTCCGTTAAAATTAATAACGGAACCGAATGAGTGCCTCCCTGGTTCCGGATAAACGCAACTACTGTCGAATTATCGGACAGGATTGAACATGCGTTTCTGAATAAAATTCATCCAATGACGTAGTGCAAGCCAACATAATATTCTTCCTTGGAAGTAAGGAGCTTGCCTAAAAACTGCGGAACCCAAAGACCCTGGCACTTCGAATCCGTTGGGATCAAAATTGTGTCCCAACCTGTTTGACTGACATCCGTCATAATCGAAAAACTCGGATCCGGCAACTACAGTGGAACTCTCTTAGTCAACCACCGAATGTTTGCCCACGTCTGAATCTCTTGTTACACTTGATAAACAAGAGAACGTGTATATCGAGCAATTCAAGATTGCTGAAAGGTTGCCATCGAAGAGAAGCTTCTCGAGACCGAAGCGACTCTGAGAGAGTTCTTCACCTTACTAGCCATGCGTGTGGATGTAGCTAGGGCTGCGTCACGTCTAACCAACTCCAGGTTGCCACTGAAGGGCGGAGTTATACGTGGAAAAACTACTGCCCCTGAAAGAAATCTCATTGAGGATCATATCCTGGAATTCTTTCTGTTGAAGACGTAATGATAAACGTCTCAGTAAGGTGGTATACGTATGATAAAGTGTCTAAGTTAAGTTTATTATACATCATTGTCGTTTCCAACATCATGGTTGGAATTGACATAGACGGCGAAAAAGATAATTAGCAGTCTTCAGTCTCGCCGTCTTAGACGCAAAGGAACTCTCGGTAAGCCCAGTTCTGCCAATAAAGAATTATTTCCTAGAATTCACGAAAGGCAGAATAGAGCATTGCGGACAAGAAACTATACTAGCATGTTGATAGCAAGCTTATATATATATAGCGTCGTTCAATAATTCAAATGTTCTAAAGACATTATTGGACTGCGTCGGCAACTCAGGGACAATGTCCCTGAACCGATCCAAAACTCCGTGTCCAATGACGCTATAGTCTCTTATCCAGCATCGCAGCAATGTAGTCCGACGGAACAACCTCTGGAAGATAATGTCGGAAGAAATGTATGGCAGCTTCTGTTGTTCCGAAAGGGAAAGCTCGAAATCATCCGAATCCCTTTCGCCATCCTGTCGGACCCTATGAAATATTCGGTCGTCCGTACCTGATGCAACAGCGGAGCGTACCGACCCAGCGCTGTCGGATTATTCCTGATCCGACCGAGAATCTGTCGTTTTCTGGGATGCTACGATAAGCTGTGCTATTTTGGATAGCACGTCCGTCACGGAGGCCTGTGGAGAAGCAGTCTTACGATGCATTGCCGCTGGAAGCTCCGTGTTCGTTACCCCGTGCATACTTCTATTATGCGAGCGACCGGAGTGTGCAGGCCTCATGTCCCTTGGCTACCGGATGGCGTGACCTGTTCGGCATGGAATCACTGAATGCCGAAGCTGGCCGGATATTCAAGGTCACGTAGCCAATGTGCGGTCGTGTGCGCTGCTGTGAGGATGAGGAAGCATTATCGACAGTCACGCGGACTGTCTATATAACGGAGCGTCCGGAGTGGCGGACATACGCTCCGAAGGTGAAATGTCTGTACCACAACATCCGGTCCCATATGTTGTTGCACGAGAGAGGGACCTCTCTCGCTCGCCGCCCGGACGGACCGGACGAGCTAGGAACCGGACTAACAGGCTTCCTCCGATCTCTCCTCTGATCCGTCGTCACTGGGTGTGTACTAAAGTCTATTATAGTGCTCGCATCACCCAAATCTCCAACCTAGACCGCAACGGACGAACCCGACTGCCGAACCATTCGATGAATGGACGCTACACCGGGTGAGCTAGCGAATGTCAACTCCGTCGATCCTACTAGGGACCTCTTAGGAGATTGACGTAATCCATGAGCACTAATTGCCGCTAGCTCTTCATTAACTATGACGACAGAGGCACACTTTTGAAAAACATCTCAGAAACCAGATATGCTTGTACATAGCAAGCATATAAAAAAAAATATATAGCGTCGTTCAATAAATCGAACGTATCTGAGACATTATTGGACTGTGTCGGAACTGAGGGACGATGTCCCTGAACCGAACCAAAAATTTCTAAGTCCACCGACGCTATCAGTTTCTTATCCGGTATCGCAGCATTCTGGTCCGACGAAGAACCTCTAGAAGAAGAAGTCGGATGACATATACAGCAGCTTATGTTGTTCCGAAAGGGAAAGCTCGAAAAACTCCGAATCTCTTTCGGCATCCCGTCGGACCGTATGAAATTTTCGGACGTCCGCACCTGATGCTTCCGCGGAGCGTCCCGACCCAGCGTCGTCGGATATTATATTATGCGACAGAGATTCTGTCGTTGCTGGGATGCTGCGATAAGTTGTGCTATTTGGGATAGCACGTCCGTCACCGAGGCCTGTGCAGAAGCGGTCTTACGACGCTTTGCCGCTGGAAGCTCCGAGAACGTTGACTCCCGCATACTTCTTATGCGAACGTCCGGAGTCTGCAGGCCTCGTGTCCCTGGCTATCGGATGGCGTGACCTGGTCGCCGAGGATTCTCTGATTGGCGAAGTTGACTGGATATCGGAGGTCACGTAGCCAAGGTGCGGTCGTGTGCACTGCCATGAGAATGAGGAAGCCTTATTGACAGTCTCTCCGGACTGTCTATATAACGGAGCGTCCCGAGCGGCGGACGTATGCTCCGAATGCGATACATTTTGTACCACAACATCTGGGGCCAGATGTTGAAGTACGAGAGAGGGGCCTCTCTCGCTCGCAGCCCGGATGGGCCTGGACGAGCTATGAACCGGACTAAAAGGCTTCCTCCGTTCTCCCCTCTAATCCGCCGTCACTGGGTGTGCACATGGATGTTTATAGTGCTCGCATCACCCAAAACTCCTTTCTAGACCGCAACGGACGAACCCGGCTGCCGAACCATTCGATGAATGGACGCTACACCGGGCGAGCTAGCGGACGTCAAAGGCCGCCAAACCTACTAGGGTCCTCTTAGGCAATTGACGTATTACCTGAGCACTTTTCCGCTAGCTCTACATTAATTGTGACGACGGAGGCACACTTTTTGGAAGACATCACGGATACATCACCCTGATCATGATCGTCTGAAATAGAGATGATAAAGTAGAGTGACCCTGCGGGGAAAGGACCGGAATGGCCAATTCCCCACTAACATACCGTGACACACGCTTCCCATGTTGTCATCGTAATCAACACATACATAACAGGAGTTAGTGCGAGTACACTGACTACATTATACAATGATTATGAAAGTCAGAGGAAGATTTCCTCTTATTACAATTGAACAATATCCTTTCAATGTGAAAAGAAAACAAAGTCCTAGTACTCGCACCAACCCCTGACAATCAAAATACATAATAACAAGATCCATTAACATAGAAAAAATAATTGAATCAAAAACTTTTGAAAAAATATTTTTTCAGAACAGCCCAAGTTTCTGAAAAGTAACGTTGAGCCCCAATGGATCCCAAGTCTAAGTGTGGACAAAAATTCTAAAAATATTTTAAACAATTTATGCAACACTTACGAACAATAATAATGTGTCTAGTTATGATTAAATTAACATCAAGATATTATTTTCAAGAAATCCCCCCTCACACAGAGGGCTGTTGGAAATGTAAACAATAAGTGTAAAAAATACTAGATCAAGACTCCAGGCACCCTGGCCCGAAATCAGTTACCAATAATACACTATCTGATGCAAAACAGAGACTTCCAGGGAAGAAACTGCAGAACATCAGATGGTAGATGCAGAACACTACGCCTAACCACCCATAGGTGAAGACGTAAACATGGGGAAAAGAACAGAATACATTCTGTTATCCAGCTAAAACTCCCAAGAAATTTTAGTAATAATATTACAGAAAATATGCCAAAAGCATGGGAGAATAGCAAGAGGGGACTTAAAGGAAAGGGAGAGAGGAAAACACTGAATAAGCAGTGTAATCTTGATAACAAGAATGACCACAACAGGCAGTTGCCTCGAAAATAGGTAACTTAACATAATTTGATCAAAAAAAATTTTAAGTTACAGCCCTGATTATTTTCTGTCACTCATTTTTCCTCTCCTCCTTCTATATCCTCCTTAGAATCACCATTTCACTAATATTTATGTGTCTGGCATCATTTAAACTGAGATTTACAAGCACAAAGATCAGGCAGATGTTAACTGATGAAGGGCCAAACTAAGAATGATTAATGGCGCCAATTTCGGGACGTCCTTGACACTGCGCATGCGCAGTAGAGGTGAAGTATGGAGGGCCATTCAGGACATGTTTTCTTTGGTTTTAGATGCAAATTTTGGGGATTGGGGGGCAAAATTTGTGTTTGGCCCTATATTTTTAAGAGTTAGCACCAGCTATGTCTGGGTCATTGGTACAGTATAAAAATATGATGATTCATGATGCATTAGGAAAATCTTCTCCGTTAGTTGGCATAACGGAAATGAATGGGTTCCGCCCTGGTTCCCGATGTATGCTACTACTGACCAAATTGATCATGGATGTCCGTTATTATGTAAATCATATGTTGTAGCGCTAGCTAATTAACATCTCGTTGATGTTTATGTGTCTCTCCTGGAACCGAGGGTCCCAAAGATCCTGACACCTGAAGACTGTGGGACTTTGGGTCGCGCCCCAACCCGTCAGACTCACATCCGTCATAATCGTTAAAGCCGGATCCGGCAGTTGCAGCGTTAACTCCCTCAGTTAACCACTGAATATCTGCCCAATTGAACCCTTGTTTTACTAGGTCCATTAAAACAATACTGGTTCAAGCGAAAGCGTCTTCACACTCCAGTTCTGAGTAAACAATATCTGGTGGGGACATGCGTGCAGGCAGCCCATCGGAATGAGATCCACAGCCGCTCCACACAACTCCGACAGTCGCATGAATTCCCTCACTATTAATGCGTCTGAGCGTAGACAAATGCGAGCATAACAACTGACTAATTTCGCTCTGGGTAACGGCAGGCGAACCAGATTGTTGTGAGTCTCAAAGCTCAATCCCAAGTGAATAGACGACTTGTACAGAGCTAGATCCGACTTTCTCGTATATGATGAAAACGAGATGTCGGAGTAATAGAAGTAGACTCTGAACATCGTTCTGAAGAATAATTCTGTTGCCGTATCCCTGTAAAAGGTTGTCCAAGTAAGCCAACGTTACCGCAGACAAATGAGGATGTAAGTAAGACATTACCGAGTTCATTATTCAAGTGAAACGCCCAGGAGGCCAGATTGAGACCAAAGCATATTGTTCTGAACTGGTACACCTTCCCTTGTACGGCGGACCGCAGGTACTTTTAGAATGCCGGATGTACCAGGACATGAAAGTACAGATCCTTAGATCTAAGCTTGCAACATAGTCGATCACTCGAACGCTCGCTTTTACCGAATGATTTCCATAAATAAACTTTTAGAGCCATGATAAACTTGTTATCCAGCTCAAGTCTATTACCGGTCGGAACGTACGAGAAGCAGGTGATTGTAAAAATCTTGAGAATCCTGATTCTCCATGACCTGAATTGCTTCCTTGATAAGAGAGCTTATACCTCCGGCAGGAGAAACTCTCTTATGCAAGAATTTAATGGAAGATTTGTCCAATGCGGACAACTTGTTAGTGGGGTTTTACTCAGAATGATAGCCGTATGCCATCCGAGACTACACTTCTCACCCATTGATCTTCCATGATTGTTATCCAGTTTTTTGCGGAGCTTGATAACCTTCCGCCAACTGGCCAGCAATAGAGGTCTAAACCATCACCTGTATGACCTGCAAGGCTTACGGGAGGAGGAACCACGTCCTCCCCACGAAAAACCTTGTCTCGTCGGCCTAGGGGCATCTGACCTATAGTCCCGATCAGACCTACATCCCTTTTTGAGTCGCTATACTGACAACCTCCAGAGTAATTATAAGAGGGTTTCTTGTACCCTCGTGAGGAGTTTCCTTTTGATGATTTTTGTCTGGAACGCCCTCCTTTACTCTTGTCTGCTGAAGCGGGTCGCTGATACGCCGACTTCAAAAGCAGAGCACTAGATGCTTTCTTAGTATCCTGTTCATAGACTAACAAAAGCTAGTCGTTGAAAATAAAATGTCCGGAAATCGGAGAGACTCGAAGAGAGCTTTTCACCTTGTCATCTTATCAGTGATGACGACGCAAGGGCAGCATCACGTCTGATTAACTCCAGATTAGCCACTGTTAGGGCGGAGTTATACATGGTATACATAATTGCCCTGGAAAGAACTCTACAAGAGGTACGAACGTCCTCAAAATTCCATTCCCTTGAGACGTTGCGTCATAGCTCTTGTAAGGTGATCTGCATAAGACATAATGTCCAAATTCGCTCTATTTGAAGAAATTGCCGTATCAATTGCATCTGAGCGAATAGTCAATGATACAGGTAAGGATACCTCTAGATTCCTGGCCTGCTCATCGAAACGCAGAACTCTCTGAACATCTTCCCAGACCGTTTTTAAAAGAACGTGGTCCAAAAAACGGTATGTATACGGAAGATGAAGATAAGAAACCGCCTTCTTCCTCGCAATCAAGAGGATAAATACGGCGTTGTCTATATGGCCGAAGGCCTGCGACACCTGCATAAACTGAACCGGAAAAGAAAGGACTTCCTCCTTTGTCCGGATAAAGTCTGTGCCTAATGACGCCAGCAGTTTCTCTCTTGTTGTCGCAGCATTCTGATTTGGCGGAACAAAAGCAGGGTAGTATTGATGGATGAAAGCCATCGCAACCATGTACTGTTCCGAAAGGGAAGGGTCATCCTCTTCCTTATCCCTTTTACCATCCGAGAGAATCAGTTGCGAATCTCGGTCCATTGCATCTGCAAGAACAGATGACTGGACCGACCCAGCACCGTCCGACAGCTCAGATTCTAAGTCTGAAGGAGGCTGCATCTGCACTTGCTGGGATGCTGCGATTAGGCGCGCAATCTGCGACAGTAAGTCCGTCATCGAGGCCTGAGGAGCAGCGGATTTCCATTCCTTAGCCACATGCTGCTCCTGGGACAGTGTGTCGGAAACGGATCCTTTCTCCGAGCGTCCTGATGATCAAGGCCTCGTCTCCCTAGCTACCGGATGGTCCGACTTCACGGGCGAAGAGTGGTTCCTTCTTCGTGCAGCAGGCTGGATATCCGAAGTCGCGTAGCTAGGATGCGGTCGTGTGTGCTTAAATAACGTAGCGGAGGAAGCTGTGACTGAAGCCGACCCTGGCTGCAGCCTGGACAAAGTGTCCCGAGTGGCGGGCGGACATATGCTTTGACTCGTGCAAGTTTCCAACCAGAAAACTTCATTTCGACCTTGTGAAACGTAGTGGAGGAAGCCTTGCCTGAAGCCGACCCTGGCAGCAGACTGAACAGAGCGCCCCGAGTGGAGGGTAGACATATGCTCCGACTTGTGCAAGTTTCTCAAAACAACATCTGACCCCAGACATTGCTATATTCGAGAGGGGGGCTTCTCCCACTCGCGGTCTATCAGACTTCACCGAGTACCAGAACTTGCAGACTTCCTCCCTATTTCCCTCGTTGCTGGGTGAGCTATTTATATTATAGTGCTCGCTCTACCCAATCCACCTCTTAGACTGCAACAGACTTACCCAGCATCACGGCACCCACGGACGGAGTACCGCTTCACCGGTCGAGCTAGCTGCTTGCAAGAGATTAAAACCTTTACCCAAAGGCCCTAACTCTTGCAATAATGAGCACTGCAGCTAGCTCTGTATGCTCCACGGAGCGCGGCGATGGTAGCACACTTGGATGGGTGTCAGAATATCATCACCATGTTCATGTTCCTCAGAAATAGAAACTGACAGAATGCATTAAAACGCGGTAAGAGGCTCTGATCCTCAGAACCTCACCACCAACAACATACCGCAACACCCGACTCCAACATCAGTCATCCCAGTGCTACACAAGAATGACAAGAGTCCGCAGGAGTGTATCATCTGATGTCGATATCAGTCCTCCAAACTCCACAACAATATATATATATAACTGAGATACATGAATAATAACAATCATAATATTTATTTATTTATTGGTGTTTAAGGTCACATACTTATGCACAATGGCTAATCGTGACCGTGACAGTTTTACGGGTGGAGGAAGCCGGAGTACCCGGAGAGAACCACCGAGCAGCTGTCAGCTCCCCAACATCGTAACTCTGAACTCTGCACCACAGCACAGGCAGAGTTAGATTGGTTGAAGACATGCGCACCATCGACGTGCAGTACGCCTCAGTACACAGCGTCATCGTGCCCCCATGTAGGCAATCGGGGTGAAGTGTCTTGCCCAAGGACACAACGCGGTTGCCGCAGGTGGGATTCGAACCGAGGACCTCTCGGCTTGCAGCCTGCACCTCTACCAACTGAGCCACCGCGCCCCAACAATCATAATTAAATTCAAAATATTTTTTGTAAACAAATGGTTTTTTGAAAAATGCCCAAGTTCCCAAAGGGAACATGATGAGCCCAAGGGCATCCCGATAGAGCCTAATTGTGGACAAAATCCAAAATTTTACGAGCTACACTACCGGAATAATAATCCATGTATTCTACAGTATATTACAGAAATAGAATATAAGAAACTACCTAAATATGACGACATTGATAATGTAAACATTAATGTAAACAAGACATCAGGCACACAAAAAGGCCCAAAATCAGAACCAATTGAAACGCTATCAAATGCAAATCTAGATCTTCATACAAAGAAAAAACGATACATTGGATAGAAGATGCAAGACTAAACGGCCTAACACTACTAGGGTGAGGACGTAACCCTGGGAAAGAAACAGAATAATATTCTGTAATAAATGTTAAACTCCCAAGAAATTTAGTAAAAAATTTAAATAAAAAACAGCCAAAAAGCTTAAGAGTTTAACAGGAAGGGTTCATGGAAGGATAGGGAAGGAATACTTAACACACAGTGGAATAATCATTTTTAACAAGAGCGCACATATCGCTGAAGCAATACAATGTCCCCTACCGGACTAATGAGCATTAATAATTATACACATGTTATAACCTAGATGTGATCAGCATGAATTCCGTTGAAGCGTTTCCAAAAAAAGTCCAGAAAACTGACATTTTGGCGCTTTTCCATATTTCCAAGGGCCATAACTCACACAAGAATAATGCAATCAGCATGAAACTCAAACCTGATCTATATGTCATCGTTCTATAGTAGGTTACCAAGAATGAAATCATTCAGTTGAAGCATTTCCAAAAAAAGTCCGGAAATTTAAAGTATGACTGACAGACTGACGGATGGATGGACAGAGTGTAAATGAAACTTGATCTGTAAGTCATCGTTCTATAGTAGTTTACCAAAAATGAAATCATTCCATTGAAGCGTTTCCAAAAAAACTCCGGAAAACTGATATTTTGGTGCTTTTCCATATTTCCAAGGGCCGTAACTCACACAAGAATAATGCAATCAGCATGAAACTCAAACTTGATCTGTAAGTCATCGTTCTATAGGCGGTTACCAAAAATGTAATTATTCGGTTGAAGCGTTTCCAAAAAAACTCCAGAAAACTAAAGTGTGACTGACGGATAGACAGAGTGTAAAACAATAGTCTCCTCCGGCGATGCCGGTAGGGGACTAAAAATGATGACGTCAGGCATATGTCCCGAAATTGGGAAACATAAAATAATTTTATAAATATTGTAAAGTTACAGCCCTGAATGTCAAAAACCACCGTTGAACACTTCCTTCATCCAATAACAGCCTTGTATCCACCAATTCTTGCATTGATTTGTGTCTGGCATCCTCAAACAAGAGCACCGCTGGGCATTGCATCATACGCCCGTGAACTGTTCAAATTGTACCATTTTAACACATTTGCAATTTTTTTGGAGTGCGAAAATTTATACTGGCATATATATATATGTTACGGTCAGACTTTGAAATCAGTGATTTTGTGAAATGACTAAATTTTTCAGTCATTTGAGAAAAAGACTAACAAGTTTGAAGCCAATCGAAAAACAAATACTAAAGTTATCATCCGGAAACCAAATATTTGACGAAGAATTCTAAGTCCAACAGGGGCCATAATTCAGGCAAAAATTGTTCAAACCGACCTCATATTCGAACTTGACCTGTATTTTGTTGTGATTAAACCACATACCAAGTTTGGAGCCAATCGGAAAACAAATACTAAAGTTATCATCCGGAAACCAAATATTTGACGAATTCTAAGTCCAACAGGGGCCATATTTCAGGCAAAAATTGTTCAGACCGACCCCATATTCGAACTTGACCTGTATTTTGTTGTGATTAAACCACATACCAAATTTGGAGCCGATCGGAAAACAAATACTAAAGTTATCATCCGGAAACCAAATATTTGACGAATTCTAAGTCCAACAGGGGCCATAATTCAGGCGAAAAATGTTCGGACCGACTCCATATTCGAACTTGACCTGTATTTTGTTGTGATTAAACCACATACCAAATTTGGAGCCGATTGGAAAACAAATACTAAAGTTATCATCCGGAAACCAAATATTTGACGAATTCTAAGTCCAACTGGGGCTATAATTCCGGCGAAAAATGTTCGGACTGACCCCATATTCGAACTTGACCTGTATTTTGTTGTGATTAAACCACATACCACATTTGGAGCCGATCAGAAAACAAATACTAAAGTTATTGTTCGGAAACCAAACGGACGGATGGACAGACGGACGGACAACGCCATACTATAATACGTCCCGTTTTTCAAACGGCCGTATAAAAAGGAGATTTTAAAGCACAGATGTCATTTCATTGTTGATGACTTTAGGGCCAAACAAAGAATGATGTTGGCGCCAATTCCGGTCACTTCCTGACGTCTGCGCATGCACGGAGGGTAAATGTATGGAGGGCCAGATAAGACTTTTAATTTTCGGTTTTGCAGGCAAATTTTGGGGGTTGGGGGGGGGGGGGCAAAATTTGTGTTTGGCCCTTAATAACTTTGAGTTAAGCACCAGCTAGTCTGGGCCATTGGTTTACAGAGTAAAAATATCATTGATAGTCTTCTATGTACAGTGGAACCCTGTTAAACAGAGAATAAACAGTTTGCCAATGAAAATATTTGATTAACAGGAGTATTCAATTAACAGGGATATGATCACTTTCTTACATTTTAGAGATAATCTGAGCATTTAGTCTATTATGTCTCGTTTAACAGAGCTAATGGACCTCTATCAAACAAGATATAATAGAGTAATACCTGCAGTTGATGAACCGAGGCCAAAAAGGTCTATAAGCCATGGGAATTTGGTGATTGTCAGGGTAATTTCTAAATATATTACAAGATTTTCTATTCAATTGACTCTTTAACTTATATGCAATTAACAGATCAAATTTGTACTGAATGTATGGTGAATGGTTTTGTTTTTGAAAGTTACATTAAATTAACAGGGTTATTCAATTAACCCTTTACCCAATGAATCGGCCACATCCGCCCACGTAATATGCAAATTCAGCAACTGAAAAAATACTTTTTCTTCAAAAAATTTCAACAAAACCATATCATGTGACCCCTCTTTGGAGCGAGCTCCCCGAGCTCGTTCCAAAGAGGGGTCACATGATATGGTTTTGTTGACAATTTTTGAAATCTTTAAAAAAAAATGATATTTAAAATAAATTTGGATATCGTCTGCGTTGGGTAAAGGGTTATGTGGTATCCAATGAACTGGGCACCACAGTATTGTATTCCACAAGAGATATTTGGGACTCAAAACATTTATTGATCTACGACAATTACAAACAATTTTCAATAGCTTTGGCATTGATGTCAATTATTCAAACTTCTTTTATTTTCGTTTTCAACAAGTTGAAAGCTAATTCCAACTTTTGTCATTTTTTTTTTCACTTTAGTAAGCGTGCCCCTAACTCAAGCATTTGTGGTAACACGCTGGTAAAAAGCAAAATTCCCCGGCAAAGGTTTCTCGTCCAGTTCTGGCTGGCTGTGGCCAAGACTGGGCTACAAACAACTACAAAGCCATAGGATTTACTTTATCAAGTGTTACAAAAACTGAAGAAAATTCTTCTAGCCTTTAAAAGTTAGGGCAACTTAGAACAGAAAATAGAACCACTTATAGTATTTTCTGTTTTCTAAAGCATTGTATAGTGTTGGAACTGACGTTTGTATAACCTGATATTTATTCATTACAGTAAGTTAAATCTGAAATGTTGTAAATGCTTGTTATTCCTTGTGCTTGTTTACTCTCCTCCTGACAAATTTTTGTTTCTATGACACGCAAAATGTTAGTTTTTGCAGTACATGTATAATACAGTATAAATGATTTTCTGACATTTAGTCCCAAAATGCCAGGGTTTCATTTTTAACTTGATGGTAACTCTTGATGCATTAGGCTATTAAAAAAATGATAAATTTAAAGTAATTTGTATATTTTTTATACTTACCAATGGCCCAGACTTAGCTGGTGCAAACTCAATATTATCAAGGGCCAAACATAAATTTTGAACCCCCCAATCCCCAAAATTTGCATACAAAACCAAAAATTAAAAGTCCTATCTGGCCCTCCATACTTTTACTAAATGCACATGAGCAGCAGTTAGGAAGAGACCGGAATTGGCGCCAACATCATTCTTTGTAGATGAGAGTACTAAAACTCAGCGGGGAGGTATGGGAGGGCCATCCCCATCTGGGCCATTGGTAAGTATAAAAAATATACAAATTACTTTAAATTTATCATATTTTTATACTAATAACCAATGGTCCAGACTTAGCTGGTGCAAACTCAAGGGCCAAACACAAATTTTGAACATGAATCGTAAAAAGGTGGAGGGCCTAGGATTTAAGAATTGGAAGACCAAATATAGCTTCTAAGCCTGCATTCCAAGGTGAAAGAAAATTAAATTTAAAAGGAATTACATGTATGTCTCTCTATACAATAGAGAAGGCATATCATAATTAAGGAGCCATATCTAAGTAATTTCGTATTCTTAGCATGAATGATTATGATTAATGATTAATTATTAACTATTAATGATCATGCTAATTAGGTGTAACGAGAACCCAATTTAAGGCTGTACCTGACTAAGCCACTTAAATCAGGATGGCGTATTCGAGAGTGAGAGACTAACCCCCACAAACACATGCCATATATATATATAAACAAGCTGTATCTAAGATCAGTAATAATCTACAGACAAAAACAGCTTCACTCATAGTTACATACTTATGTTCAAGCTGGAAGAGATGAAGAAAATCCACCCCCTCCCACTTTTTTTGAAGGAATATTTTTCAAAACAAAGAGGGAAGCGCTCTGGAATCAGTGAAAAGCAGTACCAAATAATAAAAATATATTCGCCCAACTGGCACGCAGTTATTAATTATTATTAATTTTTGGTGCTTAACGCCACTTCAGAAGCTAAGGCTATTATGGCGATCCCGGTAATTAACAGCGCATGCTACTCACATATACCGGAATCGGAATACATACATAGGCTGAAAACTGGTGATATAACGTGTACAACCATTCACTTGTTCAAATGAATCACAATGGAAAGTCTCTGAAGAGCAAACACGCTTCTAAGGCAACCAACAGGCGACACTGTTCAGGTGTACAATTAATTCCAATAATAAAATTCCAAATGAACCGTGCGAATAAACGAGAATATGTACCAAGTCTTGTAGAAACCTGGATTAGAAAATGGAACAAGCTATGATTAACAGACTTGCCATGGACCGCCCCAGAAATAATTCATGTTCCCTAGGTCTGTGACAATTCAATAATGTGTCTGCCTAATAAATACATATATTATGCACGCGAGCAATGAAATTCCGCATGTACTCATCTGAATACAGCCTGTATCCATGGTATGACCGAGTGATACAAGTGTAAACAGGAAACTGAATGAATAATAAGACATTAATGCAGTTAACTGAGTAATAAACTCATACGTTGTAAGAACAGGCCAGACTGCACTGAGCGAAACTTTTCAGAGTGGACTAATTGGCACATTGGACATGTCAGCCACACAGGTACATGAAGGGTAGCAATTTTATTGATAAGGAATCATATGCTCGTATATGACTTATAAACGAACAACCACAGGAAACAAACCAACTAAATAGTGGATGTGCCCATGAGGTCGCCGTTAGACCCAGCTGCCAATCGAGGAGCCATGAAAGGCATGCATATACTTGAATGCATTCGAGGCTTACAGGAAGAAAACTAAGCCCTGCCCTGTAACAGCCTCTTAACACATTGGTGGGGGAGAGGGTTGACAAATAATTCCTTCCGAACCCCGTCACCAGCATTACTTGAATCGCTCTTGTGTTAGTTATCAAATAGTATAGGAACCGCAGGGCTCCCTCATGCCTGACCGACTCCATAATGCCACTAAGGACGGAGAGGGACATGATGAACAAGTAATACACCATATAGACATAATATCCTGTCTCTAAGGTGGAAATATAATCCACAGCAATAGATTGGATAGAAATGAAAAGGGAGGCAAAAACAATGTTCCGACACCCGATCATAAAAACCTAGATGAACTCCTTACGTTCGATCTGATATCAGGAAATATATTCCTGAGAAGGAGTTAGTATAGGCGTTTGAAGAAAAGCTCATTAATCACACAAGGTAAATAAGGCGTCATCAATGGGTCTTATCGCCTCATATACAATGTAACTAACACCAAACCATACTGGCAGGAAGAGAATAACCTCCTCTAACAAAATGGTATCCTGTCCGATAGGACAATGAACTCAGTCTAGCTGAAGCAGCTAAAGGTCTTCCTATTCGTGAAGACAATAAAAAGGCTGAGACTGCAGCCTTAGAAGCTCACTAAGGAGACTTACAACACCGTAGCTTATAAGTCTTCATCTCCGTGAAGACAGATATATCGGTGTAAGTTGCGACCTTGAAAGCTCACTGAACAGATACTTACAACTATCGTCGCGCAAGGTAGGGAATGAAGAGCCGTTATTTTAACAGCCTTAAATTCCCAAAAGACAGTAGTCTCAAGAGATAATTATTTCAGTTATGTCATTGCATAATTACTGAAAAACATCGCTCATGATTCTAGCTAGGCTACTATGGTGTAAACAATAAGACTCATGTCTATGACACCTAGGAAAACAAACCGAAAAGCACTCTTCCTTTAGCAGTTTTATTCCCAGAAGACAGGGGTCAGAGCCTAGTTAACACAGGTTAGAAGTCTTCATCTCCGTGAAGACAGATATCTCAGTGTAACTTGTGACCTTGAAAGCTCACTAAACGGAGACTTACAACCATCATCGCGCAAGGTAGTGAATGACAAGCCGCTATTCTAACAGCCATAATTCCCCAAGACAGTTGTCTCAAGGTACCTTTGCAGTTATGAGTCTTCATCTGCATGAAGACAGATATGTGTCACTTGCAGCCTTTGAAAGCTCACAAAATGGAGACTTACAACACTTGCCGCTAATGTATAAGAAAAGAGTGCTGTAACAATACATAAGGCTACTATGACGTCCACAATGGCATTAAATGTCCGGACGCCAAGGAATACAACACCGAGAAAGAAAAGTCGTACTTATTCCCTCTCACAGCTCTATTCCAAACAAGACAGCTGTCTCAGCCTAACTATGCACTATGGAACGTCTATTTGTAAAGAATAGGGCATAGCATTTCTTATACTATTGCTAAGGCAAGAGAGGCGTCGTTAATCGGGACAAAAGCCCTCGACACCTGAGCCAAAAGATCTGGGGTTGAAAGATCTTCCGTCTTTCCATTGCCTGGTATGATAAGCTGTTTTTTGCCTAGCAAATGCAGACTTATATTCAGATGGAACAATATTCTAAGAGCTTAAGACTAAAATTTCAGTCTTAAAGTGCCCTTCTGTGAGGGATGGAGACTCACACTCCGTAGCCCTCTCACCATCCAAATGTACCATCTGAAAATATGGTCAACTCCATCCGACTGAACGGATGACTGGACCAACACAGCACTGTCCGACAGCTCACCATCGGAGCCTGTTAAACGATAGTACCAGCGACTACTGGAATGCTGAGATACACAGAGCAATCTGCGGCAGCCGGTCCACTTGTTACCATAAGCTGCTCACGGGTCAGAGGTCTGGCCCCAGATCCTCGACACATGTCCTGTATAAAAATGCGTCGCTGCATGCAATTGATTACAGAGATGAACAGACTTCAAAGTATCGGCAAACAGGAAGTGGCTGCATGGCAGATCTGAAAATTAGATACACAATACAACTCATCATTATGAAGCAGCAGACCAAATATAAAATCATTCCCTTTCATAGAAGCCAAGAAAACTTTGACGGAAGAAGTGTTTCGGATGGACTGACGGACGGACTGACAGATGGACTGACAGACGGAGTCGAGCTGTTACTAGACCTGCTCTGCCGCTGGCGACGCAGGTAAAAACCAGAAACTCGACAAAACAATGCATCCGGTAGGAGATGCAAGACAAAAACGGCCCAACACCCCTAGGTTGAGGACGTAATAATGGGGATAAACATTCTGTACAACACGTTAAACTCCCAAGAAATTTAATACAAAATTTCAATAAAAAAACAGCCCGAAAGCTTAGGAGAATAACCGGAGGGTTCATGGAAGGATAGGGAAAGAACACATAATCAACAGTAGGTAAATCATTAGCAAAACTAATGACTTCAAGGCGTATATCCCGAAATTGGGTAACATGAAATAATTTTCATATTATTTAAAAGTTACAGCCCTGAACAACTCAAACCACTGTTGTTCACTTCCATCATCCATTACTGCCTTGAATCCACCATATACTTCATTGATTTGTGTCTGGCATGCACCAAAAGAGAGATTTAAAGCACAGATGTCAGTTGAGATGTTTACTGACTTTGGGCCAAACAAAAAACGATGTTGGCCCCAATTCCGGTCTCTTCCTGAGCACTGCACATGCGCAGATAGTAAAAGTATGGAGGGCCAGATAGGACTTTTAATTTTTGGTTTTGTATGCAATTTTGGGGGATTGGGAGGTTCAAAATTTGTGTTTGGCCCTTGAGTTTGCACTAGCTAAGTCTGGGCCATTGGTTATTAGTATAAAAATATTCCAAGTTGATAAAAGGGTAATAACTCTTCCACAACAGTCAATTTGATTAACAAGCAGATTCATAAAATTGTGCTCCCCTGTTACAGGAAATAATTTGGCACGTCTCTGAAATGCAAGGACCATAACTGGTGAAAAATATGCAGGCAACTTTTTTATAAAATGTGCAGGAGTGGCTGGTCACAAGAATCCCTCATACCAAATTTCACTGAAATCCATCCACTCACTGCTGAAATATTGCTGCAGACAGATGGATGGATGCATGGATGGATGCATGCTCTCTTGAAATTTTTTCGAGGTTGAGGGGTTCATAAAAAAGAGGAATAAACACCACAAATTAAAGGAAATCATCAAAATCTCATTTTAATAAGTATTTAGAATATTCAGATGAGGATGGCAAATATCAATTAATTACAATGCAATCTTCAAAAGTTATGAAGATTTGAATTTTTTGTTCACCAATGAACAGATGGATCGTAACAGTCAAGCAGAGGGACAAATTTAGTTTGTCACATTGCTATATGCCCCAAACCTATCACTCAGAGGATAAAAAGATATGTTGATAATAAATTGCATGATAAAATATCAACTATGAAAACCATTAGAAAGCTACAAAAAAAAGAAGATAAATACACCATGGCACAGACTGTGAATATTATAATATTAATTTAAAGCTACATGAATACATACAGTTCCTTCAGTTAATACAGCAATGACTTCATTTAGTTGCCTTTCTAATTGTCCATCACTAACATATCTTCTGTGTACCATCATATCCTTAACAACAGCCTGCATAAAAATATATTAATAATCACGTAATACATATATATTGTTTTAAACTTTTGCTAATTACATAACATCACAAATGTACAAAGGACTGTCCAAAATACTGTGATGTTCTGGTGATTTGGGGTACAATTCATTCAAGTCAAGCCTGGAAATGAGCAATCTGTCATCTACAGAACGAGGCCCCAATGGGGTGAATTTGCTAATACCATCCCATACAGTGGAATAGAATCCCTCAGTCTATCCTCTGAGTACCTCTTTCTGTTTAGACCTAAGACCTTGATTCAGATTGATTCATCCTCTGGGGACCTCATTCTGCAGATGATAGTCTGTTTATTTCCAAGCTTGATTAGACTGGAATCTGTTAATTGAATAGCCACATTGCCAGTGAAAAATATCCAATTAATAGGGGTATTCCACTGACAAGACGTTTGTCACAATCCTGTGTTCTAGTTATAAAATGTACATTAATTATAGAATTATTTGTCTGATAGAGCTCATATGCATATTGAATGTACCGAGATTGAATAAATCTATAAATCTGGGGAATTTGGTGGCTTTTGAAGTATTTCTTTGATAAATTACAATTAATTTTATTCAATTAACCCTTTACCTAACACAAATAGAAGACGACACTTGCAAACAAAATTCTTGAAGAACTGTTTGTCATTTTTTGCGTCAAAAACATAGCTTATGATACCTCATTGGAATGAGCTCATTCCAAAGAGGTGTCATAAGCCATGTTTTAGCGACACAAAAAAAAAGAAAAATAATAAAAACTGAATGGTGATTTTTTGTAATAGTGCTGGCCAGTTTTGGCCATTACGTTGGGTAAAGGGTTAATGGGAGTTTACTCTATAACTTATTTGCAGTTACTGGTGAACATTTGTACTAAAGGAATTGTAAATGGTTTGGTGTTTGGAAATTGTATGCAATTAACAGGGTTATTCAATTCAGAAATATCTTATTTAGTGAGTTCATCTGTATTTCTTCTTCATTTTATTAAAAAAGTTAACTAACTTCATGTACTGCCAGATGAGATGTAACACAATCAAAATTTATTTGGTCCTTCACAGCTAGGACTCATGATCCAGGTAAATGTCCTTATTTTGCAAAGTTTCAGGAATTTTAAATGTTTTACTCAGAATAAAAAATGATAAAGGGTGGAAAACCATTAATTTCTTCAAATATTTTTAATGTTCTTTGCAAGCCTGGAAATAAGCATACTGTCATCTGCAGAATATGGGCCCCAGAGGATGAATTTGGTGATGCTACCCTGCACATTAGTGAAGCATTACTAAATTTACCTTCTGTGAACCTCAATCTGAATCAAGATCTCAGGCCTAAACAGAAAGAGGTACGCTGAAGATAAATTGGGGAATTCTAATCCACCATGGGGTAGCATCAGCAAATTCACGACAGACTGCTGATTTCCAGGGTTGGTTATTTGACACTGCAGCAAGGTCTGATTTGGTTTATTTGAGAAAACATGAAAACAAAATTAATAACGAGCAACACATTCAAAATTTCAAATGAAATGCAGGAAACAAAGTGCAAAAGTTTTATGCGTGTACATGGATTCTTCTGCCCTCTTAGGGAAAGGGTCTGGGGGCCCATGGAATTGGAACAATTCATGTCCTGGAGGTACCAATTGGGAATTTGTTTGGGAGAAGAAACACACAAAGAATTAGAAATGTTACCTTCATATTGAACTGAGAACATCAATACAGAAGCTACTAATGTATATAGTACAGGTCGTAAGTTTTATAACAAACAGTCGCATGAAATAATGATCAGTCTCTGTAATCTCTATGAAATAAATTGTTCTTCTACTAATAAATGATGTAGATATTTATGCATTTTGCTACATGACAGTTTACATTCTGTGGCTTTACAGTTGTGTCTAGGCAAGTCTTGGCTGCCAATATGGGCAGCCAAGACTTGCCTAGAAACAAATGACAAGGTTCTTGTGATGTAACTTGCAAATGTATCTAACCTCTGCCTGTTGGGGCACCTGTTTTGTTGATGTAAAATGTGATCAAAGTCAAAATTAGGCCTTCAAGGGTTTAACCCTTTGATAGTTTTGTAAGTCTTATGACGTACGAAATCAAACAGTGCGCTGATACTTTGTGCTCATTTGTTTTATTATCTTTCGATTTTTTGAAGTTTTAACCTCAATTCCAATTTTCTCCCGAATAGTTCTCAGTGACAATCATTGAACCTAATGTTATCGCAGCTTAAAATACTAATATAATCCTGCTGTCAAGACTTCTTAACTGGTTGAGTGCTAGAAGCCACAATCAGGGCATTCAAAAAATGAGGATACAGAGCAAAAGCCAACACTTTCCTTGCTTATATTACTTCATATTCAGTCAAACACAAATAATATTTTGTCTATATAAATGTTTTATTACAAATTATTGGAGAGTGCCTATGGGGACTCTCCAATAATTTGTAATAAAACAAGTTTTGAATAACAAATTCAGCCCACCAAAAATAATCTAGCCCTCAACCAGTTAATCACTAATGTGAAAAATATCTTGTTATTTGTACTTTCCGATGTTTGACCTCACATTTTGAAAAACGTTGAAGAAGCTGAATTCCCAGTGATGTTTGAACGTCACGATAATTAAAGTCTCAAAGGGTAAAAGAGGAACTACTTTTTTTATTTGAATGACGACTAAGATTGGGAAACTTTTGATTTGAATTGGGAAAAATTATGCCAAATGCCATTTGATAAGGGTCCCATATTCAGCCCCTGTAGACACCCAAAAGAATCCCTGTTGCACCTCCATTAGGGAATAAGCCATTCAACACTTGAAGTTGAAGTCCAATCTCATCCTTAAGCCTTAAGGCACTGACATTTTTTTCTGGAATTCTGCCATGCCATACCTTCTCTGCCTGGTGGTTTAGTGGCTTGGAAAAGGTTTCACGTCAAGTCTTGCTGCCTGTATAGGCAGCCAAGAGTTAACTAGAAACCACAGCCAGTAAAATCTGACAAGATGTTAGCACAAAGCATCGAAGAGCAACTGTCCAAAGGCCCAAAACTTGTCAAATCTGGACCTGGGGCATTGAGAATTAAAGCAACATATCCCTGCATTTTGTGCAATACATTAGTTGATAGACTACAAAATGTGTGTCTATTTATGTATTTATTGGTGTTTAAGGTCGCATATTTCTGCACAATAGCTAAACTTGACAACAGGGATATAAAGTCAAGTACAGTCAATCGTTTAAATGCATGTTGCCTGTTTTAGAGGACCTTCACCCAGCACTTAACACATTGGTTACCGGATCCGTTTTTACCAGTAAAATAGAGCTTGCAGGCCTGGCATTCTTAAAAATGTGAGAGGGCTAAAATTTGCTCCCCTCGCATGGTCTAGGCGAGTGATTAGCTCTCCTCAAGCTAACAAACTCTAAAAGTAACAAAACGAAGTTTTACTATTAATGAATTCTGCCTAGTAGGCTTTGTACATTTTATTTGGTGCTGCTAACAAGGTAATCTCTGTGAGACGGCTACACTGCCTCTCCCACACCTCCGGGCCTCTGCAAGGGAGGGACAGTGTGGCCGTCTTAAAGAGACCACAAATATAGCAGAGATCTGAAAAGATGTGGGGTTTAGGAATAGGTGGTTATGATCATCAGTATTTTCTATGGCTAGGAGGGCTAGTTTTCGCCCTCCTTAATTTTTTTAAGGCGAGCAGTAGGCGAGCGAATACATTGCTCTCCTGAAAATGCCAGGGCTGAGCTTGTTTATCACAGTAAACAAGCAATGCTTGACTTTGTAGGTTTCTAGTCTGATGACTGTACCTTTTGTCTCTTAGTTACAGCTTATAATTTATAACAGATTTTACATTTGACATTCATATATTATCCTCGAAGTAGAGGAGACCCCCAACTATTATTTGTGAGACACCTTCCCTTGTCCTCAACTTTTGTGTTGCATGATCATTATTAATTTTATCTGCCACTCCAGTGAATTGAGCTTACAATCTACATAATCATCAGATCATGACAGTGCTATAAAAAAAACTTGATAAGCACACTGAAATTTATGAAAATACTATAACCATTATTTCACCTTTAAATCTATTAAGATTAATGAGGGACTCTTCATGCTCTCAGCAAATGTCTTCATATTGATTGCTTTACTGTCAGAAGTATTTAGTCTACAAACAGTGTCCATGGGAATACAAACAGCTTTTGTAGGACTGAGTGGTTTCCATAATTTATCAAGTTCATCATTTATTTCTTTTGTGTACATATCTGTAATATAAAAATTAATTTTAAGGCCCCACAAAGTAGATCTTCTGTTTCTCAGGTCATTTTTTGTAAAACTGTATGCAGGTAGACCGTTTTTCATGTAATTTTTTTTATTTTTGTCATTATTTCCTTGCAATCAAAAGTTTATGTTCTTGGTTTGTTTTATGTTTTAGGCCTCATAATCTACAGAATAGCATGGGTGTCGTGTATTTCATCCCTTGAGTGCAAGAAGGCTTTGCAATGCTTGTTGAAAGAGAGCATGCAGCAGCCTAAAGGACCATGCAGGAGAGCCTGAGAAACAGATTTGTAACTTTTTTAGGCCTAAGTATAACTATTTCAATGTCAAATGAACAGTTACATTTGTAATAAAAAGCTGCGCAGCCACATATCCCCTGAAAAAAAAGTCTGCAATTCGAGAAAAAAAATTGAATTTTCCGAATGGTACTTAACACTGGCAAAAAATGTCAAACCAAACCTCAATTTGAACTTGACCTGTATTTTATGTTCATACACCTACATACCAAATTTTATTTGATTCGTTTAACAACATCTAAAGTTATCATCAGAAACCACATTCCCACCAAATTTTTGAGGTTGAAAAGGGGCATAACTCTGGCAGAAATTGTTCACCCGCACCCTGATTCGAACTTGATCTATATTTTAGGTTGATACACCTACATATCAAATTTCCTTTGATTTGGCCAATTATAACTAAAGTTATCATCGGGAAACAAAAAAAGAAGAATTTTTAAAGTAAAACAAGAGCAACGCAAAAATGGCATATGCCCCCTCCTACAATATCATGGATAGAATTACATAAAAAAAACAAGATCAGTCTTGCAGTACTTTCGTTACAGAGTGAAACCAATTTAAAGTGTATTTAACATTGGAGATCACTATGATCCGGTTGGTAGAACTTTAATTATAGAGCGGAAACCAATTTTAAATATATTTAACATGGGAGGTCACTGTGACCTTGACCTTTGGCACACCAGGTTAAAATAAATAGGCTTCTTCCACTCATCATACCTAACCCACATATGAAGTTTGGTAAAGATCCGGTTGGTAGAACTTTAGTTATCGAGCGGAAATCAATTTCAAGTGTATTTAACATTGGCAGTCACTGTGACCTTGACCTTAGGCACATCATGGTCAAAATAAATAGGCTTCTTCCACTCATCATACCTAACCCACATATGAAGTTTGGTAAAGATCCGGTGGGAAGAACATTAGTTAATTGATGGAATGTAAAAAGTTAATGGACGGAAGACACTGAACAACGGACACTGGACATGGTGATAAAATAATGCCCCTCCTCAAAGGGGAGGGGGGCATAAAAAAGAGCATAACTATAGCAAAAATGGTCTGACCGCCCAAAATTCGAACCTGACCTATATTTTATGTTGATACACCTACATACCAAATTTCATTTGATTTGGCCAACTATAACTGAAGTTTTCATCGGGAAACCAGAGTGGAACGGACGGGTAGACACACGCACGAACAGAATGACACTGGCTATTTTAATAGTCCCCCCAAAAATTGGGGGGGGGGGGGGGGAGGTTGAAAAAGCTCTCCATTCAGCAGTCAAATCACGTGAAACTGCTTTTTAGTCACATTCATTAATTCTTCACTGCTCTCAGAGTTTGCTTTTTCACTTTTCTGATAGGCAACACAATTTCAAATTCTGAGGTTAAGACCACTTCATGAATTTCATGGTGAACTGGATGGGCCTGTCCATACATCCCCCCACAGGTGCACAGGTTCCCATGATAGTGAACATCCATACCAAGTTTCAAAGGAATCAATCCATAAACATCTGGAAAAAATCTCCAGACAAAATTCAGGCATTCCAAGACGAAAAGGGGCATAATTCTGGGAAAAAATATCCCATCGAAACTATAATTGTGGGTGCACAGGTTCCCATGGTAGTGAACATCCATACCAAGTTTCAAAGAAATCGACACATAAACATCTGAGAAAATCTCCGGACAAAATTCAGGCATTCTAAGGCAAAAATGAGCATTACTCCGGGAAAAAAAGTCTGATTGAAACTATAATCGCAGGTGCACAGGATTCCATGATAGTGAACACCCATACCAAGTTTCAAAGGAATCGACCCATAAACATCTGAGAAAATCTCTGGACAAAATTGTAGGCAATTCAGGCATTTTAAGATCAAAAGGGGCATAACTCTGGCAAAAAAAAGTCAGCTCAAAACTATAATCGCAGGATCTCATGGTAGTGAACTTCCATACCAAGTTTCAAAGAAATCGACATATAAACATCTGAGAAAATCTCTAGACATGGTAGGGTTGAAACGGTCATGGGATTTTCGTGAAATATAAATTATAATCGACATAAATGTCTAATTCAGTATTTTTAGCAATTCCACTGATCATGGCGAACTGCACCTGTGACGAGTTTTGGCCCATTGTAAAGTAGTCTAAACTAGTGTGTCCTACCTGGGCATTAAAATATCAAAAAAGATTTGTTTCTATATATCAGCTTTCGAATAAACAACTATCATTTATCAACTCTGCATTCCAACAGAGTTGGTTTTTTTTGTTACATAGAGAAGAATAGTGGAAAGCTACAATGTCGATCAGAATACAGAGTATGTATAACAACAATAAAGTCATGAAGTTAATTTTCAATTCACCAACCGGCAGCCATTATCTCAGATCTCTCTGAAGTTAGTTTCAGAGATGGGCTGCATTGCAACTTGCTACATTGATGCAATGTGATCACTTTGATGTTTTGACAATGTGCACTGCCTGAACTGCAAGTGACAGGAATGTTCCCCACTAATTTAACACCCATCAAACAGTGTCTTACTGTCAGAATACCCTGTAACTCACAGTTGTTAACAGTAGTGTTTATAACTGGTTAATGACTGATCATGGGTTTTATGACTGATCACATTCATGATCAGTTGTTAATCGGTTAAGTGGTTTAACTGTTTCTTCTCAAGTACATGCTGCATGCTCCAATGAGGCTAAAAGGGTATGGTTTGGAAAATTAAAAACATTTTTTGGCTACTTATGAGAGGAGATATCACAGCTGATGGATACTCCCTGAATATGAGCACAAAAGAGAAGGTACAGCAGAGATACTTCACAGTATTATTTATTGGTGTTTTAGGTCACACACTTATGCACAATGGCTAATCGTGAATGTGACAGTTTTACAGGTGATGGAAGCCGGAGTACACAGAAAGAACCACTGAGCATCGACGAGGAACTGTCAGCTCCTCAACATCCTAACTCTGTTCAAGCTCCACGCAAGCAGGGTTACAGCGATTGAAGACATGCGCACCATCGACGTGCAGTATGCCTTAGTACACAGCATAATCGTGCCCCCATGTAGGCAACTGGGATAAAGTGCCTTGCCCAAGGACACAATGCGGCTCGTCCCAGACGAGGATCAAACTCCAGATCTCTAGTATAGAAGTCCAACAGTCTACCACTGAGCCACCGTGCTCCTGATACTTCACAGTACAATAGAGATTAACTCTATCAAACAATAGCGATGCGAAGCATGGCATGTGCCCCTCCTGCAGAACAACAGATGTAACCAATTTTTTTTTTAGATGTGTCAGAAACTACCTAAACCACTGTAAAACAAGTTATTATCCCCTAGCACTCTAGTAGTACAACAGAATTTTCTCCCATCACTGTGATTTATCTCTTGTTTAACTTTGAAATTAACCAATTATATCTTGTTTGACAGCACTCACTAAGCTCCGTCAAACAAGGTATATTTGGTTAAATATCAGACTGCATCATGGGAAATATTTGATGCTGAAAAGTTGGCCATTTTGACATCAGTGTGCAGAAGGTTAAGTCAAACCATGCCTGAAATATCAGTGTGACCCACTTTGTAAACTTTTGACTCTGCCCACTTCATTGACAACAAAAATTAAGAAAAAAATCAGATTCAGACATGTATTAGGGGGTCTCGAAACAGACCTGGATATATGAAAAACAAGAGCAACGCGAAGAATGGCATATACCAATAATGTATCACAAAAGTCAGCATTCATTGGTTATTGGATGGAAACCAAATTCAATATGGTCGCCATGGTGGCCACATTGAATTGGCTAGCTGATCCAAATTCAAACGAAAGCTTCGATTAGACACCAATAATGTGTAACCAAAAATTGAAATTGATTTGAGTCAGTATTTATGAGTTATTGGACGAAAACCAAATTTAAGATGGACACCATGAAAGCCATAATGAATTGGCCACTGGCAGCCATCTTGGTTCAGCTGACTGGCCCAACATCGAAAGGAAGCTTCCTCAACAAACCAACAATGCATAATTAAAAAATACAAATGGTTTGAGTCAGCATTCACTAGTTATTGGACGGAAACCAAATTCAATATGGCCACCATGGTGTCTAGTTGGGTCAAAATCGAAAGGAAGCGCATTGTCTACTCATCCACAAGTTACCCCTAAATTATGATTTGATCAAATAAACGGTTCTTTAGTTATTTGACAGAAACCATAAGTTAACGTATGGATGCCGGATGGACAGACAGATGGACGTGTTTACAAGTGACTACTTATGTGACTAGGATATGGCAAAAATGGATATTTATGTGGCTAATTTCTGTTATGTGGCTACCCACATAACAGAAATTTTTAGGCATCTAAAACTAATCTATATGACTAAATAAGACACATAACATCATAGTCACATTAAAGGTTGGAAAACCAATGCCCAAATTTTTTGACATCCATCTATTGACAGCCACCTAATTGATAGCCACATAAAAGTTGAGAAGCCACTTGAAAATATAAGACATAAAATTATATATGGACAGCCGCATAAAAGTTGGGAAGCCACTTTTGATAGCCACATATCTACCCATCTGTTAGTACAGACGGATGGATGGACGGACATGGTGAAAACATAATGCTCGTGAGGGGTTCTTGGGGGCATAATGAAGGCGAGCAAATAGAAGCTCTTCCTAAAATAAGCTCTGGACGAGTAACCTGCAGCTCTCCTAAATTGGTTCAAGGCGAGCAATTTAATGAATCGCTCATGACATTGAGAGAAAAGTTATGTAATGAGTACATATAATACAAACTTATGAACAAAGACAAAACTCAAAGGGTTTCAAGGATATTTCCTGGACTGACTGAAACTTCACTCCTCAATGCAGTTCACTCTGATGACCTTACTCAAAATGGTCTCCTGCACAAGGAAGGAGAGTTCAAGAGGTGACACTCGGGAGGATTTGGAAATCATTTTGATAATTCAAAAAGTTTCTGAATCAACGCAACTTGAATCAAATCATCAGGATGATATCAAATCGAATCTTGGCAAGACCCTAATTTGTCTGTCAATGATTTAACTGGTAGAGTGCTAAATTATTTTCACTCCTCAAATCTTGTACACAGGTCTTTGCCTTGTTACAATTTATGGGAGAGTGTGGCACTCTCCATAAATTTCAACAAGGCAAACCCTTACAGACTAAATAATATCACTTCAATGATAATACAAAGCACATACACTGAACATGAGCCTTCAAGTTGTGGTACCTGCATTTCAGAATAAAGCCCAAATATGGGCTTCCAGCACTCTACCTCTTAACATAACACTACAAATAGACTGACAAAATAGTTAAATAAACTTACTTATTGTTATATATTTGTTCATCCAATGCTGAACTTTTTCCTCAGCAATTCTGCAAGAAATGTTAGTTGCCATGGCAATCACAGCTGCTGCCTGCTCATCTGGTAGTAACAGGGGTAAAATGGCTTCCAGCTTATGTCTACAGTACCTAGAAAAATATCCTTAACATGAAAACAAAATATAAGCATCAAAATAAACTAACCATGGGAATGACAATCCTCTGCCATGCAAGCTGAACAAATATATTGTCAAGATTTCAGGCAATTTAAAAAGAGAAAAGAGCAACTCTGAAAACTATGATTTGGAACAGCGGATTCAGGAAACCACTGGAGTAATAACACAGGGTTCCCATTGTTTTTTCAAAACCAAATTCAAGTACTATTTAAGCACTTTTCAAGGACCTCTTTTGTGATTTTCAAGGACTCTTTTAACAATATATAATCAACATGTTACCGTAATTAAACAAAATATAACAGACTTACTCAAAGAGAATGACAAAGGGTCCTTTTATTTCAGTGAGAAGTTTGCGTTTTAGGTGATCCGCTATTCCAAACACAGTTAAATACAGAGATTTAGTTTCTGAACATGTGAATTTTTTATCCATTTCACTGTCCGGGAACATTCTTTCAAAAAGCTTACTTATTCCTTCGTTGCTAGCATATGACAGATGGGACGTGATGCAATGAACAGTCCATAGAATCTCAGATGTCAAAACGTTATTCCCCGAAACAAAGTTTTGAATCATCATATCCGCAGTTTTTGAAACCATTTTTGCTGGAATGGTATTTGCACTTGTTGTAGACACTGACTGACACTCCTGTTGATTGGTTTTCCCATTAGAACTGTCCATTCTAAGAAAGGAATGCATTGAATTTGTGGTCCCAGTGGCACCCAACAGCTTCTTGTGTCTCTCACTTTTCGAGTGTGATTTTACTGCACATTCACCCACGGCTCCGATGTCAAATTCTTTTCAGCAGACGGTGAAGTTAACCTTGTTTTTGTTGTCTTTCACAACAGACAGCCACGGATGTACTGTAATCCATCCAGGATTGAAAACACATTTTCTAGCACCATTTTTAATTGAATTCCACTCCGGTCACATGTGAAAGCAATTTGCGCAGACGGCACACAAGACCTCCAGAAGTGATGACGTTTGTGTTACAGTACAGTTTTACTATGGGATTTTACCGCACTTTCGCTCATGATATAACAGATTTGAGAATTATAATCCGGGATAATATATAAAATAATATAATAATAAATAATATTTATAAAATACTACAAGTCCATTAACACTGGAATCCCCCTTCGAAATTCAAAACGAAACTAGAACGTCATCAAAATTTGAATAGTCATCTCTTGCATAAACAAGAAAAGTTGGTGCGAGAACAAATGCTTACACGCTTATTATACTGTCCGACTTTATATCCTACATTGAATTCCCGAACTTTTTTAATTGTTTTGGCTACTCAATTTAAAGCAACGGGGCATTTCTTTAGGGACTTTTTTGAGCGAAGTAGGTTTGAGTTCTGAATTCAAGCACTTTTCAAGGGGCCTAGTAGAAATTCCAGTACTTTTCAAGGAAGTTTTTCAATTTAAGCACTTTTCAAGGAGAGGTCTGAAATTCAAGTACCTTTCATTTGCGTATGAACCCTGTAACATGCGAGTCACATAAAGAAAATCAAACTGATTTGCAGACATCTCTCTCTCATTTGAAAACAAAGATATTGCAACAATTTCAAGGAATTTGGAAAACAAAGGGTCTGGAAGAAATGACCAAATGAAGTTGATTGCTAACCTGTTTGAGATACTGTTAGCAAAAAAGTATTTATGAAATTTGAAAAGAGTCAGGCAGTTCTCCAAAAAGTGTGATGACAACAGGTATAGAAGGGAAGATGGATGGAATGTTTGAATGAAAGTATGAACAGAAAGATGGATGGAAACACCTTTGTCTTACAGAATTTGAAAAGCAGCAATACAAAACTCAGTAGGTCTTTAGATTAATCCAAATTCACAGAATGTAATAATATCCACAAATATGGCTATGTCCCCAAATTAACCCTTTACCCAATGAATCACCACATCCGCCCGCGTAATATGCAAATTCATCAGCTGAAAAAATATTATTTTTCAAAAAAATTCAACCAAACCATATCATGTGACACTTTTTTTTGGAACGAGCTTGTCAAGCTCGTTCCAATGAAGGGTCACATGATATGGTTACGTTGAAATTTTTTGAAAAATTAAAAAAAAATAATATTTAAAATAATATATTTTGATACCACCTGCATTGGGTAAAGGGTTAAGAGAGATGTCCAGACAAAATACTCAACAATGAAAGTGTCAATGACACTGTAGCTCAACTTGTTGAGACATGTACATGTATAGTATGTGACACAGCAATGACAAACATCTAGGTAATGACCTGATAACAAAGGTACATATAAAGTATTGTAACAGTCTGTACATAAATACTGGCCGTAGCCTGTAACAAATGTATAGGTAAAGTATTGTAAAGGTGGGTGACAGTCAGATGCTAAACTAGTAAAGAAATCTTTGAGTCCCAGAGTGGGCCTGACTGAACCCCAAAATATTTGTTCTCATAGCACAATGATAACAAAGGCACCCCAAAACTCACTCGTTCCTGTCCCAAGGTGAAAACAAAGGTACCCAAGAAGTTTTGTGAAGATCAGTTCATAAATACGAGCTGTATAGAAGTTGTGACAAAAAACTGATTGGACGTAATTTCGAGACAAAATGGCCACTGGCAACCATCTTGAATTTTGAACTGCACCCAGAAACACTCATTCTCGTCCCAAGGTGATAACAAAGGTACCCAAGAAGTTTCGTGAAGATCGGTTCATAAATACAGCCTCTAGCCCGAGCCGCATTGACATGTGCACTTACAGTGTATAAGTAGCACTGAATAAATCAAAGTTCATCTAATTTGCATAATTTCTGCACGAGAAAAAAACCTGTACTATATGTGATGTATTCCATGTTACTAAACATTCATACAAAAAAATTTATTCAAATCAGAACTTTCATACAGAAGTTCTGTACAAAAGACTGATTGCACTAATTTTGGTACAAAATGGCTGCTGGTGGCCATCTTGAATTTTGGACCACACCCAAAAGCACTCGTTCTCATCCCACGGTGATAACAAAGGTACCCAAGAAGTTTCGTAAAGATCGGTTCATAAATACAGCCTCTAGCCTGAGCCGTATAGAAGTTGTGTACAAAAAACTGATTAGACCTAATTTCGGTACAAAATGGCCACTGGCAGCCATCTTGAATTTTGGACCGCACCCAGAAACACTTGTTTTCATCCCAAGGTGATAACAAAGGTACCCAAGACGTTTTGTGAAGATCGGTTCATAAATACAGACTCTAGCCCGAGCCGTATTGACATGTGTACTTACTGTGTGTAAGTAGCACTGAAAAAATCAAAGTTCATCTAATTTGCATAATTTTTGCATGAGACAAAAACCCGTATTATATGTGATGTATCCCATGGTACTAAACATTCATACAAAAATTTATTCAAATCAGCGCTTTCATATGGAAGTTCTGCGCAAAAATCTGATTGCACCCAATTTTGTACAAAATGGCTGCCAGCGGCCAACTTGAATTTCGGATCGGACCCAAAAACACTCGTTCTCGTCCCATGGACATAACAGAGGTACCCAAGAAGTTTCGTAAAGATCGGTTCATAAATATGGCCTCTAGCCCGAGCCGTGTTGACGGACAGACGGCCAGACAGACTACGGACAACTGGCCATGGCATAAGCTCAAATTTGACTTCGGCAAAGTTGAGCTAAAAATTAGGAAAATTTGTGATATTAACAACATTCTGAGATATTATAAATTTTAAGTAATTTGAATATTTTTTATACTTACCAATGGCCCAGACTAGCTGGTGCTAACTCAAAAATTAATCTGGGGCCAAACACAAATTTTGCCCCCCAATCCTCAAAATTTGTATGCAAAACAGAAAATTTTATGTCCTATCTGGTCCCCTATACTTTTCAGATCTGCGCATGTGCAGTATCCAGGAAGACACTGAAATTGGCGCCAACCATCATTCTTTCTATAATTGCCTGTTAAATGTTGTAAACAGTGGGGAGGTATGAGTGCCTGTCTGGGCCATTGGTAAGTATAAAAAATATACAAATTATTTAAAATTTATCATATTTTTATACCACAACCAATGGCCCAGACTAGCTGAATCGTAAAAAGGCTGGAGGGCCTAGGACATAAAGGAAAATCCAATCTCTCAATCACTTCAGGAAAGGATATCTCCTACAGGAGAATAGGAGAAGAAAGGAATTATATATGTCTTCCCCCTTTTCGAGAAACGAGAAAGACATAACACCAACAATGTAATTGAGTATTACATAATATATAATTCTCCCTTTAATGCCAGCATAACCTGTTATGCTAATTCGGTGATGGAAAGCCAATATATAGCTATAGTCCAGAGCATGAGACTCTTTATACTCATTTAAAAGTGTCCGAGGATTGTATATTAATGCCCGTTTGACACGTGACATATACAAATGCTTCACAGTGGGCTACACTTTAAAAACAGTACATAAATGAGACATAGTTAATTGCTTCACACTGGGCTGCACATTAAAACCATCCCAGCACCGACTCAGGACTACTGACACCGGAGGAGATCTTCCCTTGCTTTTCACTATAAAGCCAGATCATAAGGGAAAAACACCGTCCCCCCACCCCCTTTCCTTGTTCTGAGGTACGTGAACACAGAACGATGAGGGCAGCGGAACCGCATCACTGCTGGAACGGCTGCCTAAATAACTATAGATGTAATCATTAATGGACGACATTCTGAGCAACAGAAAGAGGACCTAAAGATCTAAGGTCACCGGAGATGGACTATAAATTTCTCAGGTAAAACTTGGTAAATGTAGAGGGCTGTGTCCAGTACGCAGCCTTCATGAGATCAGTAATGGCTATACTGTTAGAATAAGCCCAAGAAGTGGACATTGCTCTAACCTCGTGTGCTGATATCTTATTAACATAAGCAATTCATAAGCAATGCGTATTGCCAACTGAATCCATCTAGCAACTGAATGAACAGAAATATCTTTCCTGTTGGGAATCAATGAAAGAAACATTTTCTTCCTTTTCTAATAAAATCTGATCGACGTTTATATATGCACATAGCCCTGACTGGACACAGCAGAGGTCTACGGTTGTCCAAGGACAGCAGAGCCTTAATTGTAATAGGCTCAAGCCATTTGTCTGGAGTCTGATTCTTAGCCAGAAATCCCACTTCCGTAGTCAGGGTAATGGTATTACCCACACTATGGTAGTGAGATTCATCAACTGATAAAGCATGAAGTTCACTGACTCTTCTAGCAGATGCAAAGGCTAAGAGAAATGCCGTTTTACAGGTCAAGAAATTGAACTCTACAACATCCAAAGGCTCAAACGGAGCTTCTTTAAGCTTCAACAGAACCCAAGCCAAATTCCACTTAAGAATTAATCTGAGGGTTCTAGGTCTATTAATAGTGAAATTTCTAACCAGCTTGGACAATGAAGCATTAGATCCAATAGCCAAGTTATCATGATGAGCGTAAGTGTCTGATAACATAGACCTATAGCCCTTAATAGTGATGGGCTGCAGTTTGAGATCGACAAATAAGTAGACCAGGAAATTTGCAAAATATTTGGTATGGATGGATCATAAACGTCTATCGACTGATCCTTACACCAACAGAAGAAAACCTTCCACTTCGCTGTGTAGTTCAACGAAGAGGAGGAAATCTTTGCAGTTAGAAATTGCATCCACTGTTCGTCATGTAAACTTTTTTCCGTGCAATAAGGACCGCACATCAGAAATACGTGAAGGTTGAGACCTTCCGGGTTGTGATGCAGTGTGTGTGACTTCCCCTGATAAAGAAGGACCTCTCGTGGAGGAAGCTTCCAGGGAACGTCCCATAACAGACACCTGAGAAAAGTGATCCAAGGTTTCTGTGAAGACAGAGGTGCTACTAGTAGAATTTTGCAATGAGACTGTTTGATCTTTAACAGAATTTGCTGAATCAACGGAGTTGGAGGATACGCATATCCTAGCATTCCATCCCATGAGATCGACAGAGCGTCTACTGCATACGCTCAATGGTCTGGACATGGCGATGCGAACGTCGGTAACTGATTGTTCAGGTGCATCACAAACAGATTTATCATGGGGCGATCCCACTGGTAGCAAATCTGCCTGAATACTCGCTTGTTGAGCATCCACTCCAATGGAAACAGTCGACCTTTCCGAGAGAGCGAGTCTGCTATTACGTTCAGACAACCCGGTATATGACGGACAGAAAGCTGAACATGATGATTCATGACATATAGAAGAACCTTTTCCATTAGTTCGCATAACGGAATCGAATGAGTGCCGCCCTGGTTCCTGATGTAAGCTAAATCTGACCATGAGCGTCCACTATTATGCGAATCCAATGTTGTAGCGCTAGACATATTGACATCATCTCTTTGATGTTTATGTGCTTCTCTAGGAACCGAGGGTCCCATAGAGACTGACACTTCAAGTTTGCGGGACTTAGGGTTGCGCCCCAACCCCTCTGACTTGCATCCGTCATAATCATGAAAACCGGATCCGGCAGTTGCAGAGAACTCCTTGAGTTAACCACTGAATATCTGCCCAAATCTTAACCCTTTGTTTTACCAGGTCCGTTAAAACAATACTGGTTTCGAGCAAATGCATCTTCACACTCCAGTTCTAAGTAAAGAATATCTGGAGGGGATGTGTGCGCAGACGACCCATCAGAATAAGATCCACAGCCATTCCGCGCAGCCCCAACAGTCGCATGAATTCCCTCGCTGTTAATGCGTCTGAGTGTAGACAAAAGTGAGCATAACAATTGACTAATTTCGCTCTGTAACGACAGATTAACCAGATTGTTGTGAGTCTCGAAGCTCATTCTCAAGTGAATGAACGGCTTGGACAGAGCTAGATCCGACTTTTTCTTGTTTATGATGAAACCGAGACGTCGGAGTAATAGAAGCAGACTCTGAACATCGTTCTGAAGAATAATTCTGTTGCCGTATCTCTGTAGAATGTCGTCCAAGTAAGCCGACGTTATCACAGACAAATGAGCTCAGAAGTGTGACATTACCGAGTTCATTATTCGAGTGAATGCCCAGGGGGCCAGGTTCAGGCCAAAGCACATTGCTCTGAACTGAAACACCTTCCCTTGTGCAGCGAATCGTAGGTACTTTCTGAATGCCAGATGTACCAGGACATGAAAGTATGCATTCTTTAGATCTATGCTTGCCACATGGTCATTCACTCGAACGCTCGCCTTTACCGACCGAATGGTCTCCATATAGAACTTTGGAGCCACGATAAGCTTGTTTATCCAGCTCAAGTCTATTACCAGTCGGAACGAGCTGTCTGGCTTCGGTACGAGGAACAGGTGACTGTAAAATCCTTGAGAATTTTGATTTTCTACCTCTATTGCTTCCTTTGATAAGAGAGTCTGTACCTCCGCTAGGAGAGACTCTCTTTTGCAAGGATCTGAGGGAAGATTTGTCCATCGTGGACATCTTGTTAGTGGGGGTTTCGCTCAGAATGATAGCTGTAGTCCGTCCGAGACTACATTTCTCACCCATGGGTCTTCCGTGACTGCTATCCACAATTTTGTGAAGCTTGATAACCTTCCGCCAACTGGCAAGCAAAAGAGGTCTTGACCATCACCTGCATGACCTGTGAGACCAGGATGAGAAACCACGTCCTCCCCACAAAGAACCTTGTCCCTTCAGCCTAGGGGCATCTGACCGTTAGTCCCGATCAGACCTCTGCCCCTTTCCCGAGTTGCTATAATTACGACCTCCAGAGTAATTATAAGAGAGTTTCTTGTACCCTCGTGAGGAGTTTCCTTTTGACGATTTTTGTCTGGAATGTCCTCCTTTACTCTCGCAGCATTCTGATTCAATGGAACAAATTCAGGGTAGTATTGATGGATGAAATCCATTGCAACCATGTGCTGTTCCGAAAGGGAAGGGTAATCCTCCTCCTTATCCCTTTCACCATCCTAGAGAATCAGTTAAACACCCAAGAAATTTAATAAAAAATTTCAATAAAAATAAGCCAAAAAGCTTGGGTGTTTAACAGGAGGGCTTCAAGGAAGGATAGGGAAGAAACACTTAACAAACAGTGGATTAATCATTAGCAAGAATGATGATGTCAGGTCCATGTCCCGAAATTGGGAAACATGAAATAATTTTGAGAAAAATTATAAAGTTACAGCCCTGAACATTCCAAACCACCATTGTTCACTTCCAATTATGTCCTTGGATCCACCAATTTTACCATTAATTTGTGAATGGCATCCTCAAAAATGAGATTTAAAAGCACAGATGTCAGATCGTTGTTGCCAACTTCAGGGCCAAACAAAGAATGATGGTTGGCGCCAATTTCGGTGTCTTCCTGGATATTGCACATGCGCAGATCTGAAAAGTATGGAGGACCAGATAGGACATTAAATTTTCAGTTTTGCATGCAAATTTTGGGGGTTAGGGGGCAAAATTTGTGTTTGGCACTGGATTAATTTTTGAGTTAGTACCAGCTGGTCAGGGCCATTGGTTGTTGTATAAAAATACAGAATTTATCATCATCACATGAAAATGGGACCTCTGGATGTATATTCTGTAACAATTTGATATTCAGTAAACCAATATTATAAATATTTCATTGGGATCTGGTGACTTATGATCTGGCAACTCCATACTAAAATGATGCGGGCCAAATTTGGTGACTTTGGACCAAAACTGAATTCGGTGTTTCAAACCCACTCAAAATGATTTTCAGACCAACCCAGAATGATCTTCAGATCAACGCTAATGGTATTTCAAGGCAAATGGTGTAATTCAAGACTTTTAGTGCCCTTGAAATTAGATGAAATTGGAGGCATTTAGAGTCACCAGAGTGACAGTCGCTCCAAAGGTTCCAGTGCCATTAAATTCAACAAGAGCTCACGTATCGCTGAAGCAATACAATTGTCTCCTACCGGACTAATGAGCATTAATAATTATACAAATGTTATAACCTAGATGTGATCAGCATGAATTCCGTTGAAGTGTTTCCAAAAAAAGTCTGGAAAAATGATATTTTGGCACTTTTCCATATTTCCAAGAGCCATAACTCACACAAGAATAATGCAATCAGCATGAAACTCAAACTTGATCTGTAAGTCATTGTTCTATAGTAGGTTATCAAGAATGAAATCATTCAGTAGAAGCATTTCCAAAAAAAAGTCCGGAAAACTAAAGTGTGACTGACAGACTGACTGACAGACTGACGGATGGACAGAGTGCAAATGAAACTTGATCTGTAAGTCATTGAACTACAGTAGGTTACCAAAAATGAAATTATTTCATTGAAGCATTTCCCCAAAAAGTTCGGAAAACTGATATTTTGGCACTTTTCCATATTTCCAAGGGCCATAACTCAAACAAGAATAATGCAATCAGCATGAAACTCGAACTTGATGTGTAAGTCATTGTTCTATAGTAGGTTACCAAAAATGAAATCATTCCGTTGAAGCATTTCCAAAAAAAGTTCGGAAAACCGATATTTTGGCGCTTTTCCATATTTCCAAGGGCCATAACTCACACAAGAATAATGCAATCAGCACGAAACTCAAACTTGATCTGTAAGTTATCGTTCTATAGTAGTTTACCCATGAAAGTAGCTCAATGACACTGTAGCTCAACTTGACAAACATGAACTTGGTAAGTTATAAATGAAATGGCAAAATTGAAGATCATTGGTACCAATGTTATTTGATGAAATTTCAACATAACAGCATTGTGTGTGCACAATGTCAGAGTAATCCATGCATTTTTAAATGTAAACTGTAAGTCTGGATAAAGGAAGAATGTTGATACACAAATGCAGTATGTTCAGAGAATATTGTAAATGGCAACTTTTTTCACAGAATTGAATGCTAATCAACAGCTCTTATCTAGAGTTCTTGACTAATGAGCACACCAAGTTCAAAAACAATCCTATGATAAATGTGGCCTGTAAGCCATGTCAAAGAATGTTGATGCACAAATGCAATAAATTCAAAGATTGTTGCTAACAGCAACAGTTTTTGATGGAAATGAAAAGAAAATCAATAGCTTCTATCTTTGTCACCCTGCATAAGCATACAAAGTTTCAAAACAACTTGATAATGAATGTGACCTCTGAGGCATGCCAAAGGAAGATGTTAATGCACAAATGCACTAAGTAGAAGGTCATTGCTTTGTGGCAATGGTTTTTATGGGGGGTGGGGTGGAGGGGTTATGGAAATTCATAAATATACCCTACAGAGAGTGCAAAAGGGATAAGTTGATGCACAAATGCGGTAAGTTCAAAGGCTGGTGATACAATAACTTTTTATGGAAATTAAAAAATAGCTCACATCTAGAGGTCACCCCAAACACACATACCAAGTTTCAAAGTGATCCGATCATAAATGTGCCCTGAAAGGTGTGTTAAAGGTAAATATTGAGGTCTGACTGAACTAAGTTCAAAGGTCAGCGGCAACATTTTTTGACAGAAATGGAAGAAAATCGACAGCTCCCATATAGATGTCACCCCACAAAAGAACACCAGGTTTGCAAGCGATCCAATCTTAAATGTGCCCTGCAGGGTGTGTCAAATGGAAATATTGATACTTAACTGCACTAAGTTTTTACTAAGTTCATCGAAGGTCATTGCCAGTGGCAACATTTTTTGACGGAAATCGAAGAAAATCAATAGCTCCCATCTAGAGGTAACCCCAAACAAGCATACAAAGTTTCAAACCGATCTGATCAGAAATGTGCCCTGTAGGGCATGCCAAAGGAATGTATTGATGCCTGACTAAACTTAGTTCAAAGATCGTTGCCAGTGGCAACATTTTTTGACGGACAGAATTGGAAGAAAATCAATAGCTCCAATCTGGAGGCCACCCCAAATAAGCATGCCAGGTTTCAAAGCAATCCGAACATAAATGTGCCCTGTAGGGTGTGCCAAAGGGAAGTATTGAGGTCTGACTAAACTAAGTTCTAAGAATGTTGGCCGCGGCAACATTTTTCAACAGAAATGGAAGAAAATCGATAACTCCCATCTAGAGGTCTCCCAAACAAGCATACCAGGTTTCAAAGCAATCCGATCATAAATGTGCCATGTAGGGTGTGCCAAAGGGAAATATTGAGGTCTGATTAAACTAAGTTCTAAGAACGTTGGCCGCGGCAACATTTTTTGACGGAAATGGAAAAAAATCAATAGCTCCCATCTAGAGGTCGCCTCAAACAAGCATACCATGTATCAAAGCAATCCAATTGTAAATGTGCCCTGTAAGGTGTGCCAAAGGGAAATATTGTGATCTGACTTAACTGAGTTCTAAGAACGTTGGCCGCAACAACATTTTTTGACGGAAATTCAAGAAAATCAATAGCTCCCATCTAGAGGTCACCCTAAACAAGCATGCCATGTTTCAAAGCAATCCGATCATAAATGTGCCCTGTAGGGTGTGCCAAAGGGAAATATTGAGGTCTGACTAAACAAAGTTCTAAGAACATTGGCCGCAGCAACATTTTTTGACGGAAATTGAAGAAAATCGATAGCTTCCATCTAGAGGTCACCCCAAAGAAGCATACCAAGTTTCAAAGCGATCTGATCATAAATGCGACCTGTGAGGTGTGCCAAAGGAAATTGTGGACGTACATATGTATGTACGCCGACGGACGAGAAGTGATGGCAATAGCTCAGCTTGACTTTGTCAAGTTGAGCTAAAAATGAAATCATTCCGTTGAAGCGTTTCCCAAAAAAGTCTGGAAAACTGATATTTTGGCACTTTTCCATATTTGCAAGGGCCATAACTCACAGAAGAATAATGCAATCAGCATGAAACTCAAACGTGATCTGTAAGTCATCGTTCTATAGTAGGTACCAAAAATGAAATCATTTGGTTGAAGCATTTCCAAAAAAAGTCCGGAAAACTAAAGTGTGACAGACATTTTCCATATTTGCAAGGGCCATAACTCACACAAGAATAATGCAATCAGCATGAAACTCAAACTTGATCTGTAAGTCATCATTCTATAGTAGGTTACCAAAAATGAAATCATTCGGTTGAAGCATTTCCAAAAAAAAAGTCCGGAAAACTAAAGTGTGACTGACAGACTGACTGACGGACTGACAGACTGATGGAGAGGCAGAGTGCAAACCTATAGTCCCCTCTGGTGATGCCGGTAGGGGACTAATAAATCTAAATGTTGCCAAATTCAGCTAATGTAAAGGCCTGAAACAGAGGCACAAACAGAAAAATACATACTTTGGCATCTTATTACTGACCAGTTCTTTCACTTCATCACAATGCTTGGAAGCCATCAGATGAATTTCTTGTGATATTTTCACCTGCAATCAAAAAGAATCATATTTATATCTTCAAATTAAAATTTAAGGTCACTTGTAGCAAACTGAATTAAAATATTCTTTCAAACATATTTTTACCCTTTACTTATCAAATCTTAATCTTAATATATGTATAAACTGACAAATATTTTCTAGGGAGTAAGTAGGAATTTAGGAAAGAGTTAAAACAAGCATATGACACAAGATGGCAAAGAGAAAAGTGGATCGAACAGTTAAAGAAAAAAAATCAACAAAATTGGATAAAGATCCAATTAGAGTGAGTACAAAGTTTTATCAAAAACTTATTCTATTTATTTGAGTTATCATGTTCACAAAGTCATTATAAGGCAAACATCAAATTTTCAACAAGACGCATAACTCCTACAGAAATTGACAAAACTAGTTTAGCATCTGGATGGTTCTATACCAAATTATAAAAAATTGAGTATATTTGTTCAGGTTACTGCATTCACAAAGTCATTATCAGACAAACACCAAATTTTACCCCAAAATGCTGAACTCTTACAGAAATCAATCAAACTGGCTTAATATCCACAGTGAAATCTTCCCACAGTGTATGAATGCACCAAGTTTTATCTAAATCTGATTATCACAAAATTTGCAGTTGTTGGATGGATAGACAGTATAATGATCATGCAAATGAACAAGTATGTCAGCATGTAACTTGCATGCTTTACTCTGTCTCAGTATGACAATGTTTGCCTGTTTTGGAGGAAATTGGTTCCTTTGTTAACCCTTATGATACACTAGTTCAAAACTAACAGTTAATCGATCAATTACTTTTTGGATCCATCAAGATGTTGATCATTGGTTAATCGATTACTCGGTTAACCATTTCAACTCTAGACAAGACTATGCCATCCGAAAACATCATGGATGAAAAAGGCTATTACCTTTGCTTTACTGTTTGGAGACAATCCAATAGTTTGTTCAACAAACTCTGAACCCTGTTTTCGAGCACAGGAGAGTGATTCTGGAAGAACTGTTGCTCGAAACTTTTTTATATAATTGGATGCAGTCCTTTCACCAACAAACTCAACAGTTTTCTTCAATGAAGCAAGATGGTTGTGAAAGAAATTTTCTTCAAGTTGCAGCTGAAATTGAAACAAGTTTTCTGTTTGCAAGAATACTACAATCATAAGTTTTTATTTTGGATCATCTGAAGTATCCTACACAGGAAAACTAGTTCAGAAACCTAGAAGGAAATGTGCACACAAGAATTTTATGCAGAAATCAATATTAAATCCAAGTTCCAGAAAAGATAATTTATTTAGAAATTTTTGCAACCTGAAAATTTGCAGAGTATGTACACGTCTAGCGTAAATATGTAAAAAAAAAAAAATAGTTTCAGCAAAATCAGGTCAAACAATAATAAATCTCAGTTCGAAAGAACATAATGCAGTAAAAACTTGAAAATTTTGAAGGCACTGTCTACACACTAGTAATCATGGATGAGAAATTTCATTAAAATCAGTTCAATAATCTTGGAGGAGTTGCATAATGAATTTTGTACAGAAATCCATCATAAATTAAATTTTTATACCAAATTTTATTCCTTAAAACAGCTTGACTGAACACACTCACTCTAAATACCTTGAGGCAAACAAGACTTTTAGGTCTTTCGTTTTTGGCTTGTCGTTTTACAGCCTTGCGGGTTGATGCTTTTGAAAACTTTAAAAGCAGCAACATGTGAAAACAAGAAGCAAAGGGCCAAAAAGCATACAGCTGAAAAGTGTGTCAGAAAAAAAGCAATGACTCTGTCATATGTATGTATTTAAATATCACACAGTTTGTTGATCAAAACCCTGGTCAACTGTGTCAACAAGATAGGAATCAGTAACCGTTGCTTTGATGGATCAGTTTGGCTTAATATAACAATGATGTCACAATGTCCAGGACATATTTCCCCTCCTCCCCACTGTACGCGATGGTTGAACTGGATCATCTGTGAACTGATGCATCACTTATGAAGGTAAGTACTGTAATCTGTATGAATTATTTTTCACCTGAATGACCTTTTTTTCTCTTTAGTCCTCATTCACCAGGCTGTAAGTGTGAAATCTTTCGAATATATCTCCAACAAAAATCTAAAAACCTCGGCTCAGATGTAAGGAAGTGGGGTTTATGGACCATGCAATTCAAAATTCTCTACCATATGCCGAATCATGGTCGGCCTACGGAAAACGACAACCCCTGGTCACCTTGGTGGTAAATATGTTGCGTTAGATTCAGTGCTATATCGTCTTCCACTAAAAAGTTAGGGGCTGGACACGAAAAAGTTGCTGTGCATGCTAATTTCTTGTATTAATTAACCTCTGTGACCTTGACCTTAGTGGGTTAGTCAGCAATTTTTGTATGAGACACTGTTTAGTAGTGGCCCATGTGTTGTGTAAATTCCATTGTGATATGATAAATTTATAGTAATTTCTATATTTTTATACTTACCAATGGCCCAAACATAGCTGCAGCTAACTCTAAAATATCCAGGGTCAAACACAAATTTTGCACCCCCAATCCCCCAAATTTGCATGCAAAACCGAAAATTAGAAGTCCGATCTGGTCCTCCATACATTTACTCTCTGCACATGCGCAAATGTCAGGAAGTGACCGGGATTGGCGCCATCACCATTCTTTGTAAAAGAGAGTATTACATAATAATTCAGCGGGGAGGTATGAGTGCCCACTCATGGGAGGGCCCTTCCCGTTTGGGACATTGGTAAGTATAACAAGAGCACCACCTTGCGGGACAACATACGTAGTGCTGCCGCGGTTATCCGGATAACCGGTTAACCTGTGGTTAAAACTTTGACCGGTCAAGAAAATGTTTTAACCGGTTCACCTTACATTCATTATACTCACCGTATATGTCCGTGTATAAGTCGCCCCCGTGTATAAGTCGCACCCCAAACTCACACCTGGAATTCCTCCCTTTTGCCTAAAGCCCATGTATAAGTCGCAAACCCCCCCCCCCCCGCCCCCCCCATTTTTAAATATATGCAGTCAAAAAGAATTAGATGCAAATTACATTTTGCCAATTTGGGGCAGTTTGGGATGCAACGGAAATAGGTAAGTTTTGACGAGTTACCATGTGGTGAATAAGATAAAAGAATAAAGGAAAATTATTACTAAAGATTTCAATAAGAACTGTAAGTATTAACCCTACTGTATGCAGAAATGTAACGGAAAATTTTAGGTGAAATTTGGAAAAAAAGTCATATTATCAGGGTTAAATACTGTTCTGATAGTCCCCTACAACCTACATATGCAATATCAAAGGCCTGAGCCCACTGATCTTTGAGAACTCACCTTAACACCTCACCTTAACACAAACTTTTAGAACTTAAAATTTACAAAGTCCGAGAAAAACATGAAAATTTTGATTGAAAAAAAAAGAAAATTTCCGTTAAATTTCTGCATACAGTCGGGTTAACACCTACAGTTGTTATTGAAATATGAAAATCAACAGTAATGAGAAGTTAAAGCACCACAATCTGCACAAAAGCTGACTTTAACGCAAATTCTTACAACACCTAAACGCTAATTCTTACAAGTTTTGGCAGAAAATCAGACTCAAATTCCTCAAATATGCATGTAATGAGGGTTAAATATTACTGCAATGGAGTTCAGTAACCCAAGTGTAGAATATTTATCGTTTGGAAAGACACATAGAAACACAACTCACCTAAACACAAAGTTTACAAAGTTTTACAACTTAAAATTTACTAAGTCCGAGAAAAACATGAAAATTGTGAGTGAAAAAAAAGAAAATTTTCGTTAAATTTCTACATACAGTAGGGTTAATACCTACAGTTGTTATTGAAATATGAAAATCAACAGTAATGAGAAGTTAAAGCAGCACAATCTGCACAAAAGCTGACTTTAACACAAATTCTTACAACGCCTATACGCAAATTCTTACAACTTTTGGCAGAAAATTTTAGGTGAAATTTGGAAAAAAGTTGTAGTACAGGGTTAAATACTGTTCTGATAGTCCCCTACAACCTACATATGCAATATCAAAGGCCTGAGCCCACTGATGTTTGAGAAATTAACCTTAACATTAAATCTTACAATATTGGACATGACGGACGCCAACGCTGACGCCCGAGGTTATGACAATAGCTCACCACATCTTACAGATGTAGGTGAGCTAAAAATGGGCCGCTAAAGACGGAAATCGAATCCAACCTGTATTTTGTTGTACTAAATCCACACGCCAAATTTAACTCAGCTCAAACGATTACAACTAAAGTTATCGTCCGGAAACAAGAACTTGGGCAAAATTCTCATAAATAAAGGGTCACAACTCTACTAAAAATGGGCCGCTAAAGACGGAAATCGAACCCAACCTGTATTTTGTAGTACTAAATTCATAAGCCAAATTTAACTCAGCTCAAACCATTACAACTAAAGTTATCGTCCGGAAATGAAATGTGTTCACGGATGGACAGACAGACGGATGGCGAGACCATTTACATAATACGTCCCGTTTTTCAAATGGGCGTATAAAAATATAGAAATTACTATAAATTTATCATATTTTCACTCAGAATACCAATGGCCCTGACATAGCTGAATCATAAACAGGTGGTAGGGCCTAGGACTTCTGAAATAATTCCAATCCTGCAATCCATGATGAAGGAACTTAGACTAATTAGGAATTACATGTATGTCTGTCTATACAGTAATAGAGGAGACATATTCTAAATAAGGAGCCCAATTTTAAGTAATTCCTTATTGTAAGCATGAAGACAAGTTCCAAATTTTTAAGGCTAGTCCAGACTAAGCCCCAATAATTAAGAAGGCGTATCAGAGAATGAGAGAAAATCTCCCACAAACATATGCCTTACAATAACATTTCAGCTGTATGCAGGATATAAATACGGATAAAGCAAGTTCCTTCAAAGATATATACTTTTTAAGCCAGATTAGGGGTAAAAGTTAAAAAATTTATAGTAATTTATATATTTTTTATACTTACCAATGACCCAGACTTAGCTGGTGCTAACTCTAACAAAACCAGGGCCAAACACAAATTTTGCCCCCCAATCCCCAAAATTTGCATCCAAAACAAAAAGAAATCATGTCCTAAACGACCTCCATACTACGCCTCCACTGCGCATGCGCAGTGACGCAGACGTCCCGAAATTGGCACCAATTATCATTCTCACTGGCAGTGCCTGGTCAGCGCTATGTACTCAGCGGGGAGGCAAGAGTTCCCAACTCCTGGGAGGGCCATCCCCGTCTGGGTCATTGGTAAGTATAAAAAATATATAAATTACTATAAATTTTTTAACATTTTTATACTGTACCAATGACCCAGACTTAGCTGAATAGTAAACAGGCTGGAGGGCCTAGGACATAGAGGAAAATCCAATAAGCTCAACTATATAATAAAGAGATAACCCCTTAAGGAGAAAAGGAGTATTAGGCTTCACATGTATCTTTCTTATTTAATATTTAAATTAGAAAGATACAATACCCTTAATAATTGAGCACAATAATATTCATGTTCTCTATTAACATTCAGTATATCCCTTATACTAATTATTTTTAAAGTAAGCCAATAAATAAAGTAGTCCAGAGAATTGAGACTCTTTATAGTCATTTAAAAGTGTCCGAGTATTGTATATTAAAGCCCGTTTGACACTTGACATATACAAATGCTTCACACCGAGCTACACTTTAAAAATAAGACATGAATGAATTTTAACATTAATATTACACTTTAAAACCATCCCGGAAGCGACTCAGAAATACTGACTTGGAGGAGGCATTCCCTTGCTTTTCACTATAAAGCAGGTGACCTAAGGGAACACCCGCCCCCCCCCCCCCCCCCCCCCCTTCCCCTTGCCCTGGGTCAAATAGCCCAGAGCGAAGAGGGCAGCCGGACGGAGTCACTGCTGGAACAGAAAGCCTGCATAACTATAGTTGCAACTGTTTAGTGGACGACATTCTGAGCAACAGATAACGGACCTAAACAATGCAGGTCTCCAGAAATGGACTCAATATTTCTGAGATAAAAATTCGTGAATGTGGATGGCTGAGACCAATACGCAGCCTTCATTAAATCTGTAATAGCAACACTATTAGCATAAGCCCAAGAAGTAGCAAGAGCTCTTACTTCATGAGCGGAAATCTTAAGCACAGACTGCTGAGAAGAAGATAAACTCTCATAAGCAGTACGGATAGTTAATTGAATCCATCTAGCAATAGAATGGACCGAAATGTCCTTTCTATTAGGCATCACAGACAGAAAGAAACGTTTTCGTCCCTTTCTGATAAACTGAGATCTCTGTTTATAGATACGTAACGCTCTAACAGGACAGAGTAAAGGCCTACGCCCGTCTGAAGACGGAAGAGCCTTAATAACAATAGGTTCCGGATATTTATTAGGAGCCTGATTCTTAGCTAAAAAACCCACATTAGTAGTGAAGGTGATAGTGTTCCCGACACTACGATAGTGAGAATCATCCACCGACAGTGTATGAAGCTCACTGACTCTTCTAGCAGAAGAGAAAGCTAAGAGAAAAGCTGTCTTATAAGATAAGAATTTGAAATCTACTGTCCCAAGAGGTTCAAATGGCTTTTCCTTCAATTTAAGAAGAACCCAAGCTAAATTCCATTTAGGAATTAATCCAAGAGTTCTGGGTCTATTTATCGAGAAGTTTCTAACTAACTTAGATAAAGAGACATTAGATCCAATTTGTAAACTATCATGATGTGCATAGGTATCAGATAACATAGACCTATAACCCTTAATAGTAACAGGCTGCAGTTTGATTTCGTCAAACAAGTATACTAGAAAGTTTGCAATGTCTGGTATAGAAGGATCGAATACATCTACAGAATGATCCCTACACCAACGACGAAAAACCTTCCACTTAGCCGCATAGTTTAGCGAAGAGGAGGTCCTCCTACAGTTAGAAATCGCGTCCACTGCTCGTCCTGTAAAGTGCTTGCCATGCAAGAAGGACCGCACAACGGAAAAACGTGAAGGTTGAGACCTTGCGGGTTGTGATGGAGTTGGCGCGATTTCCCCTGCGAAAGAAGATCCTCCCGTGGAGGAAGCTTTCGCGGTAAGTCCCACAACAGACACCTGAGTAGATTTATCCACGGTCTCTGTGGCGACAGAGATGCTACCAACAGAATCTTGCATTGAGATTGTTTTATCTTTAGCAATACTTGTTGAATTAACGGTGCTGGAGGAAACGCATATCCTATCATTCCGTCCCAGGGGATCAACAGAGCGTCTACTGCAAATGCTCTTGGATCCGGACACGGAGACACATACGTCTGCAACTGATTGTTGAGATGTGTCGCAAATAAATCTATCATTGGCCGTTCCCATTGGTAGCAAATCTGATTGAATACTTGTTTGTTGAGAGTCCACTCCGACGGCAACAAGCGACCCTTTCGTGAAAGGGAGTCTGCTAGCACATTCAGACGACCCGGTATGTGACGGACCGAAAGAAGAACGTGATGTTCTAATGCAAACAGAAGGATTCTTTCCGTTAGATTGAACAACGGAACTGAATGAGTGCCTCCCTGATTCCGTATATACGCCACTACTGTCGTATTGTCGGATAGGATTTGGACATGAGCATTGTGAATAATGTCCATCCAATGACGTAACGCAAGCCAAATTGACATCATTTCCTTGATGTTTATGTGCTTGCACAGGAATTGCGGATCCCAAAGACCCTGGCATCTCGAATCCGTTGGGATTAATGATGCACCCCAACCTGTTTGACTGGCATCCGTCATAATCGTAAAACTCGGATCCGGCAACTGCAGCGGAACTCCCTGAGTTAACCACTGAATGTTTGCCCAAGTCTGAATCTCTTGTTTCACTTGATCTGACAAGAGAACATCTACGTCGAGCGAATGAATTTTCACACAATTCTGAGTCAAGAAAATTTGGAGAGGACGCGTGCGTAACCGCCCCATCGGAATGAGATCCGCAGCGGCTCCGCACAGACCTATCAGTCTCATAAATTCTCTTGCTGTGACTTTGTCTGCGTGCAGACAATAGCGAGCGTAACAACTGAGTAATTTCGCTCTGGTTAACGGCAGACGAACGAGATTGTTGTGCGTCTCGAAGCTCATTCCCAGAAGAGTGAATGACTTGGACGGCACCAGATCCGACTTCTCCTCGTTTACTATAAAACCGAGACGTCGGAGCAATAGAAGTAGATTCTGAACATCGTTCTGAAGCGTTAACTCGTTGCCGTACCTCTGAAGAATGTCGTCCAGGTAGGCCGACGTTACCGCAGACGAATGAGCTCGGAAATAGATCATTACCGAGTTCATTACCCAAGTGAAAGCCCAGGGTGCTAGATTCAATCCGAAGCACATCGCCCGGAATTGATACACCACTCCTAGGACTGCGAAGCGTAGATACTTTCGGAATGTCGGATGTACCATGACGTGAAAGTACGCATCTTTGAGATCTATGCTTGTTGCATAATCGTTCACCCGAATACTCGCTCTGACCGACCGAATCGTCTCCATATAAAATTTCGGAGCGACGATCAGCTTGTTTATCCAGCTCAAATCTATGACTGGACGGAACGAGCCATCTGGTTTCGGAACCAGAAACAGATGGCTGTAGAATCCCGGAGTTTCCTGGTTTTCTACGACCTCTACCGCGTTCTTCATTAAAAGAGACTGCACCTCTGATAACAGAGCGTCTCTTTTCTGCGGATTTGACGGAAGTTGAGTCCACTTTGGACTTCGAGTTAATGGAGGCTTTCGTTTGAAGGATATATTTAGACCTTCCGAAGTCACTCCTCTCACCCAAGGGTTGTCCGTAATCGACGCCCATTCTTGTGAAAAGCTCGACAACCTTCCGCCAACCGGTACGCGATAGAGGTTTAAGCCATCACCTCCTGGACCTGCGAGGCCTGCGGTAGGGGAAACCACGTCCTCCACGACCCGCACCTCGCCCCGTCGACCTCGGGGCGTCCGACCGGTTGTCCCGGCCCGAAGGACGTCCCGAACGAGAGTCGCTACCCTGACGGTCTCTCGAATAAGACCTAGAGGACGCACCGGAACCTCTATAGGAACCTCTCTTGGGCGCATTAGACCCAGAAGTGCCTGTCTTATTCTTGTCTGCTGTATCCGACTTCTTAGAAGCAGATTTGAACAACAGAGAATCCGAAGCTTTCTTTGTAATTTTATCATAAATAGCAGAAAGCTTGCCGTCAAAGAGAAGTTCTCCGGAGACCGAAGCGACTCTAAGAGAGTTCTTCACCTTAGTATCCACGAGTGTGGATGTAGCTAGGGCTGCGTCACGTCTAACCAACTCCAGGTTTGCCACTGAAAGGGCGGAGTTACACGTGGAATAAGCTACTGCCCTTGAAAGAAGTCTTAAAGAGGATTGTATATCCTGAAACTCTTTTCCTTGAAGGTGCAGTGATAACGCCTTAGTAAGGTGATCTGCGTAAGATAAGGCATCTAAATTGGCTCTGTTAGACGCAATAGCTGTTTCCAACACCGCGGTTGGAATAGAAGCCGACGACGGTAATGATAGCTCTAAGTCTTCCGCCTCGTCCATACGCAGAGGAACTCTCGGGATACCCCGTCCTGCCGTGTCGAATTTATTTCTTGCATTAATGAAAGGCAGGTTGAGAGCATTAGCGGACAAGAAACCTGCTTTCCCCGTCTTGGAAGCAAGTTTAAATATAGCGTCGTTCAATAATTCAAATGTTCTTGCAACATTATTGGACTGCGACGGAAACTCGGGAGCGATGTCCCTGAACCGCTCAAAAAATTCAGAGTCCAATGACACTATAATCCTCTTGTCCGGAACCGCAGCAGTCTGGCCCGACGGAACAACTTGAGGGAGAAAGTGCTGGATGAAGTTCACGGCAGCTTTATGTTGTTCCGAAAGGGATAGCTCCAAATCATCCATATCCATTTCACCATCCGGACGGACCTCATGATGTTCCCGGTCGTCCGCCCCCGATGCTTCGGCGGAGCGTACCGACCCAGCGCCGTCGGATAATTCTTGATCCGACACCGTTTCTGTCGGCTGCTGGGATGCTGCGATAAGCTGTGCTATCTGCACAAGAATGTCCGGCGTCGAGACCTGCGGAGGCGCAGTCTTTCGCTGCTTCGCCGAGGGCAGCTCCGCATCAGATGGCTCCCGCATACTTTTTCTATGCGAACGTCCGGAGTCCATCGGTCTCGAATCCCTGGCTGCCGGATGGTGTGACCTGGTCGCTGAAGAATCCTTGATCGGCGAAGCTGGTAAGATATCGGCGGTCACGCAGCCAAGGTGCGGTCGTGTGCGCTGACGAGAAGAAGAAGCCTTAGCAGTCTCCGTGGACTGCCTATACAACGGAGCGTCCCGAGCGACGGACGTATGCTCCGCTTGCGACACATTTTGTACCACAACATCTGGTCCCAGATGTTGTTGTACAAGAGAGGGGCCTCTCTCGCTCGCGGCCCGGCTGGACCTGGACGAGCTAGGAACCGGACTCAAAGGCTTCCTCCGTTCTCGCTTACTATCCGCCGTCACTGGGTGTGCATCTATTATGTTTATAGTGCTCGTATCACCCAAAATTTCCTCCTGGACCGCATCGGACGAACCCGGCTGCCGACCCATTCGGTGAATGGACGCTACCCCGGGCGAGCTAGCGGACGACATTTGTCTAATCTCCATGAGCACTTTTGCCGCTGCTCTGAATTCATTTGTGACGACGGACGCACACTTGTAGAAGATAACATGGAAACATCACCCTGTTCTTGTTCCTCTGAAATAGAAACTGAGAGAGTAGAGTGACCTTGTGGAGAAAGAGCCGGCATAGCCCTTTCTCCAGAAACAACATATCGTGACACACGTTTCCAATGTTTCTCATCCCAATATTGACATATAGGACAGGGATTAGTGCGAGAACACTGACTACAATTAATACAATGATCATGAAAGTCAGAGGAAGATTTCTTCCCATTACAATTTGAACAATGTCCTTTCATTGTGAAAAGTCAACAACAAGTCCTAGTTACTCGCACAAACCCCTGACACAAAGATACATAATAACATGATCCATTAATAAATGAAAAAACAATTGCAAATCAAAATAATTTTGAAAAAATATTTTTTCAGCGAAGCCCAAGTTGCTGAAAAGTAACGTTGAGCCCCCATCAAATTACACTCTATCTGATGCAAAACAGAGACTCCCAGGGGAGAATCTGCAGAACATCAGATGGAAGATGCAGAACACAAACGTTATACACCCATGGGTGAAAACGTAACTATGGGGAAAATAACAGAAAACATTCTGTATCCAAGCAACTCTCCCAGGGAAATTTTAGAAATGAACTTTCTCAAAAATATGCCAAAAGCATGGGAGAATTGCAAGGGGGGACTTTAGAAGGCTAGGGGAGAGGAAACACTGAATAAGCAGTGCAACATTTAGCAAGAATGACAACAAGAGGCCCATGCCTCGAAAATAGGCAACTTAACATAATTTCATCAAAAAATTTTAAGTACAGCCCTGATTATTTTTTGTCACTTCTTTTTCCTCTCCTCCTTCTATATCCTCCTTAGAATCACCATTTCTCCAAAAATTACGTGTCCGGCATCCTTTAAACTGAGATTTACAAGCACAAAGATCAGTGAGATGTTGACTGATGAAGGGCCAAACAGAGAATGATAATTGGCGCCAATTTCGGGACGTCTGCGTCACTGCACATGCGCAGTGGAGGCATAGTATGGAGGTCCTTTAGGACATGATTTCTTTTTGTTTTGGATGCAAATTTTGGGGATTGGGGGGCAAAATTTGTGTTTGGCCCTGGTTTTGTTAGAGTTAGCACCAGCTAAGTCTGGGTCATTGGTACAGTATAAAAATATCACACCACCCCTCCGCCTCCCCCCTTTTTATTGAAGAAGTCTTCAAAAGAAAAAGGGGAGAGCTCTGGAAACAATACCGGTAAGAACGGTACCAAAAAACAATATAAATAATCGTCAAACAGGTTAATAATTTCGTAGGTGTAATGAGTGTTAACCTGTTCATGAATAAGTTATACTGAACACAAAAACAGCTTTCCCCGTTAAAAATGCATTAACGTTAAATGACGTGCTGCACGTTTGTGAAAAGGCATGTTTTGCACGTGGAGAGTCTGAAAATTCATGCAGCAGTGTGAATCCTTGGGTATTTAAACACTACAGTAAGGCCTTCCTATCGTTCACATTCAAACTTGCGCTGCTGTTAAAACGACTCCACATTAGCATGCCAAGATTGACAATGAATCAACGTCTCCTTGCCCTAGGTATGATTAGAGCTGGCAGAACACACAGAGAGGTTGCCCAGCATTTGAACTGCCACCGTAACACTGTAGACAGGCTAGTCCATCGACATGCACAACATGATGACGTTCGAGACCGACCCCCGCTCGGGGAGACCCCGAGTTACCACCCTTGCACAAGATCGGTATATCCGTGTTGTCCATCTCCGGAACCGGCAACAAACGGCAACGACGACAGCCAGGAACATCCCTAACCTGAGACAGATACATCCTCAAACAGTAATCAACCGGCTGAGAGAATACGGCTTACGTCCTCGAAGACCTGCAATTCGTCCGATTTTGACATTACGTCATCGTCGTGCTCGACTGCAGTGGTGTAGACAACATCTCAGGCATCCCTTACACTGGTGGCGACGTGTTTTATTCACAGATGAATGTCGTTTCCATCTTTCATCATCAGATGGCCGCCAGAGAGTGTACAGACGTCGAAACGAACGCTACGCAGATCCATGTGTCGTGGAGCGAAACCGTTATGGGGGCGGTCTCTCATGGTGTGGGGTGGCATCACTGCCCGTAACAGAACTGAGCTGGTCATTATTGATGGCAATCTCAATGCAGCCAGATATCATGATGAAGTGCTTACACCTGTTGTTGTCCCATTTCTGCAACGTCACGGCCCCGGCGTCATTCTACAGCAGGACAGCACCCGACCCCACGCAGCTCGTGTTGTTCAACAGTATCTGCAGCAACAACAAGTGGATGTTCTTCCCTGGCCTGCAAATTCGCCCGATATCTCACCCATTGAGCACGTATGGGACAAAATGAAACGTCAGCTAAGCCGGCTTCCGGCTTCCCCATGCACCGTCAATGCTTGTGGAACTCCAAAGACAGCTTATCAGAATATGGAACAACATCCCACAACACTTCCATGCTAACTTGTTCGCTTCCATGAGGCGTAGATGCACAGCAGTAGTCGATGCAGACGGAGGTCATACCAGATATTGAGTGTGTGACTTTTATGTTTGACCCTTAGTGTCTTTGACTCTCCATGGCACCAAGAGTATTCGTCGTAGTGTAATGAAATTTCTCGTGTTGATCACAAATTGATTCATATGTGATTGAATAAAATTTCCATGAATGAAAATGATATATATCTTTTTTTAGTGTTATTGTTTAGCATGCACACTTTCTTTTTTGGGAGAGTATAGAAACTTGGATCTAGAAATGGAAGTAGGTACGATTAACAGGCTCTGACACGGACCGCCCCCGAAATAGATTATGATTTCAAGGTCCACAGAATACAATAAAGCGTTAGCCTAAAAATAATAATGCGCGAGAGCATTTATATTTAGCATGTAATCATCTGAATACCAGTTAACTGGTTATGCAACCTGCAAGGTATTCAAGAGTAGCAATTTAATTGTGATGATTTATAAATTAGCGCTCGTATATAACAAATCAACAAAAATAACAGGACACTAAACCAACTAAAAGCGGATGTGCCCATAAGGTCGCAATAGAACATGACCCAAATGCGTAGTATGTATGTATTAATTTATATGAGGCTTGCGGGAAGAAAACTATGTCTTGCTCAGTAATTGCCTCTAAACACACTGCCTATGTGGGTGGAGGTAGGGGTGGGGGCAGGAATTCAAAGTCATATCGAAATCTCCTCACCCGCATTATTTAATCGATCTTGTGTCAGTTAACAAAAATATAGCTAACCGACTCCATTATGCCACTATGGGTGGAGAAGGACGTGAAGAATAAAACTTCCCCTGAAAGAAGACCCTCTCATGGAGGAAGCTTCTGGGGAGCATCCCATAACAAACACTTGAGAATACTGATCCAAGATTTCTGTGACAGCAGAGGTGCTACTAGTAGGATTCACAACAAGACTGTTTAATAATCTTAAACGTAATCTATTGAATCAAATGAAATGGAGGATACTCGTATCCTATCATTCATCCCCATGAATTCTGCAGAGCGTCTACTGCATGCACTTAATAATCTGGGCATGGTGACACAAATGATGGTAACTAATTGTTCCGGTGTATCGCAAACTGAACTATCATGGGGTGATCCCACTGGTAGCAAAACTAATAATTGCATGTTGAGCGTCCATACAAATGAAACAGGTGACCTTTCCGAGGGGCGAGTCTTCTAGTACGTTCAGACGACCCGGTATATGACGGAAAGAGAGATGAACATGAAAATTCTTCTCCGTTAGTTATCATAACGAAAATGAATGGGTGCCGACCTGGTTCTTGATGTACCCTACCACTATCGAGTTGACCAACAATAACTGAACAAGCATGTCCGCAGTGATGTAGCGCTAACAATATTGACCTCATTCTTGATGTTTATGTGTTTCTCCAGGAACCGAGGGTCCCAAGACCTGTGCATTTCGAGTCTGTAGGACTCAGGATTGTGCCCCAAACTATTGACTCATGCCCGTCAAAATCGTAGAAGCCGGATCTGGCAGTTGCAGTGGAACTCTGGAGTTAACCACTGAATATCTGCCCCAATATGGACCTTTTGTTTTCTAGATCAGTTAAAACAATACTGGTCCTGAGTGAATGCGTTATCACACTCCATTTCTGGGTAAGAATAACTGGAGGATACGTGTGTGTAAGTGACCCATCTAAACAAGATGCGTAGCCGCTCAGCACAACCCCATCAGTCGCATGAAACTAATTTCGTTCTGGATAATATCAGACAAACCAGATTGTTATGAGACATTATTGAGTTAATATTCGAGTGACAACACAGGGCGCTATCTTCAGACTGAAGCTATCCTTAGATCTATGCTTATAGCATAGTCAATCACTCGAACACTCACTTTAACCGACTAAATGATAACCATAAATAAACTTTTAGAGCTTTGATAAACTTGTTATCCAGTTCCAGTCTATTATCTGTCAGAACGAACTCTATGGCTTCGGTACAAGTAACAGGTGACTACAGAATCCAAGAGAATCTTGATTCTCAACGACCTCGATTACTTTCATTGTCAAGAGAACCTTTACCTCCAACTGGAGAGACGCTTATGCAAGGATTTGATGGAAATATTGTCATCAGACATTAAGTTAGTTGTGGTTCTCTCGGAAAGATAGCCGTAAGCTGTCCGAAACTACACTTCTCGCCTACTGGTCTTCCGTAATAGTTATCCAGTTTAATGCAAATCTTGATAACCATCCGTTCCGTCAACTGCTAAGCAATTGAGGTCCTAACCCACACCTGTAGTACCTTTGAGGCCTACGGAAGAAGAAACTGCGTCTCATTCGCGAGCTTCGACCCTGCAGTTTAGGGGCGTCTGACCGGTAGTCGATCAGACCTAAGCCCCATATCGGAGTCGCTGTATGACGATCCCTAGAGTAATTATAGGAGGGTAAGTATACCCTCACGAGGAGTCCTTATAGGCGACCTTCTGTCTAGGACGTCCTCCCTTACTCCTTTCTGCTATTGTGGCTTGATTAGCCGACTTAAGGAGCAGAGTATTGATGCTTTCTTTGCAGCTTGGTCATAAACCAATGAAAGCTTATCGTCAAAAACTTAGTGCCCGGAAACCGGAGTGACTCTAGTTTTTTCACCTTGTCATCTATTAAGGATGACGACGCAAGGGCTCCGTCACATCTGTTTAACTCCGAATTAGCAACTGCTAAGACAGACTTATCCGAGATAAATATACTAGACCTGGAAAGGAGGTACGTGCGTCTTCCAATTCCTTTCCGTAGAGACGTTGCGTCACAGTTCTTACAGGTGATCTACGTAAGACAGGGAGTCTAAATTCGCTCTGAATGAAGAAATGCCGTTTCAATTGATACCGAGCGAATAATGAATGACGTAGGTAAGGCCATAGCTAGGTCCTTAGCCTACTCATTCAAACGCAGAGGAAGTCTCAAAACATCTTCCCTGTTTTCCGAAATCAGTGAAATTACGGAAGATGATGACAAGAAACCGCCTTACTTCTTTCCACTGGAAAGTTGTATATGGAGTCATATAAAAGGCCAAAGGCCTGCGACACCTGTCTATACTTAACCGGAAAAGACATTTCCTCCTTTTTTTCCAGATAAAGTCAGCGTCCAACAATGCTAGCGGTTTCTTGTAAGTAGTTGTAGAATTCTGATTTGTTGGAACAAATTCAGGGTAGCTTTGATGGAATAAATCCGTCTCAACCATGTGTTGTTCTGAAAGGGAAGGGTAATCCACCTCCATATCCCTTTCATCATTCGTCTGAATCAGTTGAAAATCATGGTCAGCAGCATCTGACCACGCAGATGACTGGACCAGGCTTGGCAATTTAAGAAGAGCGATTTTTTAGCTCTCCTTACTGCCCTCCTAAAAGAATTAAGGAGAGCAAAAAATTGCCCTCCTAAATATTTTGGTCTGGGATGATTACTTGTATTATGCTCACATTAAATTTTTGTTGTAAAGCAAAAATGTAATTTAACTTCGAAGTCACATAACATCACATAATTTCATTTTGAAAGTGGTTTAGTGGTAAAAGGTAATGGCTGCAACTGTGTTTGTGTATGTACAAAGTACATACCCAAACAGAGTTGCAATCATTTGAAGCAAAATGGGTCACAGCAATATTATTTTTTCTGTCAGTTTCAACAACTGACATCACAGTTTGAAGGGTAATTATTTAAGGAATATTGACACTATAATATACTACCATTACTACTATCCTGTCACTTGAAGCATGTGCACCAAAATGTGACTGTAGATTCAAGCAGACCTGTTGTCCAAGAAAGTCATACACCTACCACCACCACCTTCAACCCATCCACCCCCCCCCCCCCCCCCCAACTTGGGTACACACACAGGTCTCGTCAAGTGTGTGTTCGGTTGTTGAGTGAGACATCTGGATGTCTCAGAGATTTCGCTTTACCTTAGTAAAGTTAATAAAATCACTGATATAATAGCCTGTTGGTTTCAGTTTCAATGAGTTTGTTCAAATGGATACTTAAAATGCTGTGTAAAGCTAATTGCTTTCCTACTGATTGAGGAAAGCGATTTTTTGCCCTCCTGCATTTAATAAAATCACTGATATAATAGCCTGTTGGTTTCAGTTTCAATGAGTTTGTTCAAATGGATACTTAAAATGCTGTGTAAAGCTAATTGCTTTCCTACTGATTGAGGAAAGCGATTTTTTGCCCTCCTGCATTTTTCAGAATGCCAGGCCTGCTGGACCGACCCAGCACCACCCAAGGTTCTGAAACTGCCATCGGCTGCTTCTGCACTTGCTGGGATGCTGCGATGAGCTGCGCAATCTGCGTCAGCAAAACCGTATCGGAGGCCTGAGGAGCAGCGGTCTTCTATTCTGGCCGCCGGCTGCTCCCGGGACAGAGTGTCCGAGACAGCTCTTTTCTCTCGACGTCACGATATATGAGCCTCGTCTTAGCTACTGAATAGTGCTACTTTCGAGCTGTCGCAGCATTCTGATTCTCAGGAACAAACTCAGGGAAGTATCGATGCATAAGCTCTATCGCCACCCTGTGTTGTTAAAAAGGGAAGGGTAATTCTCCTCCAAATCCCTTTCACCATCCGACTGAATCAGATTATACTCACGGTCATCGGCATCTGAACATGCAGATGATTGGACTGACCCAGCACCCTTCGACAGCTCAAGTTCTGAGACTGCCGTCGTGTGCCTCTGCACTTGCTGGGATGCTGCGATGAGCTGCGCAATCTGCAACAGCAAGTGGGTTACGGAGGCCTAAGGACCAGCAGTCTTCTGTTGCATGGCCGCCGGCTGCTCCTGGGACAGTGTGTCCGAGATGGCTCTTTTCTGCAGACGTCCCGATGAATTAGGCCTCGTCTCTTTGGCTACTGTATGGTGTGACTTCTTTGACGAAGAGTGACCTTCTCGGCGATGCAGGCTGGATATCATAAGTCACATAGCCAAGGTGAGGTCGTGTGTGCTTAGTAGACGCTGAAGAAGAAGCCGTAACTATAGCCGACCCCGGCTGTAAACTGAACGGAGCGTCCCAGACAGGAGGCGTGGACATATGCTCTGACTGATGCAAGTTCCGATCCACAACATCTGGCCCCAGATGTTGTTATAATAGAGAGAGGGGGGGGGGGCTCTCTCGTTCGCAGTCCTTCAGACCTTGCGGAGCTTTTTGCTGAACTTGCCGGCTTCTTCCTCTCAGGCGTCGCAGGGTGAACCTTTTACTAATATTATTTTATAGTGCTCACTCTACCCTTTCTACTCTTGACTGCAATGGACACACCCGGCATCACGGTATCCTCGGACAAAGTACCACTTCCCCGGACGAGCTAGCTGGCGACAGGGATTTGAAACCACACTGTGGTTTATTGCCCTGTCTAATATTCATGAGCACTTTTGCCGCTAGCTCTGATTGACTATCTAAATGTGACAACGGAAGCACACTCTCTGACGGCGTCACATAAACATCACCATGTTCTTGTTCCTCTGTAAATAGAAACTAAAAAACTAGAGCGACTTTTGGGCGAGAGGACCGGCGGCAGACTCTCACTGCGAGAGGACCAGCAGTGGCCCCTCGCTAACAACGTACCGTGACACCCGTCAGCAACGTTTGTCATCATGCGACACATGTTGAGCAAGAATTAGTGGAGGTACATCGACTACAAGCAAGGCAACCTACAAGTAAATAAGAGGAAAGACTTCCTCACCTTGCTTATTGAGCAATATGCTTCCATAATGAAGCAAACTAAGTCGATTGTACACGCACCAACTCCACATTAAATAATATAAAAAGATACATAACAAAAAACATTCAAAATATAAATCGAAAAATAGTTTACACAAAAAAAATTTTCGAAAAAATTCTGACAAGAGCCCAAGTTCCCAAAGGGAACGAAGTGCCCAAATGCATCCCAAAAGAGCCCAAGTGTGGACAAAAATTAATTTTTTCATCCAAAAAATAAACTGCTACACTACGGGACTGTTTAATGTGTCTTACAACAGACCTACCATATAATAAATAGGAAACTACATATATATAAAGACCGTTGCTAATGTAAACAACGCCAGACTGAAAACCGGAAACGGGACCCCAGGCAACACGGCCCGAAGTCAGTAACAGATTTTTGAACTATCCGATGTAAGGCAAGATCTTCATCAGAATTAAAAACGATACATTGGATGTATGATGCATGACTAAAAACGCCTAAACACCCCACCCAAAGGGTTAGGACGTAAGCCTGGGGATATACAGAATAAACTGTCTGTGTAACACGTTAAACTCCCAAAAAATTTTATAAGAAATTTCCAAAAAACAAGCTATGGGAGTTTAACTGGGGGGGGGGGGGGGGGGGGGGGGGAGGGAGAGGGGGGGTCAAGGGAGGGTAGGGAAGGAATACTTAACCAACAGTGGAAAAATCATTATCAATAATGATGACGTAAGGCCCATGTCCCGAAATTGCAGAACATGAACTAATAGTTATAAATATTATAAAATTACAGCCCTGAACGTTTCAAACCACCGTTTTTTCCTTCTTCATCCAGTTGAGTCCTTGGATCCACCAAATTAACCACTGATTTGTGTCTGGCATCATCATAAACTGAGATTAGAAAAGCACAAAAGTCAGTTTGTTGTTATCTGACAAGGGCCAAACAAAGAATGGTGTTGGCGCCAATTCCGGTCACTTCTTGACGTCTGCGCATGCACAGAGAGTAAATCTATAGAGGACTAGATAGGACTTCTAATTTTCGGTTTTGGGGGGGCAAAATTTGTGTTTGGCCCTAGATATTTCAGAGTTAGCACTAGCTATGTCTGGCCATTGGTATACTGTGTAAAAATATCTCCTTCCACTAAAAGGTTGAGGCCGAACATGAAAAAGCTAATGTCATGCTGATTCCATGTGCTGACCTTCATCTGCAGGGTTTTACATACCTATTTTGAGAAAGAGTCTGGATTCCTTACAACTGGGAAATTTTGCGCCATATCAACCTGAATTGGTGTAAATTCTTCACGTTTTTTGCAAAGAAAATTACTCTTTTAGTAGCTGTTTTCCCTGTAGGGACTCAGTGAAGGGTGGCAGTGTTTGTTTACTGTGGTAAACAAATTCTTCTTTACTGGTAAAACAACACTCGGTAATCAACACCTGAAGTGGAAGTCCTCTAAAGTGAACAGTATCATTATAAGTAACTGCCTATACCTGGCTTCATACCTATGCTGTGATGATATAGCCATTGATGCTGAAAGTGAACCTAAACACCAATAAATAAGTGTGTTATTTGTCTTAATTTGCTGCAGTGAGAACACAAATAATGGTGTGAAAAAGCATATCAAAGGGAACTATTAAACTGTAAGTACAGAAAAGATGACTTGAAAACCATATCTTGCATATCAAAGGAGCTGACTTGAAGTACAGAAAAGAACTTATTTCCCTGTGAATTAAAAATGGGAAAATAACCATTTAAAAAAATGATTAATAAAATACATTTTTGCAATTATTGTTTGAATTGTATCTTTATTTTGGGCTGGGAACTGCACAGATCTTGTTAGCACTGCACAGAATGTTTTAGGAGCTGAAATGTGTGAAGAAAGAATATGGGAAATTGGGAACTTTCATCTTAAAATTGGGAAAAAACTTACCTTTTTCTATTGGGAATGGGGCCAAATTTGACCTCTGTCTATGTCTTTGACCTTGGTGGGCCGGTCTTTAATTCTGTACAAGATACACCAGCTAATGATGGTACATATGTTGTGTAAGTTTCATTGTGATATCTTCTTCCACTATAAATTCATGGGCCATACATGTAAAGGTTGATTTGCATGGTTATTCCATGTGTTGATCTCTATCTGTGACTTTGACATCAGTGGGTTGGCCGTGAATTTTGTATGTGACACATCATCTAGCAGTGGTGATTTTGTTTATTTAAGTTTCATTGTGATATCTTTTACTATTAAAAAAGGTATGGACCGGACACCAAAAAGATGATATGCATGCTCATACCAAGTTTTGATCTCTGTGACCTTGACCTATGTGGGTTGGGTTGGTTGTGAATTTTATGCATGACATACCGTCTAGTGGTGGTACATATGTCCTGTAAGTTTCATTGTGATATCTGTTCCAATTAAAAAGTGATGGCCCAGACACAAAAAAATCAATGGAAGTCCAGATGATAACATAATACACTAGGTTTTTAAAACAGACATCTAGAAATAGTTTTAGGAAAACAGGTCATGGAATAATGAGTACATATTTAAAAAAAAAAATGGTACAACAACAGTTCAGTATGAAACATTCAAGCAAATATGTGATAACTGCATGCAGAAATAAGTTTTAGGATGTAATAAGAAAATTTTTACTCTTTTTGGTTTAATTTTTCCTTACCTGTAACTGTTTTTCAGAAAATGATTGCACTGGTGTGTCATCTGCTGACACTGGCGTTATTTTTCTTATTGTACAACTATTCCTATTACTACCCATTGCAAACTCAACAAGCAGATTCTTTATTTCACCTGAAATTAGATGGTCTCCCAATGATTAGGCCTAAAAAGTTAAAAATCTGTTTCCTTTTAGCTGCCGCATCTTTTTATAACCAATGCAAACTTAAAAAAAAAAAATTAAATGGTTTATGTCAGATATTTACACAAGTTAATAAAAGTTAAAAAATTTATAGTAATTTATATATTTTTTATACTTACCAATGACCCAGACTTAGCTGGTGCTAACTCTAAAAAATCCAGGGCCAAACACAAATTTTGCCCCCCAATCCCCAAAATTTGCATCCAAAACCAAAAGAAATCATGTCCTATAGGACCTCCATACTTCGCCCCTACTGCACATGCGCAGTGTCAAGGACGTTCCGAAATTGGCGCCAATTATCATTCTTACTGGCAGTGCCTGGTCAGCGCTATGTACTCAGCGGGGAGGTAATAGTTCCCAACTCCTGGGAGGGCCATCCCCGTCTGGGTCATTGGTAAGTATAAAAAATATATAAATTACTATAAATTTTTTAACATTTTTATACTGTACCAATGACCCAGACTTAGCTGAATAGTAAAAAGGCTGGAGGGCCTAGGACATAGAGGAAAATCCAATAAGCTCAACTATATAATATAGAGGCAACCCCTCAAGGAGAAAAGGAGTATTAGGCTTTACATGTAACTTTCTTATTTTATGTTAAATTAGAAAGATACAATACCCTTCATAATTGAGCACAATAACATTCATGTTCTCTATTAACATCCAGTATAACCCTTTATACTAATTATTTTTAAAGTAAGCCAATAAATAAAGTTAGTCCAGAGAATTGAGACTCTTTATATTCTTTTAAAAGTGTCCGAGGACTGTATATTAACGCCCGTTTGACACTTGACATATACAAATGCTTCACACCGAGCTACACTTTAAAAATATGACATGAATGAATTTTTAACATTAATATTACACTTTAAAACCATCCCGGAAACGACTCAGAAATACTGACTTCGGAGGAGGCATTCCCTTGCTTTTCACTATAAAGCAGGTGACCTAAGGGAACACCCTCCCCCCCCCCCCCCCTTCCCCTTGCCCTGGGTCAAATAGCCCAGAGCAAAGAGGGCAGCCGGACGGAGTCACTGCCGGAACAGAAAGCCTGCATAACTATAGTTGCAACTGTTTAGTGGACGACATTCTGAGCAACAGATAACGGACCTAAACAATGCAGGTCTCCAGAAATGGACTCAATATTTCTGAGATAAAAATTTGTGAATGTGGATGGCTGAGACCAATAAGCAGCCTTCATTAAATCTGTAATAGCAATACTATTAGCATAAGCCCAAGAAGTAGCAAGAGCTCTTACTTCATGAGCTGAAATCTTAAGCACAGACTGCTGAGAAGAAGATAAACTCTCATAAGCAGTACGGATAGTTAATTGAATCCATCTAGCAATAGAATGGACCGAAATGTCCCTTCTATTAGGCATCAGAGACAGAAAGAAACGTTTTCGTCCCTTTCTGATAAACTGAGATCTCTGTTTATAGATACGTAACGCTCTAACAGGACAGAGTAAAGGCCTACGCCCGTCTGAAGACGGAAGAGCCTTAATAACAATAGGTTCCGGATATTTATTAGGAGCCTGATTCTTAGCTAAAAAACACACATTAGTAGTGAAGGTGATAGTGTTCCCGACACTACGATAGTGAGAATCATCCACCGACAGTGCATGAAGCTCACTGACTCTTCTAGCAGAAGAGAAAGCTAAGAGAAAAGCTGTCTTATAAGATAAGAATTTGAAATCTACTGTCCCAAGAGGTTCAAATGGCTTTTCCTTCAGTTTAAGAAGAACCCAAGCTAAATTCCATTTAGGAATTAACCTAAGAGTTCTGGGTCTATTTATCGAGAAGTTTCTAACCAACTTAGATAAAGAGACATTAGATCCAATTTGTAAACTATCATGATGTGCATAGGTATCAGATAACATAGACCTATAACCCTTAATAGTAACAGGCTGCAGTTTGATTTCGTCAAACAAGTATACTAGAAAGTTTGCAATGTCTGGTATAGAGGGATCAAAAATATCCACAGAATGATCCCTACACCAACAACGAAAAACCTTCCACTTAGCCGCATAGTTTAGCGAAGAGGAGGTCCTCCTACAGTTAGAAATCGCGTCCACTGCTCGTCCTGTAAAGTGCTTGCCATGCAAGAAGGACCGCACAACGGAAAAACGTGAAGGTTGAGACCTTGCGGGTTGTGATGGAGTTGACGCGATTTCCCCTGCGAAAGAAGATCCTCCCGTGGAGGAAGCTTTCGCGGTAGGTCCCACAACAGACACCTGAGTAGATTTATCCACGGTCTCTGAGGAGACAGAGATGCTACCAACAGAATCTTGCATTGAGATTGTTTTATCTTTAGCAATACTTGCTGAATTAACGGCGCTGGAGGATACGCATATCCTATCATTCCGTCCCAAGGGATCGACAGAGCGTCTACTGCAAATGCTCTTGGATCCAGACACGGAGACACATACGTCTGCAACTGATTGTTGAGATGTGTCGCAAATAAGTCTATCATTGGCCGTTCCCATTGGTAGCAAATCTGATTGAATACTTGTTTGTTGAGAGTCCACTCCGACGGCAACAAGCGACCCTGTCGTGAAAGGGAGTCTGCTAGTACATTCAGACGACCCGGTATGTGACGGACCGAAAGAAGAACCTGATGTTCTAGAGCAAACAGAAGGATTCTTTCCGTTAGATTGAACAACGGAACTGAATGAGTGCCTCCCTGATTCCGTATATACGCCACTACTGTCGTATTGTCGAATAGGATTTGGACATGAGCATTGTGAATAATGTCCATCCAATGACGTAACGCAAGCCAAATTGACATCATTTCCTTGATGTTTATGTGCTTGCCCAGGAATTGCGGATCCCAAAGACCCTGGCATCTCGAATCCGTTGGGATCAATGATGCACCCCAACCTGTTTGACTGGCATCCGTCATAATGGTAAAACTCGGATCCGGCAACTGCAGCAGAACTCCCTGAGTTAACCACTGAATGTTTGCCCAAGTCTGAATCTCTCGTTTCACTTGATCTGACAAGAGAACGTCTATGTCGAGTGAATGAATTTTCCCACTCCAATTCTGAGTCAAGAAAATTTGGAGAGGACGCGTGCGTAACCGCCCCATCGGAATGAGATCCGCAGCGGCTCCGCACTGACCTATCAGTCTCATAAATTCTCTCGCCGTGACTTTGTCTGCGTGCAGACAATAGCGAGCGTAACAACTGACTAATTTCGCTCTGGTTAACGGCAGACGAACGAGATTGTTGTGCGTCTCGAAGCTCATTCCCAGATGTGTGAATGACTTGGACGGCACCAGAACCGACTTCTCCTCGTTTACTATAAAACCGAGACGTCGGAGCAATAGAAGTAGATTCTGAACATCGTTCTGAAGCGTTAACTCGTTGCCGTACCTCTGAAGAATGTCGTCCAGGTAGGCCGACGTTACCGCAGACGAATGAGCTCGGAAATAAATCATTACCGAGTTCATTACCCGAGTGAAAGCCCAGGGTGCTAGATTCAATCCGAAGCACATCGCCCGGAATTGATGCACCACTCCTAGGACTGCAAAGCGTAGATACTTTCTGAATGTCGGATGTACCATGACGTGAAAGTACGCATCTTTGAGATCTATGCTCGTTGCATAATCGTTCACCCGAATACTCGCTCTGACCGACCGAATCGTCTCCATATAAAACTTCGGAGAGACGATCAGCTTGTTTATCCAGCTCAAATCTATGACTGGACGGAACGAGCCGTCTGGTTTCGGAACCAGAAACAGATGGCTGTAGAATCCCGGAGTCTCCTGGTTTTCTACGACCTCTACCGCGTTCTTCATTAAAAGAGACTGCACCTCTGATAATAGAGCGTCTCTTTTCTGCGGATTTGACGGAAGTTGAGTCCATTTTGGACTTCGAGTTAATGGAGGCTTTCGTTTGAAGGATATCTTTAGACCTTCCGAAGTCACCCCTCTCACCCAAGGGTCGTCCGTAATCGACGCCCACTCTTGTGAAAAACTCGACAACCTTCCGCCAACCGTACGCGATAGAGGTTTAATCCATCACCTCCTGGACCTGCGAGGCCTGCGGTAGGAGAAACCACGTCCTCCACGACCCGCACCTCATCCCGTCGACCTCGGGGCGTCCGACCGGTTGTCCCGGTCCGAAGGACATCCCGAACGTGAGTCACTACCTTGACGGTCTCTTGAATAAGACCAAGAGGACGCACCGGAACCTCTATAGGAACCTCTCTTGGGCGCATTAGACCCAGAAGTGCCTGTCTTACTCTTATCTGCCGTGTCCGACTTCTTAGAAGCAGATTTGAACAGCAGAGAATCCGAAGCTTTCTTTGTAATTTTATCATAAATTGCAGAAAGCTTGCCGTCAAAGAGAAGTTCTCCGGAGACTGAAGCGACTCTGAGAGAGTTCTTCACCTTAGTATCCACGAGTGTGGATGTAGCTAGGGCTGCGTCACGTCTAACCAACTCCAGGTTTGCCACTGAAAGGGCGGAGTTACACGTGGAATAAGCTACTGCCCTTGAAAGAAGTCTTAAAGAGGATTGTATATCCTGAAATTCTTTCCCTTGAAGGTGCAGTGATAACGCCTTAGTAAGGTGATCTGCGAAAGATAAGGCATCTAAACTGGCTCTGTTAGACGAAATAGTTGTTTCCAACACCGCGGTTGGAATAGACGCCGACGACGGTAATGATAACTCTAAGTCTTCCGCCTCGTCGTCCATACGCAGAGGAACTCTCGGAATATCCTGTCCTGCCGTGTCGAATTTATTCCTTGCATTAATGAAAGGCAGGTTGAGAGTATTGGCGGACAAGAAACCTGCTTTCCCCGTTTTGGAAGCAAGTTTGAATATAGCGTCGTTCAATAATTCAAATGTTCTTGCAACATTATTGGACTGAGACGGAAACTCGGGAGCGATGTCCCTGAACCGCTCAAAGAAATCAGAGTCCAATGACGCTATAATTCTCTTGTCCGGAACCGCAGCAGTCTTGCCCGATGGAACAACTTGAGGGAGAAAGTGCCGGATGAAGTCCACGGCAGCTTTATGTTGTTCCGAAAGGGATAGCTCCAAGTCATCCGTATCCCTTTCACCATCCGGTCGGACCTCATGATGCTCCCGGTCGTCCGTCCCCGATGCTTCGGCAGAGCGTACCGACCCAGCGCCGTCGGATAATTCCCGATCCGACACCGTTTCTGTCGGCTGCTGGGATGCTGCGATAAGTTGTGCTATCTGCACAAGTACGTCCGACATCGAGGCCTGCGGAGGCGCAGTCTTTCGCTGCTTGGCCGAGGGCAGCTCCGCATCTGATGACTCCCGCATACTTTTCCTATGCGAACGTCCGGAGTCCATCGGCCTCGTGTCCCTGGCTACCGGATGGTGTGACCTGGTCGCCGAAGAATCCCTGATCGGTGAAGCTGGTAAAATATCGGCGGTCACGTAGCCAAGGTGCGGTCGTGTGCGCTGACGAGAGGAAGAAGCCTGAGCAGTCTCCGCGGACTGCCTATACAACGGAGCGTCCCGAGCGACGGACGTATGCTCCGCTTGCGACACATTTTGTACCACAACATCTGGTCCCAGATGTTGTTGTACGAGAGAGGGGCCTCTCTCGCTCGCGGCCCGGCTGGACCTGGACGAGCTAGGAACCGGACTCAAAGGCTTCCTCCGATCTCGCCTACTATCCGCCGTTACTGGGTGTGCACGTTGAATGTTTATAGTGCTCGCATCACCCAACATTTCCTCCTGGACCGCATCGGATGAACCCGGCTGCCGAACCATTCGGTGAATGGACGCTACACCGGGCGAGCTAGCGGACGACATTTGTTTAATCTCCATGAGCACTTTTGCCGCTAGCTCTGTATTCATTTGTGACAACGGAAGCGCACTTGCGGAAGATAACATGGAAACATCACCCTGTTCTTGTTCCTCTGAAATAGAAACTGAGAGAGTAGAGTGACCTTGCGGAGAAAGAGCCGGCATAGCCCTTTCTCCACTAACAACATATCGTGACACACGTTTCCAATGTTTGTCATCCCAATATTGACATATAGAACAGGGATTAGTGCGAGAACACTGACTACAATTAATGCAATGATCATGAAAGTCAGAGGAAGATTTCTTCCTATTACAATTTGAACAATATCCTTTCATTGTGAAAAGTCAACAAGTCCTAGTTACTCGCACAAACCCCTGACACAAAGATACATAATAACATGATCCATTAATAATGAAAAAACAATTGCAAATCAAAATAATTTTTGAAAAATATTTTTTCAGCGAAGCCCAAGTTTCTGAAAAGTAACGTTGAGCCCCAATGGATCCGATGGCTAAGTGTGGTCAAAAATTTTAAATTTATATTAAATAATTAATGCAACACTTACGGATAATAAAAATGTATCTTATAGTGAGATAAACTACACCAAAGGCAAACAGTCCCCCTCAAAAGAGACTGTTGCCAATGTAAACAAACAGTGTAAAACACCAGAAAACATGACTCCAGGCACTGAAAAAACTGGCCCGAAATCAGTCATCAAAATTACACTCTATCTGATGCAAGACAGAGACTCCCAGGGGAGAATCTGCAGAACATCAGATGGAAGATGCAGAACACAACGTTTATACACCCATGGGTGAAAACGTAACTATGGGGAAAATAACAGAAAACATTCTGTAACCAAGCAACTCTCCCAAGAGAATTTAGAAATGATCTTTCTCAAAAATATGCCAAAAGCATGGGAGAATTGCAAGGGGGGACTTAGAAGACCAGGGGAGAGGAAACACTGAATAAGCAGTGCAACTTTTTAGCAAGAATGACAACAAGAGGCCCATGCCTCGAAAATAGGCAACTTAACATAATTTCATAAAAAATTTTAAGTACAGCCCTGATTATTTTTTGTCACTCCTTTTTCCTCTCCTCCTTCTATATCCTCCTTAGAATCACCATTTCTCCAATAATTACGTGTCTGGCATCCTTTAAACTGAGATTTACAAGCACAAAGATCAGTGAGATGTTGACTGATGAAGGGCCAAACAGAGAATGATAATTGGCGCCAATTTTGGAACGTCCTTGACACTGCGCATGTGCAGTAGGGGCGAAGTATGGAGGTCCTATAGGACATGATTTCTTTTGGTTTTGGATGCAAATTTTGGGGATTGGGGGGCAAAATTTGTGTTTGGCCCTGGATTTTTTAGAGTTAGCACCAGCTAAGTCTGGGTCATTGGTACAGTATAAAAATATGATAAATTTTAAGTAATTGGTATATTTTTTATACTTACCAATGGCCCTGACTAGCTGGTGCAAAAGCGATATTATCAAGGGCTAAATTTTGAACCCCCCCCCCTCCCCGCCAATCCCCAAAATTTGCATACAAAATCGAAAATTAAAAGACCTATCTGACCCTCCATACTTTTACTCTCTGCGTATTCGTAGTGGTCAGGAAGAGACCGGAATTGGCACCAACATCATTCTTTGTAGATGAGCATACTGATAATAACTCAGCGGGGAGGTAAGAGTGCCCACTCATGGGAGGGCCATCCCCGTCTGGGCCATTGGTAAGTATAAAAAATATACAAATTACTTAAAATTTATTATATTTTTATACAACAACCAATGGCCCAGACAAGCTGAATCATAAAAAAGCGGAGGGCCTAGGACTTGAGAATTAGCACACCAAATATAGCTCCTAAGCCTGCATTCCAAGGTGAAAGGAAATTAAATGATAATGCTAATTGGGTGTAACAAGCCCCCAATTTTTAAGGCTAGTCCGGACTAAGCCTCATAAATTAGAATGGCATATTTGAGAGTGAGAGACTAACCCCCACAAACATATGTCATATATAAATGACAAGAGGGCCCAAGGGGCCTGAGGGCGCTCACCTGACATGGTAGTCTAAATATCAAACCAGGGACTTGACTTGAATAAGCTGCATACGCCTCTCCTAAGAAAGGCATAAACCAACTAGATGAAGCGATTGTGCCCACACAATACACAGGATTTTCCTTCTATTTACAGTTCCTGCACTTTTACGTCCCAAAATTGAGATAAAAGCATAAAAAACAGATTTTTTTCCCAAACAAAATATTTTCGGCCTAAAATTTTTTTTTCTTCTTCTTAAAATGCATAAAAAAACAAAAAACTAATTTCCGGATTTTGGTCCCCAAAATTTTCTAAGTCCCACCCGGCCCCCAAATTTTCAGTGCAAAAAAAAAAAAAATTTTTTTTGTCTTAAAATTGACCGAAATACATAAAAAAACAAACAAAAAATTCCGGATTTTGTTCCAAAATTTTCTAAGTCCCACCAGGCCCCCAAATTTTCAGTGTAAAAAAAAAAGTTTTTTGTCTTAAAATTGACCGAAATGCGTAAAAAACAAAAAAAAATTTCTGGATTTTGGTCCAAACTTTTCTAAGTCCCACCAGGCCCCCAAATTTTCAGTGTAAAAAAAAAATGTGTTTTTTGTCTTAAAATTGACCGAAATGCATAAAAAACAAAAAAAAAATTCTGGATTTAGGATGACTTCCTCGCCTTGCATAAGAGCAGTAAGCTTTCATGATTAATCAAAATAAGTCGATAGTACTCCTACAAACTCCACAATAAATATATGATAATGATACATAAATAACTGCAATCAAAATCAAAACTGAAAAATTAAATTAAAAAAATGTTTCAAAATTTTTTTAAAAAAGCCCAAATTCTCAAAGGGAACATGAAGAGCCCAAGAGCATCCCGATAGAGCCTAAGTGTGGACAAAATTCAAATTTTCTGAGCTACACTACTGGAATCATAATCAATGTATCTTACAACAATCCTACAGTAATATAATGCCTTAAATACTACATATATTTAAAGACATTGCCAATGTAAACAACGTCAAAGGAAAAAACTGGAAACAAGACATGAGGCACAGAAAAAAGGTCCAAAGTATTAACAGATTTAAAAGCTACCAGATGTAAAGCAAGATCCTCACATCAAGAAAAAACGATACATCGGATAGAAGATACAAAACCAAAATGACCTAACACCCCTAGGGTGAGGACGTAACCATGGGGATAAACAGAATAAACATTCTCTGATACACGTTAAACTCCCAAGAAATTTAATAAAAAATTTCAATAAAAAGCAGCCTAAAAGCTTAGGAGTTTAACAGGAGGGCTTCAAGGAGGGATAGGGAAGGAACACTTAACAAATAGTGGATAAATCATTAGCAAAAATGATGATGTAAGGCATATGTCCCGAAATTGGGAAACATGAAATCATCCATTTCCAGCCTTGGATCTACCAATTTAACCACTCATTTGTGTCTGGCATCTTCAAAAAAGGAGATTTAAAAGCACAGATGTCAGTTCACTGTTGCTGACTCTAGGGCCAAACAAAGAATGATGTTTGCGTCAATTCCGGTCTCTTCCTGGCCACTGCGCATGCGCAGAGAGTAAAAGTATGGAGGGCCAGGTAGGACTTTTAATTGTCGGTTTTGTATGCCAATTTTGGGGATTGGGGGTTCAAAATTTGTGTTTGGCCCTTGATAATATCGAGTTTGCACCAGCTAGTCTGGGCCATTGGTTGTCGTACAAAAATCTGATAAATTTGTACTTGAGTGTAACAAGGCTTTGCGATGCTTTAGCAATGCAAAGTCCTCTTGCACTCAATTGACGAATCACACCAGCACCCATGATATTCTGTAGATTATGAGGCCTAAAACATAAAACAAACCAAGAACATGCATTTTTTATGGCAAAGAAATAATTACAAAAAAAATAAAAAATAAAATAAAAAAAATGCCCACCCGCTCGCATGATATTTTAAAAAATAATGGAATGAGAAACAGAAGATCTACTTTGTGGGGCCTTTCTCATGTATTACAACATAAATTTACTGGCTAGAGAAAATTTTCAGTAAAACCAAAGAAAATTCTGGGTGTTTTTTATATAATAATTCAAGCATTCGTGTTTAGAACAAACGAAAACCTGAGCATAGGAGTCAAGAATAATAAAACAGCATAGGAAGGAAAGAAGTGAGGAAGAAATTGACCGAATAGTCCTTGAGATCAATGAGATGTTCACCTGTTTAAACTTTAACCCTTTGAACTCCAGAGACCGTTTTTCCAGCCGGGTCACAAGCTACGTCCTAATGTCATTAAGGGGATGACTGCAAGGTAAATGTGTGGTGTAGATCAATCTTTTCAAAATTTTGAAAAAATTAATTGGTCTACCCCCAAATAATAAATATGGACTCTTCCTTTTGCTACCATGGAACTGACATGGAAGATACCATCAAAGTTCAAAGGGTTAAAAAGTAACTAGAGGTACTGTGAGCAAGCTCACAAAGTGATACCGCCCGTGCATGTCAGAATGGAATTATATTGCTTCATGCACATCTTCATATGGAGTTCTTCCATTGTGTAAAGATTCATGAAAATTCTTCAAACGGTTTAGGAGGAGTTGCACAGATGGACAGGCAGACAGACGGACAGGGTGATTCCTATATACCCCCCAAACTTTGTTTGTGGGGGGTATAATTAAGGCTACAAGTCTTAAGAAAACTCTGTAGAAAAATTTCAGACATGTTAAGTCTCACTATTTTTGAGGGAGACATGCTATTTTCCATAATAAAGTTTTGTTAAATGAGGTTGTAATTGAGAAATTTAACACAATCTTACAACTGAAGCTGATAATTTTCCTCACTGGGCTATATAATGAAAGTGTCAATGACACTGTAGCTTAACTTGTGTGTTGTGTTTGATGAAAAGGATAAGGTTTAATGTTTATGAAAGGACTATGAAATAAGACAAGAATTGTGATAATTGGGAATATGTTCATTTCTGTTCCCTGTATGCTATGTTTTTGATAAAAATAATATGAGGTATACACTGTACTAAAGAGCTGAGGGGTGGGTTAATATGACCTCACAGTTAATGTATGTGGCCCTCACAGTTAACGTATATCAACGAAAGTTACCAAGTTACAGTGAAATTATTCCAAAATGAGTCAACATATCAAGTTACATTGAAATCCCTTCATAAATATGGCCTGTAGACTGTGCTAAAGGTTTTCGGGCTTCGGGCCCCTGTAGCCGTCAATTTCCCAACTGCGTCCAAAGGGGACGTTCTCATCTAGACATTATATGAAGTCATCCTACCAAGTTACAATGAAATTCCTTCATAAATATGACCTGTAGATTGTGCTAAAGGTTTTCGGGTTTTGGGCTCGGGCAATCATCACGGTTGACAGATCACGCCCAAATGGGGAAATTCTCATCTAGACATCATACGGAGTCATCGTAGCAAGTTACAATGAAATCGCTCAATATTAAACATGACCCGCAGACTGTGCTAAAGGTTTCTGGGTTTCGGGCATCATCTAGGCATTATATGGAGTCAAACTAACAGGTTACATTGAAATCCTTCCATAAATATGACCTATAGACTGTGTTAAAGGTTTTGGGCTCGGGCAGCCATCATGGTTGAATGATTGCAACCAAAAGGGAACATTCTCATCTGGGCATCATCTGGAGTGATCCTACGAAGTTACAATGAAATCCCTTCACAAATATGACCTGTAGACTGTGCTCAAGGTTTTCGGGCTCCGGAAGATGCCACAGTTGACCAATCACGACCAAAAGGGGATGTCATCATCTAGGCATTATATGGAGTCAAACTAACAGGTTACAATGAAATCCTTCCATAAATATGACCTATAGACTGTGCTAAAGATTTTGGGCTCGGGAAGCCATTAAGGCTGAATGATCGCGACCAAAAGGGGACGTTCTCATCTAGACATTATTTGGAGTCATCCTAACAAGGTACAATGAAATCCCTTCATAAATATCACCTGTAGATTGTGCTAAAGGTTTTCGGGCTTCAGGCCCCTGTAGCCGTCACAGTTGCCTAATGGTGTCCAAAAGGGGCTGTTCTCATCTAGACATTATATGAAGTCAACCCTACCAAGTTACAATGAAATCCCTTCATAAATATGAACCACAATTTGTTCCCATGGGCGTGAATTTGATGTGTGGGCCGATTTATTTACATTAAATTCTCCAACGGGTTTATAATTAGGCATATTTAAATGTAAAGAGCCTCTTACCTTGAGTGGCTTGAGTTTGATGTGATCCTGCGATGATGATGTATTCCTAATTCTTTTCTATTCACTACTAGGATAAATGTTACAAACAGTTCAATGTTTACCTATTCCACGCAATGGGGATTTCTGGCAGGAATACATTTCAAGTCATGAAAAAGGTGTGGTAAGAAATTATTTTTTTATGCACCATTGACAAACAACCCCTCACTGACAGTCGCCAGTGAAAAACAAATTTTAATGTTAGATTTTAAAATACGCCTTTTTATGACATGTGTTCAAAGTTTTAAGTAGTTTAATAAAAACAAGAACATGGTTTATTGGTTTTCATACAAAACACTTTGGTAAAGTGCCATGAACAGTCAATTTATTCTGGATGCAGCATCACTCACACTGAGGGATGTTTTCAGTGTTATAATCTGCAACTAAGAGCACTTCATCAAAGAGAAAGTCACATCAGACAGACACATGTTCAATTCTGCCCACACGGAAACAAGCAAAGACCAATACCGGGTCTGGACCTGCGTCGCTGCATGCAACTGAATCGGCAAACAGGAAGTGGTGGCTGCACGGCAGATCTGAAAATTGCATACACGATACAACTGATCATTATCAGGCTCCAGATGAAATATAAAATCAATCCCTTGCATAGAAGCCGAGAAAAGTTTGACGAAAAATTTCAACGTTCAGTGGGTACAATAAAATTTGAAAGTATCGGCAAACAGGAAGTGTCTGCAAAGCAGATCTGAAAATTGCTTACACGATACAACTCATCATTATGAAGCAGCAGACCATATATAAAATCAATCCCTTGCATAGAAGCCGAGAAAACCTTGACGGAAAATTTCAATGTTCAGTGGGTACAGCAAAATTTCAAAGTATTGGCAATTAGGAAGTGGCTGCACGGCAGATCTGAAAATTGCTTACACGATACAACTCATCATTATGAAGCAGCAGACCAAATATAAAATCAATCCCTTGCATAGAAGCCGAGAAAACCTTGACGGAAAATTTCAATGTTCAGTGGGTACAGTAAAATTTCAAAGTATCGGCAAACAGGAAGTGGCTGCACGGCAGATCTGAAAATTGCTTACACGATACAACTCATCATTATGAAGCAGCAGACCAAATATAAAATCAATCCCTTGCATAGAAGCCGAAAAAACCTTGACGGAAAATGTCAATGTTCAGTGGGTACAGTAAAATTCCAAAGTATCGGCAAACAGGAAGTGGCTGCACGGCAGATCTGAAAATTGCTTACACGATACAACTCATCATTATGAAGCAGCAGACCAAATATAAAATCATTCCCTTTCATAGAAGCCAAGAAAACTTTGACAGAAGAAGTGTTTTGGATGGACTGACAGATGGACAGATGGACTTACTGACGGACGGACGGAGTCGAGCGGTTACTAGACCTGCTCTGCCGCTGGTGACGCAGGTAAAAAAAAACCTGCACTTGACTGTCAGCACTTGGACACAAAGATAGTTATGTAAAGTCTAATTTGTGTGAAATTGCATTGATTTATAATTAAACAACATGTATCAGGGACATGTGCATTGTATCTTTCAGATGAAAGAGAATTATTCCCAACTGCCTGCTGTCAATTTCTGCCTTGGAGGGTGATCGCTGAACAAAGTATGAATGGCAGTTTGATGTTCTCCACAATTTTGGACAAACACCATGGAAGTATGAATATTCAAATACTGATTTTGTATTTGAATAAGCATTGCTTGTTATGCTAATTCAAATATTAGTTTCAGCACTAATCTAGACATTACACGGAGTCATCCTGCCAAGTTACAATAAAATCCCTTCATAAATACAACCTGTAGACTGTGCTAAAGGTTTTGGGGCTTTGGTCCCATGCAGCCATCAAGGTTGATCGATCAAGAAACAAAAGTGGATGTTGTCATCTAGACATGACCTCAAACCTGCATATGAAATTTTTTGCATGTGTGATGGCAATAGCTTATCTTGGCTTTGTCAAGTTAAGCTAAAAATGATAAATTTAAGTAATTTGTATACTACTCCAAGTTTGCTAAGCAACAAGTACATCCAACTACCTGTTTTACGTTTTAGTTGAAATATTGTAATGAAAAGTGTATATATTTTTTATTTTATTATATCTTTAATAATTTAAGTACAGAAATTAAGATTTTATTTGTGTTTGACATTATATTTTAGTTTTTGAATACGATAACCATGGAAAATGGATATTATTGGGAAAAGAGGAAATTTTTCAATATGCCAAAAAGTTGACGGAGCGAACTGGTATGGCTTCAATATCAAGTATGAGACCCATTTGTGTTAATTACAGCTTGACAACGCCTTCTCATGCTCCCAGTCAGGTTCCTGGTGGTCCTTTGTGGGTTGTTCCATTCTTTGACCAGCATGGCACTAAGCTCCTGGACACTTCTTGGATGGACTGGACAGGCTGAAATTGCAAGCTGCTACTCATTCAAGACATGCTCGATTGGATTGAGGTCAGCGGATCTTGCTGGCCAGTCCATAGCCCAATCCCCTCCCTCTGTCGGAACTCTCCGACAGCATGGGCAACATGAGGACGGGCATTAATGTCCATCAGAATGAATCTATCACCCACTGCACCTGCATACAATCTGATGTGGACATCAAGGATCTCATCAATATACTGTTGTGCAGTCAATGTACCACGTTCAAGGACACAGAGCTCTGTACGTCCATCCCTGCTGATGCCGCCCCAAACCATGATTGATCCTCCACCATAGCGGTCATGCTCAGCAATGGTGGCCGCATGGAATCGCTCTCCTGATCTTCTCCATATCCTAGAATGCCTATCTATGTGGTCTAGGCAGTACCTTGACTATCTGTAAAAAGGACAGGCCGCCAATCTTCTCTGGTCCATCCAACATGGTCCATGGCCCATTCATATCATGCCTGGCGGTAGTTCTGGGACAAAGTAATGCGAATACACGGTTTTCTAGATCGAAGTCCACCTTCCTGCAACCTTGCCTGGATAGTCTGCATCGAAACATTTACCCTGGATGCATTCTGAAGGTCACTGCAAAGCTGGGTAGCTGTGGCAAAGCGGTTCCTATGGGCCTGAATGATCAAAAACTGGTCTTCAGCTGCAGATGCTGCCCTGTCTCTGCCACCACCATGCCATCTTAATGGTGTGCCATACTGCTGAAATCTTGCCCAGACTCTGGTGATCACTGTATGGTGCACACAAAGGGCTTCACCAACCAGACGATGGGTTGCAGCTTGCTCCACCATCCCTACAGCCCGCCACATTTCTGCTTCAGACAAATGTCTTTTTACATTTGCATTTGCCATATTCAGTCATTAAATCACAAGGGTTTGTGTTGAAACGAAGATTGAACACCCTACACATGTCATGTACATGTAGACAGTACACGAAAACATCATGAAAATCAAGGGGTACATGCTTTCCATGACGGTCACGAAAAGTCTGCCTGTCAAGAGAGCTAATGTAAACACTGGGGACCATCTCAATACATTCCTCAATCATATCCTCCAAAAATATCACAAATATGTCACAAGCAAATTTCCCAATGATGTGTCAAATATTTGGTGTTTAGCAAACTTTGAGTAGTATATATTTTTTATACTTACCAATGGCCCAGACTAACTGGTGTTAACTCAATTTAATTCAGGCCAAACACAAATTTTTCCCCCCAATCCCCAAAATTTGCATACAAAACCGAAAAAATAAGTCCTATCTGGTCCTCTATACTTTTGTGATCTGCGCATGTGCAGTATCCAGGAAGGTACCGAAATTGGTGACAACCATCATTCTTTCTGCAGTGCCTGCTAAATGTTATAATCAGCGGAGAGGTATAAGTGCCCACTCATGGGAGGGCCATCTCCATCTGGGCCATTGGTTAGTATAAAAAATATACAAATTACTTAAAATTTATCATATTTTTATACCACAACCATTGGCCCAGACTAGGTGAATCGTAAAAAGGCTGGAGGGTCTAGGACTTAAAGGAAAATCCAATCTCTCAAGAATAGCTCCAACAGGAGAATAGGAGAAGACATAGGAATTACATATGTCCTTCTCTTTTACAAGAAAAGAGAATGGCATAACACCAACAATGCAATTGAGAATTACATAATTTCTCCATTTAATGCCAGTTTAACCCGTTTTGCTAATTCGGTGAAGGAAACCAATATATAAAGATAGTCCAGAGAATGAGATGCTTTATACTCATTTAAAAGTGTCCGAGGATTGTATATTAACGCTCGTGTGACACATAACATATACTTCACAGTGAGCTACACTTTAAAAACAGTACATAAATGAGACATAGTTGCTGCTTCACACCGAGCTACACATTAAAACTACCCAGCACTGATGCTGGACTACTGTCTCCGTAGGAGGTATTCTCTTGCTTTTCACTATAAAGTCAGATAACATAAGGGAAAAACTGTCCCCACCAATCCCCCCCTTCCCCTTGTTCTGAGGTAAAATTCCTCAGAACGAAGAGGGCAGAGAAATGGCATCAGTGCTCGAGCAGACTGCATAAAGGCCTTATAGATGTAAAATTAATGAACGACATTCTGAGCAACAGAAAGAGGACCCAAAGATCTAAGGACACCGGAGATGGACTCTAAATTTCTAAGGTAAAACTTCGTAAATGAAGAGGGCTGTGTCCAGTAAGCAGCCTTCATAAGATCAGTAATGGCTATACTGTTAGAATAAGCCCAAGAAGTGGACTGTGCTCTAACCTCGTGCGCTGAAATCTTGTTGACAGAACGTTGATCCGAAGAAGGATTTTCGTAGGCAATACGTATTGCCAACTGAATCCATCTAGCAATAGAATGAACAGAAATATCTTTTCTGTTAGGAATCGGAGAAAGAAAGAATCATTTTCTTCTCTTTCTAATAAAAATCTGATCGACATATATAAATGCGCATTGATCTAACTGGACACAGCAAGGGTCTACGTTTATCCGAGGTCGATAAAGCCTTAATGACAATAGGCTCCGGCCGCTTATTCGGAATCTGATTCTTAGCCAAAAATCCCATTTCCGTAGTGAGGGCAATAGTATTACACACTACGGTAATGGGAATCATTGACAGATAATGCAGGAAGTTCAATAACTCTTCTGGCAGATGCAAAGGCTAAGAGAAATGCCGTTTTATAGGTCTAGAATTTGAACTCTACATCATCTAACGGCTCAAAAGGAGCTTCTTGAAGCTTCAACAGAACCCAAGCCAAATTCCACTTTGGAATTAATCTGAGGGTTCTAGGTCTATTAACAGAGAAATTTTTAACTGGCTTGGATAAAGAAGTATCTGATCCAATAGCCAAGTTATCATGATGAGCGTAAGTGTCTGATAACATAGACCTATAGCCCTTAATAGTGACAGGCTGCAGTTTGAGTTCGTCAAACAGGTAGACCAGGAAATTGGCAATCTGTGGAATGGACGGATCATAAATGTCTATCGAGTGATCCATACACCAACGGAAGAAAACCATCTACTTCGCTGCATACTTCAATGAAGAGGAGGCCCTCCTACCATTAGAAATTGCATCCACTGCTCGTCCTGTAAAATGTTTTTTTACGTGCAAGGATGGCACAACGGAAATACCTGAAGGTTGAGACCTTTCCGGGTTGTGATACAGTGCGCATGACTTCCCCTGAAATAGAAGATCCCTTCGAGGAGGTAGCTTCCGGGGAATGTCCCATAACAGACACCTGAGAAGACTGATCCAAGGTTTCAGTGCTGATCGAGGTGCTACTAGAAGGATTTTGCAGTGAGACTGTTCGATCTTTAACAGAATCTGCTGAATCAACGGAGCAGGAGGATATGCATATCCTATCATTCCGTCCCATGAGATCGATAGAGCGTCTACTGCATACGCTCGACGATCTGGACATAGCGACACGAACATCGATAACTGATTGTTTTGGTGTGTCGTAAAAAGATCTATCATGGGACAATCCCACTGGTAGCAGATCGGATGGAATATTCGCTTGTTGAGAGTCCACTCCGATGGGAACAGGCGACCTTTCCAAGAGAGCGAGTCTTCTAGTATGTTCAGACGACCCGGTATATGAAGGACTGAGAGATGAACGTAATGATTCAGAACGAATAGGAGAATCTTCTCCGTTAATTCGCATAATGGAATCGAGTGAGTGCCACCTTGGTTCCTGAGGTAAGCAACTACAATCGAATTTGAACATGGACGTTCGTTATTTGATGAATCCAATGTTGTAGTGCTAGCCAGATTGACATCATCTCCTTGATGTTTATGTGCTTTTCCAGGAACCGAGAGTCCCAAAGACCCTGACACTTCAAGTCTGCGGGACATAGAGAAGCGCCCCAGCCCGTCTGACTTGCATCCATCATAATAGTGAAAGCCGGATTCGGCAGTTGAAGCGGAACTACCTGAGTTAATCAGTGAAGATCTTCCCAAATCTGAACCCTTGGTTTTACAAGGTGCGTTAAAACAATACTGGTTTCGAGCGAATGTGTCTTCACACTCCAGTTCTGAGTAAAGAATATCTGGAGGGGATGCGTGAGCAGGCGGCCCATCGGAATAAGATCCGCAGCTGAAGCGTGTTGTTGAGACACCGACTTCAAGAGCAATGCACTGGAAGCTTTCTTTGTAGCCTGCTCCCAGACTAACGAAAGCTTGTCATCAAACAGAGTATGTCCAGAGACCGGAGCGACTCGGAGAGAGCCTTTCACCTTGTCATCTGTAAGTGATGATGACACAAAGGCAGCGTCACATCTGATCAACTCCAATTTTGCCACTGTCAGGGCGGAGTTGTACATGGCATACATGACTGCCCTGGAAAGAACTCTAAGCGAGGAACAAACGTCCTCAAATTCCTTCCCATTAAGACGTTATGCCATAGCTCTGGTAAGGTGATCTGCGTAGATTCGCTCTATGAGATGAAATAGCACCTTCCATCACTTATGAGCGTATACTGAATGAAGCAGGTAGGGACATATCTAAATCCCCAGGCTGCTCATCTAAATGCAGAGGAGCTCTCTAGAATCTTCTCCAACCGTTTTAAATGAACGTGGTCCAAGGAACGGTATATTTAAAGAAGATGTCGATGAGAAACCACTTTCCTCTTAGCACTAGAGAGGTTGAATATGGCGCCGTCTACATGGCCAAAGGCCTGCAACACCTGTCTACATTATATCAGGAAGGAAAGAACATCCTCTTTCCTCCACACAAAGTCTGCATCCAAGGACAACAGTGGTTTCTCTCTAGTACTCACAGCTTGCTGATCAGGTGGAACAAATTCAGGATAGTACTTTTGAATAAAATTCATTGCTACCATATGCTGTTTTGAAAGGGAAGGGAAATCCTCTTCCTTGTCCCTTTCACCATCTGACTGATTGAGCTGTGATGTTCGGTCCATTGCATCTGAGTGTGCAGATGACTGGATCGACCCAGCACCATCCGACAGCTCACCACCGGGGTCTGCGGAAGGCTGCTAATGCACTTGCACTCAGCACTTGCTGGGATCAGATGTGCAATCTGCGACAGCAAGGCCGTTACCGAGGCTTGAGGAGCAGCGGTCTTCTGTTTTTTCGCCGCTTGCTGCTCCTGGGATGAAGATCCGGAGATAGATCTCTTCTCCAAAATGTCTCAATGAACAAAGCCTCGGATCACTAGCTACCGGATGGTCTGATTTCACGGGCAAAGATTGGCTCCATCTTCGCACATCTGGCTGGATATTGGAAGTTGGGTAGCTAGCATGCATCGTGTGTGCGTATCGGAGGAAGCTGTGACTGTAGCCAATCCCGGCTGCAGTGTAGACAGAGCGTCCCGTGCGACAGATGTGGATGTATGCTCCGGCTCGTGCAAGTTTCTCAAAACAACATTTGGCCCCAAATGTTGATGGGTTAGAGAAGGGTCTCTCCCGCTTGCTTGTCAGACTTCACCGAGCCTCCTGAAAAGAAACTTGCTGACTTCCTCCCTATTTCCGTCGTCGCTGGGAGAGCTTTTGGTTTTGATGTGCTCGCTCTATCCAAATCTACACTTCCTTTGACCGCAATAGACTTACCCGGTGTCACGGCTCCCACGGACAGAGTAACCGCTTCACCGGTCGAGCTAGCTGCTTGCAAGGGATTAAGAACACTAACTAGAGGACTTATCCCTTGCTTAATATTCATGAGCAGCTAGCTCTGTTTGCTCATCAGAGTGCAACGATGGTAGCAAACTTTGGATGGGTGTCACAATACCATCAACATGTTCTTGTTCCTCTGAAAAAGAAACTGAAAAACTTGAATTATCTTGTGGTGAGAGCTCCAGCATAGGAACCTCACCGTACCGTGACACCCGTCTAAGACGTTTGTCATCCCTATGTACACATGTAGGACAAGAATCCGTAGGAGTGCATCGACAACAGGCAAGGCAACAAGCATGTAAATCCAAGGTCATCTTCCTCGTCTTGCATTTAGAGCAGTAAGCTTTCATAATTACAATCAAAATAAAAAGTCGATAGCACTCTTACAAAATCCACAATAAAATATATGATAGAGATACATGAATACCAGCAATCAAAATTAAATTTGAAAAAATTAAACCAAAAAATTCTTTCAAAATTTTTTTGAAAAATGCCTGAGTTCCCCAAGGGAACATGATGAGCCCAAGGGCATCCCGATAGAGCCTCAGTGTGGACAAAATCCAAATTTTTGAGCTACACTACCAGAATCATAATCAATGTATCCTACAGTAATCCTACAGTAATATAATACTAAATACTACATATATTTGAGGCTGTTGCTGATGTAAACAACTTCCAAGGAGAAACCGGAAACAAGACATCAGGCACACAAAAAGGCACAAAGTCAGTAACCGATTTGAATACTACCAGATGCAAAGCTAGATCTTCATACGAAGAAAAAACGATACATCGGATAGAAGATGCAAGACTAAAACGACCTAACACCCCTAGGGTGAGGACATAACCATGGGGATAAACAGAAAAAACATTCTGTAACACACGTTAAACTCCCAGGAAATTTAATAAAAAATTTCAATAAAAAATAGCCAAAAAGCTTCGGAGATTAACAGGAGGGCTTCAAGGAAGGATAGAGAAGGAACACTTAACTGTGGATAAATCATTATCAAGAATGATGACGTCAGGCGTATGTCCTGAAATTGGGAAACATGAAATAATTTTTATAATTATTATAAAGTTACAGCCCTGAACATTTGAAACCACCGTTGTTCACTTTCATCATCCATTTACATGCTTGGATCCACCAATTCTTTCATTGATTTGTGATCCATCATTATTCACCAAATGTAAATTGTAAAATTGCAAAATTGCTGGAATTTCGGAGAAGAAATTTTTCTCACTGATTTCTCCATTACCAACGGCATTAATTTGGGGGCATGGGAAAGGAACTAATCTTTCTTTAAATGTCCACAATGGTTTCATTTCTACAAACTTAGAAATGATCATGACAAAGAGGTTTTCTGTCAAACATGAAATAATTAGTTTTTCAACTTTTCAACACTATGTGACCATGATGATGAAAGTGTCATTAAACCCCAATAAAGAAACAATTAAGAGCCGTAATAAAAAAATCTAAATCATAAAATTCTAATTTACCTAGATATGGACAACAAGTATAAAACAGCTGCTGGTCAACTAAACCCATATCATCCTGAAATAGAAAACACTCAAAATTCAGTAGAGTTTTGTTTCAATATATCAGGTTACATAAAAACATCATTCCAGGCATGCAGATTACAGAAATTCATGGAACCGGAAAACAGGTTCTGTGTATTTGATGTCTGGAAACCCTACACAACCTGCTTTTGGGTTCCAACAAGAACTACCAAGGAACCTATTTTTATTTCTTATTGATACTGCACCTGTTTTCTTATCCCGAATTCCAGTTTAAGACCTGCAAATGTTTAAGCAAGACCTAGAAAGCACGAAGTGGATTGCTATAGATGCGAGGATGAATACATTTGATAAATACAGATTATCATAATGTTTGTGTCCTGTGATTTGTATCAGATTCGAGGTGGTGTCCAGAATGGAATCTCAATGAGCCGGCTTTGCCGGCTAGTTGTGATCCCATTTTTGGACACCGCCGAGAATCTGATACAAATCAGAGGAGGGGGTGGAGATGGGGGTGGGATCATTGGCTATTAATAGTTCTGTCGCTAACTGTAAGGAATTTTGTTTTGTTTTGTAAGTGATCAGCTGAGTTGATCACTGAAATGCACATAGAATGTATTCATGTGCCTATTATGATAGCCCTTCGTGTTACTGGAAACGAGTTATCTATATGATACAGAATCAGAATGAGTCGTCTTTTTGATATGGAATTGGATCACATTATATGGTATGTACCATTTCTCGTGGTTTTCAGGCCAAAATCTATGTGATTGTTAGATAAAATAAAATAGTGAAATAAATTATTTGTATTTTCATTTGTGTATTTTGTGCCCTACCCTTGAACATACAATTCAACTGCAACAGATGAGCTGAGGCAATGACTCAGATAAGTGTGTACAACATTACTTGCAAGTGAAACAGATAACAAACAAAAAACAATCATAACTGTATGACAATGAAATAATTATTTCGTTCTTTATTATTATTTTGATCCAATAACCCAAACCTGAGATATGAGGCAAACAGACAAACCAGAGACTCAAATGAGCCCAAAACGCTCACCTGGCTCAAGTTGTCAAAAAAGATGAGTGTATCAGTAAGTGACCAGCATACAGAGCCCAAATATTAACCCAGGGACTTGATCTGAACAAACTTGAATTTGACACCAAATATGAAAAGATTCTAAATGGTGGATCCAAAGAAGTTTTTTCAAAAAATTTTCTCACATTGCACTGAGTTAAACTATGGGCCCCAATAAAGAGCCCAATATTAACCTAAGGACCACATTTTAACAGATGTGAATCTGACCCCCTTAGAGATGTTGTATACCAAATATGAAAATATTCTGACTGGCAGATGTGAAAAAGAAGAAATTCCCTCAAATGGTACTGTTACAATTCTGGCTCCCATAGGGAGCATAAATATTAACCCCGGGACTTGATTTGAACAAACTTGAATCTAACCCCCAGAGAGATGTTGTATACCAAATATCAAAAGAATCTGACTGGTGGATTTGAAGACGTTATTGCTCTGAGTTAATTAAAATTCGGACGCCCATGGGGAGCCCAAATATTGACCCAGGGACATGATTTGAACAGACTTGAATCTAACTCCCCTAGAGATGTTGTATACCAAACATGAAAAGATTCAGACTGGTGGATCTGAAGAAGATTTGAAAAGAAATTTTCTCATTTTGCACTAAATTCAAATTTGGGTTCCAATAAAGAGCCCAAATATCAATCCAGGGATCCGATTTAAACAAACTTGAATTCTGCCCCCCCTAAAAATGTTGTATACCAAATATCAAAAGAATCTGACTGGTGAATCTGAAGAAGATTTTTAAAGATTACTCCCCATATTGCACTATGTTAAAATTTGAGACTTCTGACCGAGGGACTCGATTTGAACAAACTTGAATCTTGCACTAAGTTCAACTTTGGGTTCCAATAAAGAGCCCAAATAGCAACCCAGGGATCCGATTTGAACAAACTTGAATTCAGGCTCCTGACTCAGCATTTTTTCGATATCCCATACAGAACCACCTGACACATCCGATAGCAATTTTTTTTCAATTCCATTCTACTGGACCTAAGGATGTTTCATACAAAATAACAGTTCTCTGTTCCACGTGTTTTTTGAAATATGAGCGATTTAATTTTTTTCTATTTGTAGCCCCTGGGGTTCCCACGGGGCTGTAAACATTTTTTCTATAGGCATCAATCAATTACTTAGGACCAAATTATACTACATGCCAAATATGTTTCAAATTGGCCCAAAATGGATATGCTTCCACAAAGAGCCCAAATACTGACCTACCAACTTCCATTGAATAAACTTTAATCTTCAACACCAAGGGATGTTCCATACCAAATATCAAGACATTCTCTCTGGATGTTCATGAGAAGATTTTTAAAGATTTTTAGGATTTGGGGCATTTACCAGAGCCCGAAGATGGTTGCTGCTTCATTTGAACAAAATAGAAAGGGTATATTCCATAGATGGTCTGTGCAATATATGTTTGAATTTGGCTTAATGGCTGTGAAGATGAAAAGTTTCCAAAAGTTAAAGGACGATGGATGCCAAGTGATGGCAATAGCTCAGACTGACTCGCTGTCAAGTGAGCTAAAAAAAATAGGCTATTTTGTATATTCAAAGGGCCATAACTCACAGAAAAAATATTCCAACAGCAAAATGGCTGATGCCCCATAACGATCTCATGATAGTGAACATCTGTATGAAATTTCATCGAAATCTGAGCAGTAATGTTCAAGTTATAATGTGAACAGTAATCGCAGTGTGGACGGACAGATGTACGGATGGATGCATGGATGGGCACAATCCAGAATACCCCACTTTTTTAAAAAAAGTAGGGTATAATTATGGCTCCAGCCAGACAAATACAGTCTGTGAGAGAATTAAGTTTTCCCATTCCTGTGAACTTGACCTTTGTCATTCAAACATGGTGTTGCTGTGCAAAAGACCTTTCATTGACAATTGATCATCTTCTGCCAGCCATATCATCTATTATATCTGCATCCCTTCATGAGGGATTTGTTCCACGCCCACTGAAAAAAGCACTTGTTACTCCACTCATCAAGAAGCCATCTCTTGATCCTGACAACCTGAAGAATTATCGACCAGTATCGAACCTCTCCTTCCTGTCTAAATTGTTGGAAAAGGTTGTTGCTTCACAACTCAAAAAACATCTACATGAAAATGATCTTTTAGAGCCTTTCCAGTCTGCATACAGAGCCAATCACAGTACAGAGACAGCTTTACTGCGAGTCAACAACGACATTGTTAAATCAGTGTCTGAGGGTAAGGCTGTACTGCTTGTTCTCTTGGATTTGTCAGCAGCATTCGACACAGTCGACCAAGATATTCTTTTGCAGACATTGACACAGCATGGCATATGTGGAACTGTCTTATCATGGTTTGCATCATATCTAGAAGGTCGCAGTCAACAAATATATATCAGTGTTAGTGGGGCTGCCGCAGAATTTGATTCAGAAGCTTCAAAAAGTTCAGATTATTGCTGCTAGGATAATTACTGGTACCAAATGCTCTGAACACATAACACCTGTTTTAAGACAATTACATTGGCTTCCAATTAAACAGAGAATTAATTTCAAAATATTGATCTTAGTATTCAAATGTATCCACAAACTGGCTCCAGTTTACCTGCAAGAGCTCATCACTGTATACACTCCATCACGCAGTCTGAGATCTAAAGATCAAATTCAACTAGTCATACCTTTTAGCAGATCTAATCTAGCTAATGATCGTGTGTTCTCCATCGTGGGTCCAAGATTGTGTAATGCATTGCCTATTAGTGTCAGAAATTCAGAAACTATCAACATCTTCAAGAGAAATCTTAAAACTTTCCTATTTACTGAAGCATTCTCCTGAACCACCCTAGAGGAAACTGAAACATGTGACTCTTTCTTTTCAGAAAAGTGTATTTTATTTCTGTGAAGCGTTTTAGGGCACTCTTCGTGGTTTTACGCTTTTACAAAATCAATTATTATTATTATTATTATTTATCCTTGTGTAAAGTTTCATGGAAATCACCAGAGCATTATAGAGTTACGGCTCCAGCCAGACAAATAAAGTCGGACAGATGGGTGGATGGATGGATGGATACACTAATGGATTGACAGATGGAAGTATGGATGAACAACCAGGATTTAAGATGCCTCCCTAACAAGGGCATAAAAATAATTTAGCACTCTAACACAGATTTTTCATATTTTATATCAAACATGTCATTTTAGTTGTAGTTTCAAGTCGTGTCTAATCTGCTTATGACAAAATAAACTTAACAGAAATTATCCGATTGACTTCAAAGTGAGTGCATAGTGAAGTTGTTGTTCACTAGATAAAACTTGTAAAGAAAGAAAATGTTACATCAGGAGTAAGTTATCAAATGGTCATTAAAACAATTGTATTGGACATAGCAAATGGAAATTAGATAGTCAATTCAGTTATTTTGTCTCCGCAGGTGGTCAAAAACAACTTAAGAGGAAAATGAAAATGTACTCAATACCAAACTATAATGGATGTTCACTTTTGAAAAATTGGTCTGGTAAAGATTTAAAGAACATATGACAGGAAGAATGTTACCTACCACTCGATTTTCTGATATTGTTTGGTCATCAAGTTCTTTCCTTTCACTCGAAGATACACTGAAGAATAAACCTTCTGGTACAGATGGATTCTGAAATTTAAAAAACAAATTTGTCCAGAAATATACTTAACTCTTAGAAGCCGGCAATCAAGTTTTCTTGCCTGTGATGTAATACAGCAGGTAATCTGGCTGTGATGGTTCGGCTATCTTTGGGCTTGGGAAGAATTAAACACTGAGCAGGTGCTTCTAGTCAAGTGTCGACTGCCTGAATAGGCAGACAACACTTGACTAGAAACATCTGCTTTACTGTAAGTTTTCCGCCATATGTCATGTTCAATAAATTCATTCTGATTCCCCGGCTTCTTAGAGTTAAGAATCGAAGTCTATTATTACCGATCAGCAGTGGTGAATCACAAAAATATCACATCATAGTTAGCCATCAGTTGATATAATATTTCAATCAGCGAAAAAACTCGGCTTTGAACCCACTCCATTATGTTTAGTAATGCCAATTTTCCTGATTGTGTTCGATGAATACCTGTGCCGATTTTGATGTAAACAAGCAAGTTGCACTTATTAATGCATCAAGGGTAGCAACTCTAGCTTGGTACCTATCGGTCAAAGAGTGGCGTCATATCAGGCAAGTTTGAAGTCCCATCTGCCAAGCTTGATAATGGGCAATTCTGAAAACGAAAATCAAATAAATAAATGAAGTGAAATTATCACACAGAAATCAAAACAAGGAAACTGCCTTTGTGGTGTCTTGGGTTACCTTTAGCATCCCCGACTGAAAGTAATAAGCAAAAATGGAAGTAATGGTTGAACAGTTCTGAAATGTAATAATTTGAACAAGAGCAATGCTAGGTTCTGGATAATACATGCATGGGCTGTTCAAATTGCAGCACACCTTTTTTGGAAAAGCATTTATACAACAAAATAGGTATACCTGAAACAAAGAACATGTATATCTTCCAATGTGCTGAGTTACATTCAATGCTATTCAAACAGCTTAATGTTATTTTATTGGACTGTAGACCAATTTCAACAAAAAATCACATTTGAAAACTAAAGTTATTACACAGAAACTAAAAATCTATTTTGAGACACTGTAAACAGTGCCCTTGACCTTTGACTCCGAAGTGCAATCCTAATCACCACCACCAGACCTGTTAACTCTCCCGGTTTCACTGCGAGTCTCCCAGTTTGAGGCACCAACTCACGCTCTCATGGTCACATCCTATTTTCTCCCAATTTGACACTTTTTAAAAATAGTTGTCCTGTTCTATTTTGAAAATTAAACAAGTTGTCAAGTTGAGTTGATCATGATATATAAATTTATGATGCAGAAAAATAGCTGCTCAAAAATAAATACAAATTAATACCCCCGAGTTGTAATATCCAGTATGATCCATGCTACAGGAAAGAGAGCCATATTGTTTACAACATTATGTGCTCCAGAGCGGTCAGTTTAAATATAGTTTGTTTATTTATGAAACATGCCCACATGTTTTTATCAAATGCAGGGATCCCTCAAATGCATTGTATGCCAAATATATTCTCATACTGTCGCGGTTATGTGAAATCAAACTTATATAAACTCAAAATATAAATTAAATAAAAACATAATCTCTTAAGTATAATTAACTTCAGCTGACCTTTTATATATACTATTGTTATGGTTCATACCAAATTTATCCGTTTTGTGTAAAAACAAATATAATTGAAAGTTTGTTGGAAACTGAAAAAAATCTGTTGTGAGATATCACAAGAATTAAGTTACCTCCCCTTACTTGTATACAAACAGATTCAGAACAATCATGTCCAGGCTCCAGCAGAGTATTTTGTCTTCATTTTGAACCAGCAGGAATATTTTGTTTTTCTGTTTTTTTTTCACAATGGGAGTCATGAATACTGAGGGCACCTTCTCTAACGCAAGTAATACAAAAACACAGTTCAAATATTAAAAAAAAAAAACGAAAACAAAATTACCACAATCACACACAACTTCATTGTACCGGCAACAACAGGTTTTTTTTTTTTAAACAAAACGATATGTATTGTTAGCACTGAGTAATGTTTATTGTACAATAAAACCTGTCAAAAGATAATAAGAATGAATATTTTCTCACTAAAAATGTACAGATTGAACAAAGAATTTACATGAATAAATGGCATGAACGAAGAAGGAATGCTTGTGTTGGTTCTTGAACGTTTTGGCCCTGGGACGTTTCGGCCCAAGATGTTTCAGCCTCCAAGTATTGAAGCACCGGGATGGGCTTGCATGAGCAAGGAAAATGGCCAGACTGGAGAGGGGGGGGGGGGGGGGGGGGGGGGGGGGTACAGGCAAAGGCTAGATAGGCATCCACTCACATTTGTGTGTCGGGGGGTCATTGTCCCTGGGGGGGGAGGGGAGGGGGGGGGGTTAGACCAGTGATATCCATATTTGTATGCTTTTACTGACAAATACCATTAAAAGTGTTAAAATAAATTATTAAAATGAAATACATAATGCATTTAGGTTGGGTGGGGGGGGGGGGGGGGTGGCCGGGTGGGACTGTGGGAGGCATAACAAGGAAAATATTGATGTATTGGCCGCGTGCAAAAATCTCACTGACAAGCATCCAAATCTCACTGAGAGCTCATCAAAATCTCACTGACAGTCACCTTCAGAGGTTAACAGGTCTGACCACCACTCATTATTTGCAGCCTATGTATGAAGTACGAGCATTGTGCAATCGAGGGAACAAAAGTTATTGTCAGCACAAAAGTGGGCAAACAGATGGATGGACAGCTTGAACCTTTGAACAAGTGGGAGGAACAGACAAACCCCATCAAGTTTCCTGGAATTATTTTTCTGGAAACATCTTCAACTGTTATAGCCGATTCAGAAACCTGACAGGAAAACTTAACCTTGATTTGCAAATAAATTTTATTTCTAATAACACAAAGTATGACCATGAATCTAGTGTCACAGTTTTGATTGTGATATATCACCTCATGGTGGTATAAAAAGCCCCATTAAGATTCACAGAATCATCTTCCACAGCGAGGTTTTAGTCAATTCACAAACATGGCCAGATGAATTGAACTAGAACCAATTTTTAATAATAACAGAAACATTTATCTATTTGTGTTTAAAGTTACATGTTTCTGCACAGTGGCTAATCTTGACTGCAACATGGATACAAAGTCAATTCCAGCCAATCTTTTATACTCATGTCATCCATTTAGAGAACTTCCACACCAGACACTGGAAACCGGGTCCTATTTTACTACCACATGGGTACAGAAACCATGACCTCAAACCTAGTGGCATGGTTTTGATTATGACATATCACCTCCTAGTGACGTATAATCATATCATGTTTTCACAGAATTATCTTCATTGGTGAAAAAGTTAGCCGATTGAAACACTTGACCAGAAATCTTAACCTTGAAGTGAAATTCCATTTTTGTTAAATAGAAACTGCGAGTACTGTCCACTGAATAAATTTTTACAGACCAGAAATAAAGCTAGAATGGATGCAAGGTTTGTGTCTTTGAACTTGGATTTATGACCTTGAGTCAATGTCATGACACATTTCCGAGTAACGAGTAAGCATTGCATGAAGTATGAACAATATCTGTCCATGGAATAATTTTTTATGGACTGGACAAAATCTGAATGGCTGAAATGTTTGACCTTCATCTTTGAGTTATAATCTTTGGTCAAGGTCACAACATCCTGAACTCATGTGTAAGCATTGTGTGAAGTATGAACAAGATCTGTACGTTGAATCATTGTTGATGGATCAGACAACATTAGTAGAGAACAACAGATAGACAAAGCAGTAACTCCTGAAAAAGTTTGGGGAGAATAAAATCAAGGTTTAATAAAACAATGATAGATTATGATAGATTAGATAAAAAACAGGTCTTTTATGAGAATTATCTTTTTGTATGATACTAAATATTATAAAAAACAAAAGCAACACCAAGGTGGCTATGTCCACGCCCTCCCCACTGCCAAGCATGAGTTTATAGTCATTTATCATTGTTGATACTGAATTAATAACGATCTCCATTAAACCACAGCACCAATACAACAGGCTACCAAATGTGTCCATGGGGCACTAATGCCCAAGCTTCATGATAAACCTTTGTAAATATAAGTCAGAAAAGGGACATAACTCTGCCAAAATATTGCACAAAGCCCACTATCAATCTGAACCTGTATTTTGTGTTTATAAACCTATCCATAAAATTTGTTTCATTTCATTCAGTCAAACTAAACGCCTGTTCACCAAATTGTTGGGGGCATAAAAATACCTGAGTTAATGATTATAAAAATATATGGTAGTACTAGTTTTTGTTCTGAGAGTTTGTCTACTAGTAACTGTGATGTTCTACAGGATTACAGGATTACAGAACTCCTAGCAAAACTATTCAAAATCATGCACATCACTTGGCTAATACAGAATGGATAGAATACTCAATATTTGTATTAATTACAGAGGACTGTATCACTTAATTCTACATTCTGCACTGGAAATCAGTGACAATGTCTCCTTTCAAACTTTCTGAGTGCTGCCGATTCAAGAAAGGATGCCAATTATATTGTAAATGGCATAGCAGGGCTTCTAACCTATGCCAAGAGTTTCATTTGGCACCAACAGCCTAATGGATAGTGTATGTAGTATAAGTAAAATGTACTGCAATATTTCCAGTAATATAATCAAAACTTACATCAAGCAGCCAGCCAATCATGATAATTATCAATAAGAATCCATAATTCTTTTCTTTTGACAATTGTAAATGTTTCCAGCAAAACCTGTAATATTCAAAATACACCAATTATACAGCTTTTCATCATTCATAAGAAATCAATTATCATATTTTCTGAACACGTTTATTCCACCGTAAGTCTTATTTCACAAGGTGAAAGAGTAATCTCAACCACAAGTCACTTTGACTGTCTAAGGTTCACCCTACTTGCTTTGCTTTTTGAAGATGACTAATGAAACAAATCAGGATTTTTGGACTATTTGGATTATACTCCTCCCAAGGATGTTCCAATACCAAATATCAACTACTTGTGCCATGCAATCCTGGAAAGAAACATTTGCAATTTTGTTCTATTTTTTGGCTAGCTATTTTTTTAAGCATAAAAGAAAAAAACATGTCACCTACTCATACTGTATGTCAATATGTCAAGTAACGTTCAACTCAATCCGAGGGTTCCCAAAATGTAAAATCTGAGCGTGTCCAAAAACCTTGGCACTCCCATTAGATGGCAAATATTGCCCCTTAAACTTTATTATTCTACACCTCAAAAGGAAACCCAATACCATAAATCAAGTCATTGCATCTATTGGTTCATGACAATTTTTTTTTTTAAATTCTGAGATCGCATCTAAGTTGCGAGAGATGGTAAAAATAGGCCGATGAAATCGTCAGATGTGTACCCATACACGCAACTAGTAGAAAGCTGTATGACGGAGGGCCACCACAGATCCCGACATTATGTACACCATACAAGGTATGGGTACATATAGAAATGGATTGGAGGAGTGTCTAATTTGATGGATAAAGGGTTAATATCTGCAGATCAAATTATCAGATTTACATCAAAAACTATACAACACAGCACATCAGTAACCTGAATAAATATATAAAGTAACAAGACAATCGGATTGATATTTTTTGAGTTATCTCATGCCCAAGGAAAAGGATTGGAGGAATTTTCAATTTGAAGGATAAAGGGTTAATATCTCTGGATCAAATTATCAGATTAACACCAAAAACTATACAATTATAAAGTAACTTGACAATCCAAGCAATATTTTTCAAGTTATCAAATGCCAAAGGGATTGGAGGAATTTTCAATTTGAAGGATAAAGGGTTAATATCTCAGGATTAAAATAACAGATTTACACCGAAAACTATACAGCTTGGTACATCAGTAACCTGAACACAAATATAAAGTAACTTGACAATCCAATCAATAATTTTCAAGTTATCGAATGCCAAATGGATTGGAGGAATTTTCAATTTGAAGGATAAAGGGTTAATATCTCAGGATCAAATTATCCGATTTACACCAAAAACTATACAGCTCGGCACATCAGTAACCTGAACACAAATATGAAGTAACTTTACAATCCAAGCAATATTTTTCAAGTTATCGAATGCCAAAGAAATGGATACGGACGCCGGACGGGCCGACGGATGGACGGACAGACGGACGGACAAAGGATGGACGAATGACAGATGGTCACCCCGGATGCCGGCATTATGTGTACCATACATAGTATGGGCACACATAAAAATGAAACAAATTATAAGTCCATAAAGGGCAATAGCTCTGACAGAAATATTCTGAATAACACCTGCCATGTCGTAAGTACCCTCAAATACTCGGATAATAATGTTAGAGCATTTATAGAGTTAGAGATTTTATAATACGCAGAAGTGGCTTATCACAAGGATTGGGTTAGGCATTGAACATGGGGCTAGGCATCAATAAGATAAGATGCACTTGCATACCAAATATGTTATTTGCATACCAAATTTGTCATTCCATCAAGCATTTTACAAGTCATTTAGAAACTTGTTTGACACAGATTGACCAACTGATAGACAGACTGACCAACACTGCCACATGTTACAGCTAAAAAAAGTGAGATGTTTTTTTTCCACCCCCTCCACATGGCGAGGGGAGTATCACATTGATTTTAACAAAACTGAAATGCTTCAACACAATGGTCACTCACATGAATTATTGGAATTGAGCCAGCAGTTTGAAAGTAGAAGACTAACACACAACATTCATGACATACAAAAAAATAGGCTGATTAAATCGTCAGATGTGTACCCATACGCGCAACTAGTAGAAAGCTGTTATTATCTCAGGACCAATTTTTGGAGGAATTTTCAATTTGAGGTATAAAGGGTTAATATCTCAGGATCAAATTATCAGATGTACACCAAAAACCATACATCGCGGCACATCAATAACCTGAAGATATAAATAAAGTAACATGACAACTGGATCGATATTTTTTGAGTTATCTCATGCCAAAGGGATTGGAAGAATTCTCAATTTGAAGGACAATAAAGGATAAAGGGTTAATATCACAGGATCAAATTATCAGATTTACACCAAAAACTATACAGCTCGGCACGTGAGTAACCTGAACACAAATATAAAGTAACATGATAATCCAAGCAATATTTTTCAAGTTATCGAATGCCAAAGAAATGGATACGGATGCCGGACGGACAGACAGATGGACAAAGGATGGACGAACAACGGAAGGCCACCCCGGATGCCAACATTATGTGTACCATACATGGTATGGGTACACATAATAACTTTGATCAATATTTTCGAGTTATCGCATTCCAAAGAAACTGATTGGAGTAATTCTTAATTTAACTCTTAACCTGCTGAGTATTTTCTAGATATTTTTCATCAAATCTAGTCATGGCTGCTTTAAAGCAGCCATGACTAGATTTGATGAAAAATTAATCCAAATGTAACACAAGAAATCATTGGTGAAAAAATCCATTCCATTTACAGGGAGACAATATGATTAAATATGCACAAATTATACTTATTTCAGAGACAAGTGAAACCCTGTGCTGGGCAGGAATATCCGCCAGCAGCATGCAAAGAGTTAATGGATAAAGGGTTGAAATCAGAGGATCAAAATAACAGATTTACACTCAAAACTATACAGCTCAGCACATCAGTAACCTAAACAGAAATTTAAAGTAACAACACAATCTGATTAATATTATTTGAGGTACTGCATGTCAAAGAAATAGATTGAAAAAATTTGATTAATTAAGTGGAATAAGGGTTAATACCTCGGGATCAAACGATCAGATTCATATAAAAAACTATGCAGCTCGTCAACTCAGTAACCTGAACATCTATATGAAGTAACAAGACAATCAGATTGATATTCTTTGAGTTATCGCACGTCAAAGAAATAGATTGAAAAAATGCACAATTTGATGGATAAAGGGTTAAAATCTCAGGATCAAACTAACAGATTTACACTGAAATCTATACAGCTCGGCACATCGGAAACCTGACCACACATATGAAGTAACAAGGCAACCTAATCAATATTTTTTAGGTTACCGCATGCCAAAGAAATGGATTGGAGTAATGCTTAATTTGATGTATACAGGGTTAGTATCTCAGGATCGAATCGTCAGATTTACATCAAAAACTATACAGCTCAGCACATCAGTTACCTGAACATATCTATCAAGTAACATGATAATAGGATTGATATTTTTTTAGTTATCGCATGCCAAAGAAATGGATTGGAATAATGCTTAATTGGATAGGTAAAGGGTTAATATCTCAGTATTGAATAACCAGATTTACACCGAAAACTATACAGCTTGGCGCATCAGTAACCTGAACACAAATATAAAGTATCATGACAATCTAAGCAATAGTTTTCAAGTTATCGAATGCCAAAGAAATGGATACAGATGCCGGATGGACAGACAGACAGACAAAGGATGGATGAATGACGGAGGGCCACCCCGGATGCCGGCATTATGTGTACCATACATGGTATGGGTACACATAAAAAGTGATGTTTATACCTCCCTCCGACTTTCTGAGAGGGGAGCTAAAATGAGGGAAGCCCCTTTGGTCATATAACATGATGAAAAAAGATGGAGGAATCTTTGGACAAAGGACTTAATTACTCAGATCTTTTTTTAACTGGTAGAGTGCTAAATTATTTTTGGTCATCAAAATTTGTTCATATGTTTTTGTCTTGCAACAATTTATGGGAGAGTGCCTATGGGCGGAGAGTGCCTATGGGCACTCTCCCAAAAATTGTAACACGGCAAATCCAGACAGACTAAATAATTTCACTTCAGAAATAATTTGAATCACATCCACGGAATATGGAGCTTTTAAACTGTAGTACCTGCACTTCAGAATAAAGCCCAAATATGGGCTTCTGGCACTCTATCAGTTAACTCTTGCAAACAAAATTCTTGAATAACTAATGTTTTTCATTTTTTGTCTCAGAAACATGTTATGACCCCTCATTGGAACGAGCTCAACAAGCTCATTCCAATGAGGGGTCATAACCTATGTTTTCGAGACAAACTAGAGTGATGTCACGCAAAAAGCCCGACTGTACCAGCAATGGCAATGCTTAGACACAAAATAGTTAGAGCCATTTTTTGTTAACCATTTACCTAACGAATCTGCCATATCTGCACTCGTGGTGTACAAAATTTGCTATTTAAATTTTATTATTAATTTTATTTTTTCATTTCTCTACTCCAAAACATACCTCATGACCTATTAATGGAACAAGGTTGTTGAGCCTAATAAGGACTAATAAGCCATAAATCTGATGTTTCAGAAAAATAATTTGTAATGTTGGCTTCAACTTGTGTTAGGTAAAAGATTGAAGATGCAGTACATAAAGCAATGTTGGGCTATAGGAGTCAATTTTCTTTTTTGCATGTAATAACTCCCAATCCTTCAAAATGTATTTTGAGAATAACTGCCTAAGTGACATGTGCGTGAGTTGGGGAAGGGGAGGAGGGATGGGGGATGGGAGGGGGGGAACTGGGGGGGGGGGGGGTTGGAGAACCTATATTCAAACCTGGCCTGTATTATAAATACAAATAACTTCAACAATTTTCATTGGTTGAACCTAGAGACATGTTCTGAAAAGAATTGAAATCTGTTAACTTTTGTTTAAGTTATGGAATAACTTTTGTTTAAGTTATGGGGGGGGCTGGGGGAGGGGGTTACGTGAGTTTAAAAACAAGTTACGCATGTAGTGACTGTAAATAGTTCAAAATGCATATTGGAGGAAAGGAAGAAAAAAAAAATGCCTAATTGGCGGGGGCTGGGCAGGGCAATAACTTCAACAATTTTCATTGGATGATTGTGGTCATCAAACTTGGCCTAGAGACATGTACTGAAAAGAACTGAAATCCGTTAACTTTTTTTTAAGTTGTGGCATAAAGAAAGTTTGGTCAGACAGACGAACAAATGGACAGACTGACAGATGGACTGACAGATAGACAGACGGAGCGAGCTCTGTGTCATATCCCTCCCTTGTGGGACGGGATAATGAAAGTGTCAATGACACTGTAGCTTAACTTGTCTGTGTGTTGTGTTTGATGAAAAGGATAATGTTCAATGTTTATGAAAGGATTATGAAATAAGACAAGAATTGTGATAATTGGGAATATATTCATTTCTGTTCCTTGTATGCTATGTTTTTAATAAAAATAATATGAGGTGTACACGGAACTAAAGAGCTGAAGGGTGGGTTAATATGACCTCACAGTTAATGTATGTGGCCCTCACAGTTAACGTATGTCAATGAAAGTTATCAAGTTACAGTGAAATTATTTCAAAATGAGTCATCCTATCAAGTCACATTGAATATGGCCTGTAGACTGTGCTGAAAGTTTTCGGGCTTCAGGCCTGTGTAACCATGATGGTAGACCGATTGCAACTAAAAGGGACATTATACTGAGTCATTCTACTAAGTTACAATGAAATCCCTTCACAAATACGACCTGTAGTCTGTACTAAAGTTTCTGGCTCGGAAAGCCATCAAAGTTGAATGATCGTCACCAAAAGTGGGCGTTGTCATCTGGGGATAATCTGGAGTGATCCTACGAAGTTACAATGAAACCCCTTCATATATATGACCTGTAGACTGTGCTCAAGGTTTTCGGGCTTCGGGGCCCTGAAGCAATCACAGTTGATCAAACACAACCAAAAGGGGATGTCATCATCTTGGCATTATATGGAGTCAACCTAACAAGTTACAATGAAATCCTTCCATAAATATGACCTATAGACTATGCTAAAGGTTTTTGGGTTTAGGGCCCATGCAGCCATCAAGATTAAATGATCGCAACCAAAAGGGGACGTTCTCATCTGGACATTATTTGGAGTCAGCCTACCAAGTTACATTGAAATCCCTTCATAAATATGACCTCTAGACCGTGCTTAAGGTTTTCAGGCTTCGGGCCCCTGTAGCCATCACTGTTGCCCAATTGCTTCCAAAAGGATATGTTTTCATCTAGACATTATATGAAATCAACCTACCAAGTTACAATGAAATCCCTTCATAAATATGACCAGTAGACAGTGCTATAGGTTTTCAGGCTTTGGGCTCAGGCAGCCATCATGGTTGAATGAGCACAACCAAAAGGGGACATTCTCATCTGGGCATCAACTGGAGTGATCCTACGAAGTTACAATGAAATCCCTTCATAAATATGACCTGTAGACTATGCTCAAGGTTTTCGGGCTTCGGGCCCCTGTAGCGGTCACAGTTGACCAATCACAACAAAAGGGGAAGTCATCATCTAGGCATTATATGGAGTCAACCTAACAAGTTACAATGAAATCCCTTCATAATTATGACCTGTAGACTGTTCTAAAGGTTTTTGGGCTTCGGGCCCCTGTAACTGTCACAGCTGCCCAATCGTGTCCAAAAGGGGCTGTTCTCATCTAGACATTATATGAAGTCAACCTACCAAGTTACAATGAAATCCTTTCATAAATATGGCCTGAATACTGTGCTAAAGGTTTTCGGGCTTCGGGCAGCCATCATGGTTGAATGATCGCAACCAAAAGGGCACATTCTCATCTGGGCATCATCTGGAGTGATCCTATGAAGTTACAATAAAATCCCTTCATAAATATGACCTGTAGACTGTGCTCAAGATTTTCGGGCTTCAGGCGCCTGTGGCCGTCACAGTTGACCAATCATGACCAAAAGAGGATGTCATCATCTAGGCATTATATGGAGTCAACCTAACAAGTTACAATGAAATCCTTCCATAAATACGACCTACAGACTATGCTAAAGGTTTTTAGGCTTGGGCAGCCATCAAGGCTGAATGATCGCGACCAAAAGGGGACGTTCTCATCTAGACATTATTTGGAGTCATCCTACCAAGCTACAATGAAATCCCTTCATAATTATGAGCTGTAGATTGTTCTAAATGTTTTCGGGCTTCAGGCCCCTATTGCCGTCACAGTTGCCCAATCGTGTCCTAAAGGGGACATTCTCATCTAGACATTATATGAAGTCAACCTACCAAGTTACAATGAAATCCTTTCATAAATATGGCCTGAATACTGTGCTAAAGGTTTTCGGGCTTCGGGCAGCCATCATGGTTGAATGATCGCAACCAAAAGGGCACATTCTCATCTGGGCATCATCTGGAGTGATCCTACGAAGTTACAATGAAATCCCTTCATAAATATGACCTGTAGACTGTGCGAAATGTTTTTGGGCTTCGGTCCCCTGTAGCCGTCACAGTTGCCCAATCACGTCCAAAAGGGGACTTTCTCATCTAGGCATTATATGAAGTCAATGTAGCAAAATACAATGATATCCCTTCATAAATATGACCTGTAGACTGTGCTAAAGGTTTTCGGATTTTGGGCTCAGGCAGTCATCACGGTTGACAGATCACGCCCAAATGGGGAAATTCTCATCTAGTCATCATACGGAGTCATCGTAGCAAGTTACAATGAAATCCCTCAATATTAAACATGACCTGCAGACTGTGTTAAAGGTTTTTGGGTTTCGGGCTTGGGCAGCCATCACGGTTGACAGATCATGCCCAAAAGGGGACGTTCTCATATAGGCATTATACAGAGGCATCCTACCAAGTTACAATGAAATCTCTTCATAAATACGACCTGTTGACTGTGCTAATGGTTTTCGGGTTTTGGGCTCAGGCAGCCATACCGGTTGACCGATCACGACCAAAAGCCGACGTTCTCATCTAGACATGACCCAAAACCTGCCTGTGAAATTTCGTGATGATCAGACAAGAACTACAGGGTGTAGCCTGTACTTGAAGGTTGAATAACAAACTTTAACCACAAACTTTAACCAAAACTCCAAATGTTAACTAAACAGGGAAAAAAAACCCCACTTGAACCTTCAGTAAAAAACTTTAACCACAAACTTTAACCAAAACTCTAAATGTTAACAGACAGACAGATGGACAGACTGACGGATGGACAGACAAAAGTCACGACTATAGCCCTCACTGTAAACAGTCGGGCTAAAAATGGAAAGAAAGTTAAAAAATTTATAGTAATTTATATATTTTTTATACTTACCAATGACCCAGACTTAGCTGGTGCTAACTCTAACAAAACCAGGGCCAAACACAAATTTTGCCCCCCAATCCCCAAAATTTGCATCCAAAACAAAAAGAAATCATGTCCTAAAGGACCTCCATACTACGCCTCTACTGCGCATGCGCAGTGACGCAGACGTCCCGAAATTGGCGCCAATTATCATTCTTACTGCAGTGACCGTTGGGAGCGGGAGAGCAGGAGAGTGGAAATTCACTCTCCACTTTTAGATTTTACGAGAGTGAAAAATTTTAGGAGAGTGATTTTTAAAATAATGCCTCGGGCCAATTCGCCCCCAGGTGGAATAACGAGGATTGGTGGTGATTGCTGTTGAGAAATCAGTAGGCCTAATAACGCGCGATTTCCAAAATAATTGGTTTTATGACGTTTCGGCCTTGAGACGTTTCAGCCCTAAGAGGTCAAAACATCTTAGAAATTGGGCCGAAACGTCTTCACATTCGGTAATTCTTTTTTAGATGTGATTGTGTGGAGGGGTTTGTGGAGTTTTAAATCCTTTACCCAACATAAATAAGAATTTTGGGGCGAGTTGGCCCGATTTTGGGGGCGAGTTGGCCAACTTCGAAAATTATCATTATTTATTTTTTTATTTGAATTAAGTAGAATTATTTTATATTTCCTGTTACTTACAGATTTCTGAATTAGTAATCCCATTTATATCCGATTTTCTTTTAATCAACTTCACAGACTTAGTACATTCCAGCACAAATAAATTTGACAGTCTGACTGAAACATCCCCCAAATCAAGCAGCACAGTTGCAATGTAAACATAACAGATGAGTAATCATGAACAAAACATGTCATCAGATTAACGCTTTGGCGGTACTCACTTTGTTCTTAATTCCTTTGATTTCTTGTTACCGTGCAGTTGATTTTGTATTTGCCTCAACGATGTGGATTTGAAATTTAGTATGACCCATGGTGAGAGTGTTCTTCTCTGTGACAGAAGGTATATTCTTTTTAAAAAAATATTTAAAGTGTTTAAAATAAATTTCAAGTTCATATAAGAAGCTGGGTCATTCATGGTTTCTGAATACCCAAACTGAGTTGAAAAGCGTAGTTAAAAAAGTTTTCGATATCCTTCGTAAATTAAGCGTTATTAACAATTTGAGTTAATTAATTTCTTTGGTAAATGACAAAACATTTCAGTTGTCTCCCTTCCCGGCTGCGCTGGGTAAACTAATAATACACTGTTCAGAAAACTGACAATTTCTGCCAACCATCTTTCACTGACACGTGCGATTGGTGCTTTGAAGGTCTGCCATTCTTATCCATCCAAATACCTGTGATTTCTATTGTAGCCTTATTACATTTAACCCCCTTCCAACAAACTTCACAAGTTTTCAAAGAAAAACATTCAATGCAAATTGTGGGGCGAATTTCAATGCAGCCAATTTTTCAGTGGAATAGAGCGTAACCGCAAGCAATTTCGATATGGACGAACTGTCTCCAATACATTTTTTTTTGTTTTGAAACGATGGTTAACTTTAATAAATTCTAATATTAACTCGATGCGTGTCTTGTGTGATTCGTTGTTGTCTGGTACTTTGTTTTTAAATAGCCATTTTGTGCTGGTTGCTATCAGTTGGGGCGAATTGTTCGAACGACTACGCCATTGCAATTCTTTTCAGAAATATAAAATTGGGCTAGTTTAGGCTATTTTCATAGCCGTGTGAGGGACTTTAACAGCAACCGTGTTTACTGTTTTTTGCGGAAGCGTGTGTTTTTAAAAAATAAAACATAAGAAAATACAGTAATCTGCCATGTCTCCCAAGGAAGTTTGGGAGGGCGACTTGAATTTCGCCCCCAATGTAAGCCAAGGCGACTTGAGGAATGACAAGGCGACTTCTTCGCCCCCACTCGGCTGACCCCTGCTCATGACGGGTTATTCTGTACTTTGCACTTCTCCGACGAAGGCTTTGAACACGACCGGAAGATAAACGTGCGCGACTAATTACTCGCGGTATACGAAAAAGCGGTGCGCGATGGTGCGCTGGCGCGATCGCTCGCCGTTCCCAATGGTCACTGTTACTGGCAGTGCCTGGTCAGCGCTATGTACTCAGCGGGGAGGCAAGAGTTCCCAACTCCAGGGAGGGCCATCCCCGTCTGGGTCATTGGTAAGTATAAAAAATATATAAATTACTATAAATTTTTTAAAATTTTTATACTGTACCAATGACCCAGACTTAGCTGAATAGTAAACAGGCTGGAGGGCCTAGGACATAGAGGAAAATCCAATAAGCTCAACTATATAGTAAAGAGGTAACCCCTTAAGGAGAAAAGGAGTATTAGGCTTTACATGTATCTTTCTTATTTAATATTAAATTAGAAAGATACACTACCCTTAATAATTGAGCACAATAACATTCATGTTCTCTATTAACATCCAGTATATCCCTTATACTAATTATTTTTAAAGCAAGCCAATAAATAAAGTAGTCCAGAGAATTGAGACTCTTTATAGTCATTTAAAAGTGTCCGAGTATTGTATATTAAAGCCCGTTTGACACTTGAAATATACAAATGCTTCACACCGAGCTACACTTTAAAAATAAGACATGAATGAATTTTAACATTAATATTACACTTTAAAACCATCCCGGAAGCGACTCAGAAATACTGACTTGGAGGAGGCATTCCCTTGCTTTTCACTATAAAGCAGGTGACCTAAGGGAACACCCCCCCCCCCTTCCCCTTGCCCTGGGTCAAATAGCCCAGAGCGAAGAGGGCAGCCGGACGGAGTCACAGCCGGAACAGAAAGCCTGCATAACTATAGTTGCAACTGTTTAGTGGACGACATTCTGAGCAACAGATAACGGACCTAAACAATGCAGGTCTCCAGAAATGGACTCAATATTTCTGAGATAAAAATTCGTAAATGTGGATGGCTGAGACCAATAAGCAGCCTTCATTAAATCTGTAATAGCAACACTATTAGCATAAGCCCAGGAAGTAGAAAGAGCTCTTACTTCATGAGAAATCTTAAGCACAGACTGCTGAGAAGAAGATAAATCTTCATAAGCAGTACGGATAGTTAATTGAATCCATCTAGCAATAGAATGGGCCGAAATGTCCTTTCTATTAGGCATCAAAGACAGAAAGAAACGTTTCCGTCCCTTTCTGATAAACTGAGATCTCTGTTTATAGATACGTAACGCTCTAACAGGACAGAGTAAAGGCCTACGCCCGTCTGAAGACGGAAGAGCCTTAATAACAATAGGTTCCGGATATCTATTAGGAGCCTGATTCTTAGCTAAAAAACCCACATTAGTAGTGAAGGTGATAGTGTTCCCAACACTACGATAATGAGAATCATCCACCGACAGTGCATGAAGCTCACTGACTCTTCTAGCAGAAGAGAAAGCTAAGAGAAAAGCTGTCTTATAAGATAAGAATTTGAAATCTACTGTCCCAAGAGGTTCAAATGGCTTTTCCTTCAATTTAAGAAGAACCCAAGCTAAATTCCACTTAGGAATTAATCTAAGAGTTCTGGGTCTATTTATCGAAAAGTTTCTAACCAACTTAGATAAAGAGACATTAGATCCAATTTGTAAACTATCATGATGTGCATAGGTATCAGATAACATAGATCTATAACCCTTTATAGTAACAGGCTGCAGTTTGATTTCGTCAAACAAGTATACTAGAAAGTTTGCAATGTCTGGTATAGAGGGATCGAATATATCTACAGAATGATCCCTACACCAACGACGAAAAACCTTCCACTTAGCCGCATAGTTTAGCGAAGAAGAGGTCCTTCTACAGTTAGAAATCGCGTCCACTGCTCGTCCTGTAAAGTGCTTGCCATTCAAGAAGGACCGCACAACGGAAAAACGTGAAGGTTGAGACCTTGCGGGTTCTGATGAAGTTGGCGAGATTTCCCCTGCGAAAGAAGATCCTCCCGTGGAGGAAGCTTTCGCGGTAGGTCCCACAACAGACACCTGAGTAGATTTATCCACGGTCTCTGTGGCGACAGAGATGCTACCAACAGAATCTTGCATTGAGATTGTTTTATCTTTAGCAATACTTGTTGAATTAACGGCGCTGGAGGATACGCATATCCTATCATTCCGTCCCAAGGGATCGACAGAGCGTCTACTGCAAATGCTCTTGGATCCGGACACGGAGACACATACGTCTGCAACTGATTGTTGAGATGTGTCGCAAATAAGTCTATCATTGGCCATTCCCATTGGTAGCAAATCTGATTGAATACTTGTTTGTTGAGAGTCCACTCCGACGGCAACAAGCGACCCTTTCGAGAAAGGGAGTCTGCTAGCACATTCAGACGACCCGGTATGTGACGGATCGAAAGAAGAACGTGTTGTTCTAACACAAACAGAAGGATTCTTTCCGTTAGATTGAACAACGGAACTGAATGAGTGCCTCCCTGATTCCGTATATATGCCACTACTGTCGTATTGTCAGATAGGATTTGGACATGAGCATTGTGAATAATGTCCATCCAGTGACATAACGCAAGCCAAATTGACATCATTTCCTTGATGTTTATGTGCTTGCACGGGAATTGCGGATCCCAAAGACCCTGGCATCTCGAATCCGTTGGGATTAATGATGCACCCCAACCTGTTTGACTGGCATCCGTCATAATGGTAAAACTCGGATCCGGCAACTGCAGCGGAACTCCCTGAGTTAACCACTGAATGTTTGCCCAAGTCTGAATCTCTTGTTTCACTTGATCTGACAAGAGAACGTCTACATCGAGCGAATGAATTTTCACACTCCAATTCTGAGTCAAGAAAATTTGAAGAGGACGTGTGCGTAACCGCCCCATCGGAATGAGATCCGCGGCGGCTCCGCACAGACCTATCAGTCTCATAAATTCTCTCGCCGTGACTTTGTCTGCGTGCAGACAATAGCGAGCGTAACAACTGACTAATTTCGCTCTGGTTAACGGCAGACGAACGAGATTGTTGTGCGTCTCGAAGCTCATTCCCAGATGAGTGAATGACTTGGACGGCACCAGATCCGACTTCTCCTCGTTTACTATAAAACCGAGACGTTCTGAAGCGTTAACTCGTTGCCGTACCTCTGAAGAATGTCGTCCAGGTAGGCCGACGTTACCGCAGACGAATGAGCTTGGAAATAGATCATTACCGAGTTCATTACCCGAGTGAAAGCCCAGGGTGCTAGATTCAATCCGAAGCACATCGCCCGGAATTGATACACCACTCCTAGGACTGCGAAGCGTAGGTACTTTCGGAATGTCGGATGTACCATGACGTGAAAGTACGCATCTTTGAGATCTATGCTCGTTGCATAAACGTTCACCCGAATACTCGCTCTGACCGATCGAATCGTCTCCATATAAAACTTCGACGATCAGCTTGTTTATCCAGCTCAAATCTATGACTGGACGGAATGAGCCGTCTGGTTTCGGAACCAGAAACAGATGGCTGTAGAATCCCGGAGATTCCTGGTTTTCTACGACCTCTACCGCGTTCTTCATTAAAAGAGACTGCACCTCTGATAACAGAGCGTCTCTTTTCTGCGGATTTGACGGAAGATGAGTCCACTTTGGACTTCGAGTTAATGGAGGCTTTCGTTTGAAGGACATCTTTAGACCTTCCGAAGTCACTCCTCTCACCCAAGGGTCTTCCGTAATCGACGCCCATTCTTGTGAAAAGCTTGACAACCTTCCGCCAACCGGTATGCGATAGAGGTTTAAGACATCACCTCCTGGACCTGCGAGGCCTGCGGTAGGAGAAACCACGTCTTCCACGGCCCGCACCTCGCGGCGTCCGACCGATTGTCCCGGCCTGAAGGACGTCCCGAACGAGAGTCGCTACCCTGACGGTCTCTCCAATAAGACCAAGAGGACGCACCGGAACCTCTATAGGAACCTCTCTTGGGCGCATTAGACCCAGAAGTGCCTGTCTTATTCGTGTCTGCTGTATCCGACTTCTTAGGAGCAGATTTGAACAACAGAGAATCCTTAGCTTTCTTTGTAATTTTATCATAAATAGCGGAAAGCTTGCCGTCAAAGAGAAGTTCTCCTGAGACCGAAGCGACTCTAAGAGAGTTCTTCACCTTAGAATCCACTAGTGTGGATGTAGCTAGGGCTGCGTCACGTCTAACCAACTCCAGATTTGCCACTGAAAGGGCGGAGTTACACATGGAATAAGCTACTGCCCTTGAAAGAAGTCTTAAAGAGGATTGTATATCCTGAAACTCTTTCCCCTGAAGGCGCAGTGATAACGCCTTAGTAAGGTGATCTGCGTAAGATAAGGCATCTAAATTGGCTCTGTTAGACGCAATAGCTGTTTCCAACACCGCGGTTGGAATAGAAGCTGACGACGGTAATGATAGCTCTAGGTCTTCCGCCTCGTCGTCCATACGCAGAGGAACTCTCGGTATACCCTGTCCTGCCGTATCGAATTTATTCCTTGCATTAATGAAAGGCAGGTTGAGAGTATTAGCGGACAAGAAACCTGCTTTCCCCGTCCTGGAAGCAAGTTTAAATATAGCGTCGTTCAATAATTCAAATGTTCTTGCAACATTATTGGACTGCGACGGAAACTCGGGAGCGATGTCCCTGAACCGCTCAAAAAATTCAGAGTCCAATGACGCTATAATTCTCTTGTCCGGAACCGCAGCAGTCTGGCCCGACGGAACAACTTGAGGGAGAAAGTGCCGGATGAAGTCCACGGCAGCTTTATGTTGTTCCGAAAGGGATAGCTCCAAGTCATCTGTATCCCTTTCACCATCCGGTCGGACCTCATGATGTTCCCGGTCGTCCGCCCCCGATGCTTCGGCGGAGCGTACCGACCCAGCGCCGTCGGATAATTCTCAATCCGACACCGTTTCTGTCGGCTGCTGGGATGCTGCGATAAGCTGTGCTATCTGCACAAGAATGTCCGGCGTCGAGACCTGCGGAGGCGCAGTCTTTCACTGCTTCGCCGAGGGCAGCTCTGCATCAGATGGCTCCCGCATACTTTTCCTATGCGAACGTCCGGAGTCCATTGGTCTCGAATCCCTGGCTGCCGGATGGTGTGACCTGGTCGCCGAAGAATCCTTGATCGGTGAAGCTGGTAATATATCGGCGGTCACGCAGCCAAGGTGCGGTCGTGTGCGCTGACGAGAAGAGGAAGCCTTAACAGTCTCCGCGGACTGCTTATACAACGGAGCGTCCCGAGCGACGGACGTATGCTCCGCTAAAGACACATTTTGTACCACAACATCTGGTCCCAGATGTTGTTGTACGAGAGAGGGGCCTCTCTCGCTCGCGGCCCAGCTGGACCTGGACGAGCTAGGAACCGGACTCAAAGACTTCCTCCGTTCTCGCTTACTATCCGCCGTCACTGGGTGTGCATCTATTATGTTTATAGTGCTCGCATCACCCAAAATTTCCTCCTGGACCGCATCGGACGAACCCGGCTGCCAAACCATTCGGTGAATGGACGCTACACCGGGCGAGCTAGCGGACGACATTTGTCTAATCTCCATGAGCACTTTTGCCGCTAGCTCTGAATTCATTTGTGACGACGGACGCACACTTGTAGAAGATAACATGGAAACATCACCCTGTTCTGGTTCCTCTGAAATAGAAACTGAGAGAGTAGAGTGACCTTGCAGAGAAAGAGCCGGCATAGCCCTTTCTCCAGAAACAACATATCGTGACACACGTTTCCAATGTTTCTCATCCCAATATTCACATATAGGACAGGGATTAATGCGAGAACACTGACTACAATTAATACAATGATCATGAAAGTCAGAGGAAGATTTCTTCCTATTACAATTTGAACAATGTCCCTTCATGTGAAAGAACAACAATAAGTCCTAGTTACTCGCAAAAAACTCTGACACAAAGATACATAATAACATGATCCATTAATAAATGAAAAAACAATTGCAAAGCAAAATAATTTTGAAAAAATATTTTTTCAGCGAAGCCCAAGTTGCTGAAAAGTAACGTTGAGCCCCGATGGATCTGATGGCAAAGTGTGGTCAAAAATTTTAAATTTATATTAAATAATTAATGAGACACTTACGGATAATATAAATGTATCTTATAGTGAGATAAACTACAGCAAAGGCAAACAGCCCCCCTCAAAAAAGGCTGTTGCCAATGTAAACAAACAGTGTAAAAACACCAGAAAACATGACTCCAGGCACTGAAAAAACTGGCCCGGAATCAGTCATCAAATTACACTCTATCTGATGCAAAACAGAGACTCCCAGGGGAGAATCTGCAGAACATCAGATGGAAGATGCAGAACACAAACGTTATACACCCATGGGTGAAAACGTAACTATGGGGAAAATAACAGAAAACATTCTGTAACCAAGCAACTCTCCCAGGAAATTTTAGAAATGAAATTTCTCAAAAATATGCCAAAAGCATGGGAGAATTGCAAGGGGGGACTTAGAAGGCTAGGGGAGAGGAAACACTGAATAAGCAGTGCAACAATTAGCAAGAATGACAACAAGAGGCCCATGCCTCGAAAATAGGCAACTTAACATAATTTCATCAAAAAATTTTAAGTACAGCCCTGATTATTTTTTGTCACTTCTTTTTCCTCTCCTCCTTCTATCCTCCTTAGAATCACATTTTCTCCAAAAATTACGTGTCTGGCATCCTTTAAACTGAGATTTACAAGCACAAAGATCAGTGAGATGTTGACTGATGAAGGGCCAAACAGAGAATGATAATTGGCGCCAATTTCGGGACGTCTGCGTCACTGCGCATGCGCAGTCGAGGCGTAGTATGGAGGTCATTTAGGACATGATTTCTTTTTGTTTTGGATGCAAATTTTGGGGATTGGGGGGCAAAATTTGTGTTTGGCCCTGGTTTTGTTAGAGTTAGCACCAGCTAAGTCTGGGTCATTGGTACAGTATAAAAATATGAAAATTAATTGGTGATTTTTGTGAATAATGGTGGTCAATTTTGGCTGTTACGTTGGGTAAAGGGTTAAACATAACACATCTACTTTATGCAGAGTGCTTTTTGTTACATTTCATCCAACTAAATTTTGTTACATGACTCCAGTGAAGAGGTTGTGTGAAAACTATGTAAAAACTAGTTAGCTAAATTACAGCCACCAATTCAAATATGTAAAAAAACTTGTCCTTAATCCATCCCTTAACATTAAAGGCTTGAAGAGTTTTAAAAGCATTTAAGCCACACTCTTGACAAGCCAAATCATTTGGCTCTTGAGTGGTTTTGAGCCTATATGGGCACTTGACAAGAAACTTCTACAATGGAACATTGAGTGTAATAACCTTCATGTTTGCATGTTGGAGCACCTGTTCTAAGCAGAATTCATTAGCCAGAATCAGGCCTTAAAGCATCAATACAGATACCACAGGACTGTACTATATACCAGTTAGAACAAACTTATCGAGGCCATTGTTTTTAGTCAGGTCTTAGCTATGCAGGTTGCCAGAACTTGACTGAGCAAACTGTCCAAATCCTAACGTGTTAATGCAGAAAATATTTGAACAAAAATGATTCAGGGAAACAAGATGTGTACATAATTCAATATGTCACTTTTCATATGCGAAAAATATATGAAAAAATCTGTAAAACTGATGGAAGCTCCCCGACTGTCGACTTAGTTAAGAAAGCAAATTCGTAAAATTGTGGTCCTCAGGTATGGGAAATCATTTGACACATCTTTGAAATGCACGGGCCCTAACTCTGGTGAAAAATATGCAGGCAACTTTTTATAACATGTGCAGGAGTGGCTTGTCACAAGAATCCCTCATACCAAATTTCATTAAAATCCATCCACTCACTGCTGAGATATCGCTGCAGGTGGATGGGTGGATGGATAGACAAAGCAGCATTTTTTGTAATATGTGCAGGAACGGCTTGTTACAAGGATCTCTCGTATCCAATTTCATTGATTTCCATCCACTTACGGAGATTGCTGTAAACAGGAAAAAAATCATGAAAAATTGACAAAGTGAGGATCTTAAATGGTGAAAAATATGCAGGCAACTTTTTATAACATGTGCAGGAGTGGCTTATCACAAGGATCCCTCATACCAAATTTCATTGAAATCCATCCCTGCACTGTAAGATATTGTTGCGTATGGACGGACAGATGGATGGATGGAGACAGACAGACAAAGCAGCAGCGACTATATACTTCACCTAAAAAATTTTGGGAATTATAAAAATTACCGAGAATATGGCGGGCAAATATCTAATAAATACCTATAAATCTGAAGAAGCACCAATAAAACAGCATTGACATAATCCACCTGAGCTGCCATACTATCCATCATGCTAAGAAATTCAATCACCCATGGAACTGTAATAGTTAAACGTCCATACAAGTGAGCAATCTGTAGATGTTTAGTTATATCAATGTGAAAGGTGGCCTGAAAAATAAATATTACAATTACTATTACTAAGCTAACAAAAATTATTTAACCCTTTCATTAACAAATCCACTAAATATGCCTAATTTAACTCCCTGTATGATAGTGGCAGAGGCCATAATTTCTCTTACCAAATTTTCCCCATGTAAATTGCAGGGATTTTTTCACCAATGATTTCTTTATTTAAACTCAGATGAATTGTTCATCAAATCTAGTCATGGCAGCTGTGAAGCAGCCATGACCAGATTGGATGAAAAATATCTTGAAAACACTCAGCGGGTAATGAGTTAATACATGAATCCCAACAAGGCCAGTAAAAAGATTTATTTCTTATTCCTCATGCAATTTTTGCACAATCTCTTAAGTCACCACACAGGCCCAAACTGCCACTTTTATATTAATTTGAAAAAATTTGCGCAAAGTATACTTTTCTTTGAAAACTCCACTACTAGCCTGCATTTACTTTGTCAATGTTTTTACATCATTGTTGGCTGCCTGTACAGACAGCCAGAAATGATGTAAAAACATTGTTAAGTCATCTGCCATTGAGTACAAGTATATAAGGTGGTTATTACCATAAAATTAATTAATTTTAAGGGTTAATCCACAAAACAGCACTGAATATAGATGGATTTAGAAATGTATTTATTCCATTATATCTTCTTTGATAAAGCTTGTGGAAAAGAATACCTCACTGCCCCAACCCACCAACACAATTGGGAGGGGGGGGGGGGCATATAAATAGATTAAATGCTTATATATATACAGTAGAATCCTGTTAATTGAATAACCACTTTGTCATGGAAAATTATTCAAGTAGCAGGAGTATTCAATTAAGAGGGATTTGCCACTCTGCTGTATTGTGGGGATAAACTGAGCATTTATTCTATTATATCATGTTTGACAGAGCTCAATGAGCTCTGTCAAACAAGATATAATAGATTAAATGTCTGTAATGGATGTATTGAGGCCAAATAGGTCTATAAACCAGGAGAATTTGGTCATTTTCAGGGTATTTCCATGACATACTGAAAGATTTTTTATTCAATTAACAGGAGTTTATTCTATAATCCATATGCATTTAACAGGGCAAATTTGTATTGAAAGTATGATAAATGGTTTGGTGTTTGGAAATTATATTCAATTAACAGGGCTATTCAATTACGCGATATACAATTAAGTGTGCTTGGATGTACTGAGGTCACCCAGATTTACAAACATGAAGAATTCAGTGGATGTCAGGGCAATTCTTTCATAGATCACAAGATTTATTATTCAATTAAGTTTACTTGTTACTTTACATGCAAGTAACAGATAAGAACTTTACAGGATTTGTAAATGGGTGTTTAGAAATTACATGCAGTTAACCTGTTTATTCAATTTATAAAAATCCAATAAAGTGGGCGCTACCATATTTACATACATAAAGAGATAAGGGCTCAATGCATTAGATTTCTGATCAAAGATCATTAGTATGATCCAGACCCATGCCAGTCTTCAAACCTGAATACCCTTGCAAACTGTAGTCTAACCAGCCGTCTAAATGGATATCAGTTTAGGCAATGAACTTTATAAAATCATCAGAAATCATCAGCTCCCCATCCACTCACATTGTGGAAAATACACACAAGCTCTTACAAAATAAGCCTCTTGACACAAAATTGTTATCTTTCTAGGTTTTACTTCACATATACAACTGAATAAGCCGACCATTTTCTTTTAGATGAATTAACAGAAGCAATCAATAAATCTTTTTATTTTCAGTGTTTTTCTTAAATATATTTTGCCAATTTTCTCGTAACCACCTCTAAATATACCACGTCTAACTGCAGAATGTCAGAGTAAAATATATATCACAGAATGTAAACAGATTTGATTTTACAAAGCTAACTGGACTATTCTTTTAAAACGAAACTTTCTAACAAATTTTAAACCATTAATGTTCTTACATTCATGAGGGGAAGTGAAGCAGTGGTTGATTACTGTGGTAAACAAAGTCTGTTTTACAAGTACATCAGGACCCAATTACAAAAAAAAAAAAAAAAAAAAAAAATAGACGGAAGCATGCCCCTGCACAGCACATGGACACAGGAGATTGATTGAAGAGAGAGAAACAGTGATTTGTTAATGGTGCAAGTTTTAGCTTGAAACCTGACGTCTTGACAATATGCACACCTTTGGTATATGTACAAATACCTTATAAAATAAAAATGTTCTAGCTTGAAAACTGTGGGAGGAGTTAGCTGGACAAACCTAGTACCTTATATTCAAAATTACACAAAAATTTTCTATGTTCAACAACCGCAACTTTGTGAAAAATTGAACAAAATCAAATCCCTGGCACATATGTATAAATACCCTGTAAAATAAAAATGTTGTAGCTTGAAGTTAGCTGGACACATCATGTATCCTCTATGTGGATGGATGAACGGATGGATGAAACTAATTTCTGGATTTTTGGTCCAAAACTTTCTAAGTCCCACCCGAACACCAAATTTTTCAGTGTAAAAAAAAAGAATTTTTTTTTTTGTCTTAAAATTGACCGAAACACATAAAAAAAAACAAAAAAGGAAAAAAATTATAGTAAATTATATATTTTTTACACTTACCAATGACCCAGACTTAGCTGGTGCTAACCCCAAAATATCTAGGGCCAAACACAAATTTTGCCCCCCAATCCCCAAAATTTGCATGCAAAGTTAAAAAATTTATAGTAATTTACATATTTTTTATACTTACCAATGACCCAGACATAGCTGGTGCTAATTCTCAAAAATCTAGGGCCAAACACTAATTTTGCCCCCAATCCCCCAAATTTGCATCCAAAACTGAAAATAACATGTCCTAAATGGTCCTCCATACTTTTCCTCCACTGCGCATGCGCAGTGTCAAGGAGGTCTCGAAATTGGCGCCAATTATCATTCTTACAAGCAGTGCCTGGTCAGCGCTATGTACTCAGCAGGGAGGTACGAGTTCCCAACTCCTGGGAGGGCCATCCCCGTCTGGGTCATTGGTAAGTATAAAAAATATATAAATTACTATAAATTTTTTAACATTTTTATACTGTACCAATGACCCAGACATAGCTGAATAGAAAAAAAGGCTGGAGGGCCTAGGGCATAGAGGAAAATGCAATAAGCTCAACTATATATAATAGAGTTAAAGGAGGATTAGGCTTTACATGTATCTTTCTTATTTATGACAAATTAGAAAGACACAACACCTTTCATAACTGAGCATAATAACATCCATGTTCTCTATTAGCATCCAGTATAACCCTTTATACTAATTATAACCCTTTATACTAATTATTTTTAAACTAAGCCTTTATACTAATTATAACCCTTTATACTAATTATTTTTAAACTAAGCCAATAAATAAAGTAAGTCCAGAGAATTATATAAAAGTGTCCAAGGATTGTATATTAACGCCCGTTTGACACGTGACATATACAAATGCTTCACACCGAGCTACACTTTCAAAATATGACATGAATGAATTTAAACATTAGCTTTACACTTTAAAACCATCCCGGTACCGACTCAGAATTACTGACTCCGGAGGAGGTATCCCCTTGCTTTTCACTATAAAGCAGGTGACCTAAGGGAACATCCTCCACCTTCCCTTCCCCTTGCCCTGGGTCAAATAGCCCAGAGCGAAGAGGGCAGCAGGACAGAGTCACTGCCAGAACAGAAAGCCTGCATAACTATAGTTGCAACTGTTTAGTGGACGACATTCTGAGCAACAGATAACGGACCTGAACAATGCAGGTCTCCAGAAATGGACTCAATATTTCTGAGATAAAAATTCGTGAATGTGGATGGCTGAGACCAATATGCAGCCTTCATTAAATCTGTAATAGCAACACTATTTGTGTAAGCCCAAGATGTAGAAAGAGCTCTTACTTCATGAGCCGAAATCTTAAGCACAGACTGCTGAGTTGAAGATAGATTATCATAAGTAGTATGGATAGTTAATTGAATCCATCTAGCAATAGAATGGACCATAATGTCCTTTCTATTAGGCATCAGAGACAGAAAGAAGCGTTTTCGTCCCTTTCTGATAAACTGAGATCTTCGTTTATAAATACGTAAAGCTCTAACCGGACAGAGTAAAGGCCTATGCCCGTCTGGAGACGGAAGGGCCTTAATAACAATAGGTTCCGGATATTTATTAGGAGCCTGATTCTTAGCCAAAAATCTAACATTAGTAGTAAAGGTAATAGTGTTCCCGACACTACGATAGTGAGAATCGTCCACAGATAGTGCATGAAGCTCACTGACTCTTCTAGCAGAAGAGAAAGCTAAGAGAAATGCTGTCTTATAAGATAAGAATTTGAAGTCCACTGTCTCAAGAGGCTCAAATGGTTTTTCTTTTAGTTTAAGAAGAACCCAAGCTAAATTCCATTTAGGAATTAATCTAAGGATTCTAGGTCTATTTATCGAGAAGGTTCTAACTAATTTAGATAAAGAGACATTAGATCCAATTTGTAAACGATCATGGTGTGCATAGGTATCAGATAACATAGACCTATAACCTTTAATAGTAACAGGCTGCAGTTTGATCTCATCAAACAAGTATACTAGAAAGTTTGCAATGTCTGGTATGGAGGGATCAAAAATATCAACAGAATGATCCCTACACCAACGACAAAAGACCTTCCACTTAGCCGCATAGTTTAGCGAAGAGGAGGTCCTCCTACAGTTAGAAATTGCGTCCACTGCTCGTCCTGTAAAATGCCTGCCGCGCAAGAAGGACCGCACAACGAAAATATGTGAAGGTTGAGACCTTGCAGGTTGTGATGTAGTTGACGCGATTTCCCATGCGAAAGAAGATCCTCTCGTGAAGGAAGCTTCCGCAGTATGTCCCACAGCAAACACCTGAGTAGATTTATCCATGGTCTCTGTGGAGACAGAGATGCTACCAACAGAATTTTGCATTGAGATTGTTTTATCTTTAGCAATATCTGCTGAATCAACGGTGCTGGAGGATATGCATATCCTATCATTCCGTCCCACGAGATCTATAGAGCGTCTACTGCATATGCTCGAGGATCTGGACATGGAGACACATACGTCTGCAACTGATTGTTGAGCTGTATTGCAAATAAGTCTATCATTGGCCGCTCCCATTGGTAGCAAATCTGATTGAATACCTGTTTGTTGAGAGTCCATTCTGACGGCAACAAGCGACCCTTCCGTGAAAGGGAGTCTGCTAATACATTCAGACGACTCGGAATATGACGGACCGAAAGTAGAACTTGGTGTTCTAGTACAAACAGAAGGATTCTTACCGTTAAATTGAATAACGGAATGGAAAGAGTGCCTCCCTGATTCCGAATATACGCTACTACTGTCGTATCGTCGGACAGGATTTGGACATGTGCTTTCTGAATAATGTTCATCCAATGACATAGTGCAAGCCAAATTGACATCATTTCTTTGATGTTTATGTGCTTGCCTAGAAACTGCGGATCCCAAAGCCCCTGGCACTTCGAATCCATTTGGATCAATGTTGCACCCCAACCTGTTTGACTGGCATCCGTCATAATAGTAAAACTCGGATCCGGCAACTGCAGTGGAACTCCCTGAGTCAACCACTGAGTGTTTGCCCAAGTCTGAATCTCTTGTTTCACTTGATTTGACAAGAGAACGTCTATATCGAGCGAATGAATCTTTACTCTCCAATTCTGAGTAAGAAAATTTGGAGAAGACGAGTGTGTAACCGCCCCATCGGAATGAGATCCACAGCGGCTCCGCACAGACCTATCAGTCTCATGAATTCGCTCGCTGTGACTTTTTCTGAGTGAAGACAATAGCGAGCATAACAACTGATTAATTTCGCTCTGGTTAACGGCAGACGAACGAGATTGTTGTACCTCTAGAAGCTCATTCCCAAGTGGGTGAATGACTTGGACGGCACCAGATCCGACTTCTCCTCGTTTATTATAAAACCAAGACGTCAGAGTAATAAAAGCAGATTCTGCACATCGTTCTGAAACGTTAACTCGTTGCCGTACCTCTGAAGAATGTCGTCCAGGTAGGCCAACGCTACCGCAGACGAATGAGCTCGGAAATGCATCATTACTGAGTTCATTATTCGAGTGAAAGCCCAGGGCGCTAGGTTCAAACCGAAGCACATCGCTCGGAACTGATATACAACTCCTAGGACTGCGAAGCGTAGATACTTTCTGAATGTCGGATGTACCATGACGTGAAAATATGCATCCTTGAGATCAATGCTTGTAGCATAGTCGTTCACCCGAATACTCGCTCTGACTGATCGAATTGTCTCCATATAGAACTTTGGTGCGACGATCAGCTTGTTTATCCAGCTCAGATCTATGACTGGACGGAACAAGCCGTCTGGTTTCGGAACCAGAAACAGATGGCTGTAGAAACCCAGTGATTCCTGGTCTTCTACAACCTCTACCGCGTTCTTCTCCAGAAGAGACTGTACTTCTGATAGAAGAGCGTCTCTTTTCTGTGGATTTGACGGAAGCTGAGTCCATTTTGGACTTTGAGTTAATGGAGGCTTTCGTTTGAGGATATTCTTAGTCCTTCCGAAATTACCCCTCGAACCCAGGGGTCGTCTGTAATTGATGCCCAATTGTTTATAAAACTCAACAATCTTCCGCCTACCGGAACACGATAGGCTTGCGGAAGGAGAAACTACGTCCTCCAAGACCCACACCTCGCCCCGTCGACCTAGGGACGCCTGACCGGTTATCTCGGCCAGTATAATGTCCCCTACGTGAGTCGCTGCCTTGACGGTCTCTAGAATAAGACCTAGAGGACGCATAGGAACCTCTATAGGAACTTGGGCGTACTTGCCCCTGAAGTGCCTGTCTTACTCTTTTCTGCTGTATCCGACTTTTTAGAAGCGGATTTGAATAGCAGAGAATCCGAAGCTTTCTTAGTTATCTGATCATAGATTGCTGAAAGCTTGCCATCGAAGAGAAGCTCTCCGGAGACTGGAGCGATTCTGAGAAAGTTTTTCACCTTACTATCCATGCACGTGGATGTAGCTAGGGCCGCATCACGTCTAACTGACTCCAGGTTTGCCACTGAAAGGGCGGAGTTATACGTGGAATAAGCTATGGCCCTTGAAAGAACTCTTAAGGAGGATTGTATATCCTGGAATTCTTTCCCTTGAAGACGTAATGATAACACTTTAGTAAGGTGATCTGCGTATGATAAAGCGTCTAAGTTAACTCTATTAGACATTAGTGTCGTTTCCAACGCCGTGGTTGGAATTGACATAGACGACGGTATAGACAATTCTAAGTCTTCAGCCTGGTCGTCTAGATGCAGAGGAACTCTAGGTATGCCCTGTCCTGCCGTTTCAAATTTATTCCTTGAATTGATGAAAGGCAGATGTAGAGCATTTGCGGACAAGAAACCATACTTGCTCGTTTTGGTAGCAAGCTTATATATAGCATCATTCAATAGTTCAAATGTTCTTGTGACATTATTGGACTGTGTCGGAAACTCAGGGACGATGTCCCTAAACCAATCAAAAAATTCTGTGTCCAGAGACGCTATCAGTCTCTTATCCGGCATCGCAGCATTCTGGTCCGACGGAACAGCCTCTGGAAGATAATGCCGGATAAAATCTACGGCAGCTTTATGTTGTTCCGAAAGGGAAAACTCCAGCTCCTCTGAATCCCTTTCGCCATCCTGTCGGACCATTTGAAGTTCTCGGTCGTCCGTACCTGATGCTTCAGCGGAGCGTACCGACCCAGCATCGTTGGATAATTCCTGATTCTGTCGTCTGCTGGGATGCTGCGATAAGTTGTGCTATTTGTGATAGCACGTCCGTCACTGAGGCCTGTGGAGCAGCGGTCTTACGTTGCTTTGCCGCTGGAAGCCCCCTGGACGTTGACTCCTGCATATTTCTTTTATGCGAACGTCCGGAGCCTACAGGCCTCGTGTCCCTGGCTACCGGATGGCGTGACCTGGTCGCCGTGGAATCCCTGATCGGCGAAGCTGGCTGGATATCCGTGGTCACATAGCCAAGGTGCGGTCGTGTGGGCTGTCGTGAGGATGAGGAAGCCATATTGACAGTCTCTCCGGAGTGGCGGACGTATGCTCCGAATGCGAAAAGTTATGTACCACAACATCTGGTCCCAGATGTTGTTGTACGAGAGAGGGACCGCTCTCGCTCGCAGCCCGGATGGACCTGGACGAGCTAGGAACCCGACTAATAGGCTTCCTGCGTTCCATCTTCTGATCTGTCGTCACTGGGTGTGCATTTTGTGTTATTATAGTGCTCGTATCACCCAAATCTCCTTCCTGGGCCGCGAAGGACGAACCCAGCTGCCGAGCCATTCGATGAATGGTCGCTACACCGGGCGAGCTAGCAGACGCCAATGCCGTCGATCCTACTAGGGACCTCTTAGGCAATTGACGTATTTCCATGAGCACTTTTGCCGCTAGCTCTTCATTTAACTGTGACGACGGAGGCACACTTTTGGAAGACATCACAGAAACATCACCCTGTTCTCGTTCCTCTGAAAAAGAGACTGAAAAACTAGAGTGACCCTGTGGAGAAAGGACCGGCATGGCCTTATCCCCGCTAACAACATACCGTGACACACTTTTCCAATGTTTGTCATCCCAATTGACACACACTGAGCAGGAGTTAGTGCGAGTACACTGACTACACTTAATACAATGATTATGAAAGTCAGAGGAAGATTTCCTCTTATTACAATTTGAACAATATCCTTTCATTGTGAAAAGAACACAAACAGTCCTAGTACTTGCACCAACCCCTGAAAACAAAGATACATAATAACATGATGCATTAACATATAGAAAAAATAAATGAAATCAAAAAAATATTTTTTCAGAAAAGGCAAAGTTTCTGAAAGTAACAGTGAGCCCCAATGGATCCCAAAAAAGCCTAAGTGCGGACAAATTTTTTTAAATATTTCAAAAACATTAATGCAACACTTATGTATAATAATAATAATGTATCTTGTTATGATTAAACTAATACAAAGACAAGAAATCACTCTCAACAGAAACCGTTGTCAATGTAAACAAGAAGTGTATAAAAACCGGAAACATGACTCCAGGCACTGATAAACATGGCCCGAAATCAGTTACCAATTAAAACACTATCTGATGCAAAACAGAGACTTCCAGGGAAGAAACTGCAGAACATCAGATGGTAGATGCAGAACACAATGCCTAAACACCCATGGGTGAGGATGTAAACATGGGGAAAAAACAGAAATCATTCTGTTACCAAGCTAAAACTCCCAAGAAATTTTAGTAATAATATTACAGAAAATATGCCAAAAGCATGGGAGAATAGCAAGGGGGGACTAAAGGAAAGGGAGAGAGTAAACACTGATCAAGCAGTGTAACTTTATAGCAAGAATGACAACAACAGGCCCATGCCTTGAAATTAGGGAACATAACATAATTTCATAAAAAAAATTTAAGTTACAGCCCTGATTATTTCCTGCCACTAATTTTTCCTCTCCTTCTTCTATTTCCTCTTTAGATCCACCATTTCTCTAATATTTATGTGTCTGGCATCATTTAAACTTGAGATTTACAAGCACAAATATCAGTCAGATGTGAACTGATGAAGGGCCAAACAAAGAATGATAATTGGCACCAATTTCAAGACCTCCTTGACACTGCGCATGCGCAGTGGAGGAAAAGTATGGAGGACCATTTAGGACATGTTATTTTCGGTTTGGGATGCAAATTTTGGGGATTGGGGGGCAAAATTTGTGTTTGGCCATAGATTTTTGAGAATTAGCACCAGCTATGTCTGGGTCATTGGTATAGTATAAAAATACTGAAAATTAGAAGCCCTATCTGGCCCTCCATATATTTTACCCTCCGCGCATGCGCAGACGCCAGGAAGTCACCGAATCTGGTGCCAATAAATCATTCTTTGTAGAAAAAAAGATTATAATAATTCAGCGGGGAGGTATGAGTGCCCAGTACTGCCCACTCATGGGAGGGCCATTCCCGTCTGGGTCATTGGGAAGTATAAAAAATATATAAATTACTATAAATTTTTTCATATTTTTATACTGTAACCAATGACCCAGACTTAGCTGAATTGTAAAAAGGTGGAGGGCCTGGAACTTCCGAAATAGTAGATCAACATAGATCAAATCCTTCAATCCATGGTGAAGAAATTAGAATTTACATGTATGTCTCTTAATACCATAATAGAAGAGACATATCCTAATATGGATCCCAATTATGTAAATCCTAAATCTGAGCATAAAATAATGTTAATTAGGATGTAACAAATAAACCTTTTTTGAGACTAGTCTGGTATGGACAAGACAGCTTCCTCAATAGTTACATACCCCATAAGGCAGAGAAGCGGACAAAATGCCCCCCCCCCCCACCCCCCCTTTTGAACATAACTTCAAAAGAAAGAGTGGAGAGCTCTGAAATCAATAAGCAGAACCCGGAAACGATATAAATAAATATCGATCAGGCACTCAAAAAATTAATTCATGAATAATAAATGGTGCCTAATGCCACTTCACAAGACAAGGCTATAGCGATGATTTTGGTAAATAACATTATCCGCTACAAAATATGCACTGCAAACGCCGTATACAGGTACAACGAAATCAGTGAGAAATCAATTTTAACATGTACATACAAAAGTGGGATAAGATGAACAATCTCTGCAGAGAAAATACGCTTCAAGATCATTCACAGGAGGCCTCTGTAATATTAAATCCGATAAAAAACACTCTCCAACATGTACTATTTGGTATCTACAACTATAAACACGTGAGAATATGCGATTTGAGAACCGACAAAATAGAGACCAGGATCTAGAAATGGAGGTAGGTATGATAAACCGGCTCCAAAATCAGAAAATAAATACCAGAAACAAATGCAACAGAACTGCATATATGCCTATGATGGCGCCATCCAACATGACACAGATGCAAAGTATGTATGTATTAAAAAATATATACGCGACTGCGTGAGTGTGTGTGTGTGTGTGTGTGTGTGGGGAGGGGGGGGGGGGGGAATTCGAATATATGTCTGAAACCTCTTCACCCACATTACTTAATCATTGCTGGTGCAGACAGCAATAATATAGTGACCATATAGCTCTTTCACATCTGAAGAAAACCCTCTAATGGGGAAGCTTCTGGCGAATGCTCAACAGCAGATCCCATAACCTCAATGAAATCAATAGAAACAAATGAATTGAAGGATACACATATCCTATCATTCATTCCCATGAAAACGGCTGAGCGTCAAATGTATGCGCTCAAAAGCCTTATACTAGCGACACAAATAATGGAAACTATTATTCCCATGTGCCGAAAACTTAACTATCCTGAAGAGATCCCACATAAGATCATGTAATAGCCAAACAGTTAGAATAAGCGTGAGATATAGCCAGTGCTTAATGTCATGTAACGTAAACAATGAGACATCAATGAATATGTGATTTCCAATAACCGAGGGTCCCAAGATCCCTGCATAGAGAGACCCTCCGACTCAGGATTTTAACGCAATATATGAACTCACGTCCAAAATAATTGAGAAAACCGTAATATATGCCCAAACTTGATCTTGTGTTAAAAGATTCTCTAAAACAAAACAGGTCAAGAGGGAAAAACGTCTACCACTCCAGTTAATAACTGGAGTAGACATGTGTGTATTTATTATTATTTATTGGTGTTTAAGGTCACATAAGACATGTGTGTAAGCGACCCATCGAAATAACATTCCAAGCCGCTCCACCCAACTCCATCCGGCACATAAAACTATCGCTGTTAATGCGTCAGATAACAGATAAAAGCGAGCCAAACAGCTGGTTAATTCGCTCTGTGATACAACAGATGAACCAGCTAAATGAATAGTGGGATACGTGTATCCTATCATAAATCCCATGAGACATTATCTAGTTCACAAAAGATAATCATAAATAACCTAATTATCCACTTCCAGTCAAAATCGACCGGACCGAGTTCTATAAGAGCCTCGAACCACCGGCTCAGGGGAGTCTGATCAGTAACTCAGTCTGACGAGAAACCCCTATCCAAGTGGCTGTATAGACAATCCTAAAGAAATATATATAGGTGAGATACCTATACCTTCGCTATGAGAAAATTATAAAATCTGTGTAAAATTAACTACCACACTATCAGAATATTTAATGTTACTTACAACTGTTGTTCCTAAACAAAAAGAGGAAACTACATAGAGTAATGTAATGTAAACAAAACACCGGAATCAAGACCCCAGGCAACACAGCCCGAAGTCAGTAACAGAAACAAGACTATCTGATGTAAAGCAAGATCTTCGTCAGAAGAAACAAGCCAAGACCAACACTGGGTCTGGACCTGCGTCGATGCATGCAATTGATTATAGCATACACGATACAACTCAACATTATCAAGCTCCAGGAGAAATATTGAATGAATCCGTCGCATAGAAGCCGAGAAAAGTGTGACGAAAAATTTCAATGTTCAGTGTGTACAGTCAAATTTCAAAGTATCGGCAAACAGGAAGTGGCTGCACGGCAGATCTGAAAATTAGATACACGATACAACTCATCATTATGAAGCAGCAGACCAAATATACAATCATCCCCTTTCATAGAAGCCAAGAAAACTTTGACGGAAGAAGTGTTTCGGACGGACTGACGGACGGTGTTGAGCGGTTACTAGACCTGCTCTGCAAACAATACACTGGATGTATGATGCATGACCAAAACGCCCGAACACCCTAAGGATGAGGACGTAACCCTGGGGATGTACAGAATAATCTTCTGTATAAAATGTTAAACTCCCAATAAATTTTTTAAATTTTTTTATTAAAACAAGCCAAAAAGCTTGGGAGCTTAACTGGGGGGATCAAGGGAAGGCAGGGAAGGAATACTAAATAAACAGTGGATAGATCACAATCAATCAGTGATAACGTCAGGCTTATGTCCCGAAATTAGGGAACATGAACTAATTTTAATAAATATTATAAAATTACAGACCTGAACGTTTCAAACCACCGTTTCATCCTTCCTTCATCCAGTTCTGTCCTTGGATCTACCAATTTAACCATTGATTTGTGTCTGGCATCATTATTAATTGAGATTTAAAAGCACAAATATCAGTTTGTTGTTATCTGACAAGGGCCAAACAAAGAATGATTTATTGGTGCCAGATTCGGTGACTTCCTGGCGTCTGCGCATGTGCGGAGGGTAAAATGGATGGAGGGCCAGATAGGACTTCTAATTTTCGGTTTTGCATGCAAATTTTGGGGATTGGGGGCAAAATTTGTGTTTGGCCCTAGATATTTTTGGGTTACCACCAGCTAAGTCTGGGTCATTGGTTACAGTATACAAATACTTATTTCCGGAATTTGGTCCAAAATTTCTAAGTCCAGACTGGGACCCCAAATTTTCAGCCTAAATAAACCCGGGGACTTGGCTTAAACAAACTTGAATCTCACCCCCCTAAGGATTCTGCATACCAAATATCAAAAGATTCTCATTGGTAGATCTGAAGAAGATTTTTCAAGAATATTCCTCATACTGCACTAATTTAAACATTTGGGCTCCCATAGAGAGCCCAAATATGGACCCAGGGAACTGATTTCAATAAACATGTGAAACAATCTTCCAAAGATGTTATATGTGAAATTTGAAAGCTTTTGGAGCAGTGGTTTGGGAGAAAAGTAGTGTTAAATGTTTTTCCCATTACCCACAGTGTTAAAAAATGCTGACTCAGCACTTTTTCAAAGTCCCCAAAAAGTACCCCATGATAAAACCGATAGCATTTTTCTTTTACCATTCCATTTTGTTGGTCCTAAGGATGCTTCACACCAAATAAGAATTCTCAGTGACGTGTAGTTTTGGAGATATGGGCGTTTTAATTTTTTTCTATTTTTAGCTCCTGAGGTTCCGACGGGACAGCGGGAAAATTTTTTTTGCATGAATCAAGTACTTAGGACCCAATAATACCTCATAGCAAATTTGGTTAAAATCAGCCTCTCCGTTCGGAAAATAGAAATTTTGGGCGGGGCACAAAAGGGGGATTCTCCCATAACGAGCCCAAATATTGACCGAGAAAATTTCTTTGAACAAACTTGAATCTTGAGTACCAAAGGAGCTTACCAGTACATATCAAATATCACAGCATTCTGACTGGTGGTTCATAAGAAGAAGATTTCAGGAGAAATTGATGCTTTTGGGGCATCACTCCCGCCCCAGTGGGGCACCGAGTTCATTTTAACAAACTGGAAAGAGGATACCTCCAATATACTGTATGTCAAATTTGTTTGGGTTTGGGCTAGTGGTTTTGAAGAAGACCAAGTTGCAAAAGTTAACGGACGACGGATGTCAAGTGATGGCAAAAGCTCACACTGACTTTCAGTCAGGTGAGCTAAAAAGCCTCCCTACTTCATCATAATACTGAAGCAAAATTGCTTGAGAAACAAGAACAAAAATTTCACAGGCCAAATGCAACTAGAAATTTAACCTATTTAATGAGCTCCGTCAAACAAGACTGAATTGGTCAAGTTTCCAGTTGCAATATGGAAAAATGTTGAACGTTGAAATCTGATGTTTCAACTTCAGTGTGCAAAGGATTAATGTGACATAACCATCATGCAATGACACTTTCAACAGGGGAAGCTGAAGAGAACCATCATGCAGCAGCAAGCAATTATGAGACTCCCCAACATACTAACTCCACACAAGCTGGGTTAGCATTGGTTGAAGACAGGTGCACCATTGATGTGCATTATGCCTTAGTACACAGCGCTACCATGCCCGCACAAATCTTTTACATGATAAATTTTTTCGTCACAAAAGTCAAAGAAAAATGCTGAAATTAATTTCCTCTGATATTCTGATAACTGATTTTTCAAGGGTTTTCAAGGAAGGTTCCACTCTTCAAGGACGGACTTTCCAAGTCCTTGGCAAGGGATTTCTAAATTCCAGAGTTTTTAAGGAATTCAAGAAACCATGGAAACACTTCTTCCAATCTATTCTGTGATACCATCCAGCATGTGAAATTTCTTTATGACAGATACAGGATGAGGTCTATAGAGTATGCTATAGGATTTTTAGGTCAAAGTCAAGATCATGACAGCTATGTCATAAAAGCTGAGGCAGTTGAACTCAAAATTGTCCTGAATAATTAAAAAATGTTAAGATGCTTGAAAGAGGGATTTCGGTTGTAATGTATACCAAAGGTTTAAATTGTAAAATCCAAGAAACTGGTGGTCATGTCTGTTGAGTGACTTCAGCGTAATTATATAGCTCAAATAAAAATATCACCTCAAATCTACTACATGTGTGAAATGGGCTGTTGTTGGTCATGGCACAGGAATTGCAAATACAAGAAGGCCACAAAATCCCAGCATCAATGTGACCATACTGGTGGCCATTTTGTTTTCTGAACTCCACAAAATTCAATTGTTCACTTATAGATTCAACTCCATACAAGCGCATCCAATGTCAAGGTGCTCATTTAAGCGGTGTGTGATTCATCAGCAAAATCCGAGATGGCCACTGAAAACTGTCATTCAAGTCATCGAGTAAAAATTTGATAGATGATGTCTGAACGTCAACCCAAATAAAATTTTGTGTTGATCTGATGACTAATACAGGCTATAGAGTTTGCTGAATGAGTTTGCAATGAAGGAGTGAAATCCATGATGGTTGCCATGGCCACCATTTCTTTCAATATCAAGAAAAGCTATTGTCCACATTCTGATAACATCCTGACAAAACCAGACCTTTTTTCAAGCTTTTGTTATGAAACTCCATAGCTCTAATCTACATGTAACCCTGAATCAGCATATGGGATTTCAATCTGATTAAATAAAAGATGTGGACAGTACAGTGTTCTGAAGAAATGACATTAACTCTTAAGTCCTCAGATTAAATCTACATTAACTAGAGGTCTGACTGTCCCAGATGGGTCTGTCCCCTCCTCCTCCCCCCCCCCCCCCCCCCCCCCCCGCCACCACTGCCAAGATTATTCTAAGATGAAAAGTAGCACAACTCTGGTAAAAAAAAGTCGGATCGAAACTATAATCGCAGGTGCACAGATTCCCATCGTAGCATACATCTTTACCAAGTTTCAAAGGAATCAACCCATAAACAACTGAGAAAATCTCTGGACAAAATTCAGGTATTCTAAGAAGAAAAGGGCAATAACTCTGGCAAGAAAGGTCTGATCAAAACTATAATGGCAGGTGCACAGGTTCCCATGATAGTAAACATCCATACCAAGTTTCAAAGAAATCACCCCATAAACATCTGAGAAAATCCCCGGACCAAATTCTAGGCCTGCTTTTTCAAGACGAAAAGGGGCATAATTCTGGCAAAAATAAACCAACCAGAACTATATAATCGCAGGTGCATAGGTTCCCATGGTGGTGAACATTCATACCAAGTTTCGAGCTGATTGGTCCATGAACAGGCAGCCACCAATGATGTAAAAACACTATTAAGATACATGCATCATACCGGTACAGTTTTCAAGGTTGGATACACCGGGAACAACTTTTTCAGAGCCATATAAAAGGGGCTGTTTTTGGCTGTGTGGGGACCTAAGGGTTAAATAATAGGCAAAATCCAAGATGGCAATTGTTCTCACAATGTGGCAAAACCTGATTGCCCATATTAGACGTCATCACAAAATGAGCATGTGAAATTTCAAAATCACCGAATGAATGATGGGTGCAGAATGCATGGGGTGCCAAAGAATTTAAAACAGGGTTTGCACAATTTTTTGAGAATCAAATTCCATGAAATTTCCATGACTTTTCCAAAACTTTCTTCCCAATTTCCACGACTTTTCCCTCATTTAGTATGACCACCATGCTCTCTTTTGGGGGATTTTTAAGTGTGATGTTTCGGGAAAGTGGTGTACTGCACCATTATCACGACGTATTTCCATGACTTTTCCAGACTGCAGCAAATAAGAGGCCCCAGGGGGCCTGAGGGCGCTCACCTGACATGGTAGCCTAAATATCAACCCAGAGAATTGATTTCAACAAGTTGCATCTGCTCCTCCTAATAAAAGCTGAAACCAAATATCCAAATATTCTGACCAGTGGATCTAAAAAAAGATTTTTAAAGAATATTCCTCATATTGAACTAAGTCATAATTCGGGCTCCCACAGAGAGCCCATATATGAACCCAGGGACTTGGCTTTAACAAACCTGAAACTCACACCACTAAGGATTCTACACACCAATTATCAAAACATTCCGACTGCTGGATCTGAAGAAGAAGATTTTTAAAGAAAATTCCTCATTTTGAACCAAGTTACAATTCGAGCTCCCACAATCAGCCCAAATATGGACCTAGGGACATGGCTTGAACAAACTTGAATCTTACCCCCCTAAGGATGCTGCATAAAAAATATCAAAAGCATTCATCTGCTGGATCTGAAGATTTTTAAAGAAAATTCCTCATTTTGAACTAAGCTGTCATTCAGGCTCCCATAGTGAGCCCAAATATGAACCAAGGGACTTGGCTTGAACAAACTTGAATCTCAGCCCCCCTAAGGTTGCTCCATGCCAAATATCAAAACATTCCAACTGCTGAATCTGAAGAAGAAGATTTTTAAAGAAAAATTCCTCATATTGACTACGTTATAATTTGGGCTCCCACAGGGAGCCCAAATATAGTCCCATGGACTTGGCTTTAACACACTTGAATCCCCCCCCCCCCCCCCCCAAGGATGCTACTCACCAGATATCAAACCATTCCGACTGCTGGATCTGAAGAAGAAGATTTTTTAAGAAAATTCCTCATTTCGAACAAAGTTACAATTCAAGCTCCCACAGTGAGCCCAAATATGGACCTAGGGACATGGCTTGAACAAACTTGCATCTCACCCCCCCCCCCCCCCCCCCCCCCCCCCCCCCCCCCCCAAGGATGCTGCATACCAAATATCACAAGATTCTGCCTGCTGGATCTTGAGAAGATTTGCCTGAAATGCACTAAGTTCAAATTTGGGCTCCTACACTGAGCCCAAATATAAACCCAGGGGGCCGATTTGAACAAACTTGAATCAGATCCACCCCACAATGTTGCATACCAAATATCACAAGATTCTGCCTGCTGGATCTGGAGAAGATTTTTGAAGAAATTTGCCTGAAATGCACTAAGTTTGAATTTGGGCTTCTATAGTGAGCCCAAATATGAATCCAGGTGGCCGATTTGAACAAATTGGAATCAGATCCACCCCACAATGTTGCATACCAAATATCAAAAGATTCTGCCTGCAGGATCTGGAGAAGAAGATTTTTGAAGAAATTTGCCTGAAATGCACTAAGTTCGAATTCGAGCTTCTATAGTGAGCCCAAATATGAATCTAGGGAGCCGATTTGAACAAAATAGAATTAGATCCACCCCACAATGTTGCATACCAAAAATCAAAAGATTCTGCCTGCTGGATCTGGAGAAGAAGATTTTTTAAGAAATTTGCCTGAAAAGCACTAAGTTCAAATTTGGGCTCCTATACTGAGCCCAAATATAAACCCAGGGAGCCGATTTGAACAAACTTGAATCAGATCCACCCCACAATGTTGCATACCCAATATCAAAAGATTCGGCCTGCCGGATCTTGAGAAGAAGATTTTCAAAGAAATTTGCCTGAAATGCACTAAGTTCAAATTTGAGCTCCTATACCGAGCCCAAATATAAACCCAAGGGGCCGATTTGAACAAACTTGAATCAGATCCACCCCACAATGTTGTATACCAAATATCAAAGGATTCTGCCTGCTGGATGTGGAGAAGAAGATTTTCAAAGAAATTTGCCTGAAATGCAGTAAGTTCAAATTTGGGCTCCTATACTGAGCCCAAATATAAACCCAGGGGGCCGATTCGAACAAACTTGAATCAGCTCCACCCCACAATGTTGCATGCCAAATATCAAAAGATTCTGCCTGCTGGATCTGGAGAAGAAGATTTTTTAAGAAATTTGTCTGAAATGCACTAAGTTCTAAATCGGGCTCCTATACTGAGCCCAAATATGAACCCAGGGGGCCGATTTGAACAAACTTGAATCAGATCCACCCTACAATGTTGCATACCAAATATCAAAAGATTCTGCCTGCTGGATCTGGAGAAGAAGATTTTTTAATGTTTTTCCCATTGCCAACAGTGTTAAAAAGTGCTGACTCAGCACTTTTTCAAAGTCCCGAAACTGTACCCTATGATAAAACCGATGGCAATTTTTTTTTTACCAATTCTTTCTGTTGGTCCTAAGGAAGCTTCACACCAAATAAAAATTCTCGGTGCCGTGCAGTTTTGGAGATATGGGCGTTTTAATTTTTTTCTATTTTTAGCTCCTGCGGTTCCCATGGGGCTACAGGAAAAAAAAATCAGCATAAATTAGGTACTTATGACCCAATAAGTCCTCACATAAAATTTGGTTCAAATCAGCCTCTCGGTTTGGAAAATAGAAATTTTGGGCGGGGCAAAAAATTTTGCCCCTCCCATAACGATGCCAAGTATAGCCCCACAAACTTCTCTTGAACAAATCTGAGTCTACACCACAAAAGGAAGCTGCACACCAAATATCAAGTCTCTGCTACTGCTGGTTCATGAGAAGAAGATTTTTTAAGATTTCAGCACACTTTTTGGGTGTGGCCCTACCCACGGGCGAGGCAACTTGATTTGAACAAAATCAAATTGCGATGTCATAACAAACTATTATCTCAAATATCAATTAAATTGGTTCAGCGGTTTGGGAGGAGAAGATGCAAACACCATGTTCACGGACGACAGACGACGGACGGTGAGTGATCACTATAGCTCTCCTGACTGAAAGTCAGGTGAGCTAAAAACACCCCATTTTTCCAAAACTTCCAGGCGCAGAAATAATATTTTCCTTTTCCATGACTTTTCCTTGATTCCATGACCCATACGAAACTGTGTTAAAAGTAAAATCAAAAGAGACCACCAGTGAACACATTTCTTGATTTTACATTTGTAAAATGAGGGATACAGACTCTAAAGCATGCAGAAGAAATTGGCAGTGAAAAATAGGCAAAATCAAAGATGACTGCCACAAGTTTTATCAAAACATGTAAAAACCTGTAACTTCAAATTCAGATGTCGACACAAACAAGCATAAAAAATTTCAACCTCACTGGTTGAGGGATGCAGTTAGTTGACTTTGCCAAGGAATTTTAAATTTTTTTTAAAATTTGAAAGCCCAATATGTCCACAAACAAGCTTGTTTTTTTTTTTAGTTGGTTGTGAAACTAGTTAATTCACATTTTGATGTCATTCTAAACCTGCATACACAATTTTGCAGTAAAGGGATGGGAATACAGCCTGCAGAGAGTTCCAGAGGAAATGCCTCTGAAAGAATCAACAGATGGCTGGCAACAACCATGTTTCCCAAGCGTTGGAAGTGAAACTCAACAGCTCAATTCTAGATGTCATTTCAAACTTGCATTTGAAATTTTGTGCTCATCATATAGTGTATAGGTTGAGCAAAAGATATTGTGGACACACAGTTTTGTTCCTTGTGTAGTCCCAAATGGGCAAAACATACTAAAATGAACAGACCTATGTTTGTTCATCATAAGGAACATGCATACCAAGTTGGGTAAAAATCAGCACAGCTGTTGTTGTTGAGAAGTCATTTGAGAGTGATTAGTAAAGTTCCTCATTGAGGTTTACTAAAAAAACATGTTACATGTAAGCTGGTAAATAAAGAACGACAAGAAGAATGTTCTAATATCAATTAATGAAAATATACACTAGCTGCTTCTCCTACCTTATTCCGTACAGACAGACAATCAGCTTGGATTGAATCAGGTAAGCGCTCCAGAGACTGATAAGGAAGAAAAGTTATGAAACCAAGAAATTTTCCAAGAAGTCGAAGGGTGAGTAAAGAAGATGTGAAAATCTCTTTCTGTTCCTGAAAAATATTCATGAAGAATTTTTTTTAAGTAAAAATGATATTAGTAAAATATTTACACCCACACAACTAAGTTCAGTTTGTCTGCAACAGTAGAACCTGTCTTGAGAGACCGCCCTTTGGGCCACACAAAAGTGGTTTCTCAAGACAGGTGGTCTCTCATAACAGGTTTCAGATTTTCTCAAGTCAGTGAATAACCAACCACAAAATTCAGAAATGGAGAAGAATGGATTTTTGTAATTACTTTGTAGTTGTTCTTTTTTATGAAATTTTTGTAACAAATTGAAATGGACTGTTATAAAATTATAAAAATTAATAAGTGTTGAAAATCTTCATTGAAGAGTTTCAACACTAATTTATTTTTATAATTTTTATAACAGTCCATTTCAATTTGTTACAAAAAAATTTTCAACACACATTTATTTTTATTCCTACCTGTCATATTTCAGGTATGTATGAAATTGTTTATTCAGCAATAATCGTAATCTTTTCACAGGGGTCTAATAAAACATATCAATCTTTAATGAGATTTTTCAATTCCGAACAGGTAAAAAGTTTTTGTCATGGTTTCAGTCTTCAAAGGGGCGGTCTCTCAAGACAGGTCCATTATGGCATAAAAATACAAGTTGGTACCAGGTCACAGTGGTCTCTCAAGACAGGTGGTCTCCCATAGCAGGTCCATTATAGAGTAAAACCAATCAGTGCCTGGTAGATGTGGTCTCTCAAGACAGGTGGTCTCTCAAGACAGTGGTCTCTCAAGACAGGTTTTACTGTATGGGGCACTACAGTTCAATTAACAGGATTATTCAAATGAACAGAATTTAGTCATTTTCCCACAAACTGGTGATAAGGTCCCACAAAGTAGATCTGTTTTTCAGGCCATTTTTTGTAAAATTGCATGTGGGTGGACGTTTTTTTTTATTTTATATTTTTGTAATTATTTCTTTGCCATCAAAAGTTCATGTTCTTGGTTTGTTTTATGTCTTAGGCCTCATAATCTACAGAATAGCATGGGTGGTGATCTCGGAACTTGAGTGCAAGAAGGCTTTGCAATGCTTTAGCACCCAAGGGACAAATTTATCAATATCAATTTTATTAATTTAGGTAAAATATCAAGACATAAAGCATTTAATTTTTATTGTTTTGAGATTGCATTGGCTATAAAAAAAGAGCATGCATCAGCCAAAAGGATGCAGGGGTGGTGGAGGGGGTTGGGGGGTCTGGGGCTGCGAAACAGATTTTTAACTTTTTTAGGTGTGAACCAAGTATTATATCTTGTTTGACAGAGCTCATAAAACTCTGTCAAACGATATTTAATAACTAAAATGGCAGAGTGTTAGATTACTTCTGGTGGAAGAATCAGTTCATAAGGATTGGTCTGAATCCAGTTTATTGGAGTGTGCCCACAGGCACTCTCCAATACACTTTAACAAGGCAAAGTAATATAAACAAAGCATTTTCTCTTCCAACTGAAAATTATAAATTTATAGTAATTTGAATATTTTTGTACTTACCAATGGCCCGGACTAGCTGGTGCTTAATTCTGAGTTATTAAGGGCCAAACACAAATTCTGAACCCCTCCCAATCCCCAAAATTTGCTTGCAAAACCGAAAATTAAAAGTCCTATCTGGCCCTCCATACATTTACTCTCCATGTATGCACAGACATCAGGAAGTGACCGGAATTGGTGCCAACATCATTCTTTGTAGAAGAGAGTACTACAAAATAATTCAGTGGGGAGGAATGAGTGCCCACTCATGGGAGGGGCATTTCCGTCTGTGCCATTGGAAAGTATAAAAATATACAAATTACTTTAAATTTATAATATTTTTACACTGTAAACCAATGGCCCAGACTAGCTGAATCGTAAAAAGGTGGAGGGCCGAGGACTTCAGAATTAGTAGATCAACATAGTTCCAATCCTGTAATCCAAGGTGAAAGGAAATTAAAATTATCAGGAATTACATGTATGTCTCTCTATACCATAAATGAGAAGACATATCATAAAAAATAGGCCGATTAAATCGTCAGATTTGTACCCATACGCGCAACTAGTATAAAGCTGTATGACGGAGGGCCACCCCAGATGCCAACATTATGTACACCATACATGGTATGGGTACATATAGAAATGGATTGGAGGAGTGTCTAATTTGATGGATAAAGGGATAATATCTCCGGATCAAATTATTAGATTTACATAAAAAACTATACAGTACAGCACATCAGTAACCTGAATACATATATAAAGTAACCTGACAATCGGATTAATATTTTTTGAGTTATCTCATGCCAAAGAAATGGATTGGAGGAGTTCTCAATTTGAAGGATAAAGGGTTAATATCACAGGATCAAATTATCAGATTAGCACCAAAAACTATACAGCTCGGCACATCAGTAACCTGAACACATATATGAAGTAAAATGACAATCGGATTGATATTTTTTGAGTTATCTCATGTCAAAGGGATTGGAGGAATTTTCAATTTGAAGGATAAAGGGTTAATATCTCAGGATTACATTATCAGATTTACACTAAAAACTATACAGCCCGGCACATCAGTAACCTGAACACAAATATAAAGTAACATGACAATCCAAGCAATACTTTTCAAGTTATCGAATGCCAAAGGGATTGGAGGAATTTTCAATTTGAAGGCTAAAGGGTTAATATCACAGGATCAAAATAACAGATTTACACAAAAAACTATACAGCTCGGTACATCAGTAACCTGAACACAAATATAAAGTAACATGACAATCCAAGCAATATTTTTCAAGTTATCGAATGCCAAAGGGATTGGAGGAATTTTCAATTTGAAGGATAAAGAGTTAATATCTCCAGATCAAATTGACAGATTTACACCAAAAACTATACAGCTCGGAACATCAGTAACCTGAAGATATATATAAAGTAACATGAAAATTGCATTGATATTTTTTGAGTTATCTCATGCCAAATGGATTGGAAGAATTCTCAATTTGAAAGATAAAGAGTTAATATCTCAAGATCAAATAAGCAGATTTACACCAAACACTATACAGCTCGACACATCAGTAACCTGAACACAAATATAAAGTAACTTGACAATCCAAGCAATATTTTTAAAGTTATCGAATGCCAAAGAAATGGATATGGATGCCAGACGGACTGATAGACGGATGGACGTATGTTCTTACAAATGGCTACTTATGTGGCTATTCATGTTAGGTGGCTAACCTAAAACACATGTCCAACATAATAAAACAAGTTTTTTGGTGGAAAATGTTTGGGGGGTCAGCTAACCCTAACCCTACCCTTTACTGACCCTAACCCTACCCACCCCTAACCCTAGCCACATAACTCTAACACCCCTTCACTGACCCCCTCCCCACCCCTAAACCCCCTAAGCCTACTCTACATTTATCCAAACCCCCACCCTCCCAACCACCCCACAATAAGAGATTCTGTTACGTGGTTAGCCATGTAACAGAATTTAACCACATAAGTATCCTGTTTTACTAACTCGTAGCCACACAAGTAGTCATTTGTGTGTGCGGACAGACGGTTGGACAGACGGACAGACGAAGGATGGACGAACGACAGATGGCCATCCCAGATGCCGGCATTATGTGTACCATACATAATATGGGTACACATAAAAAGCAGCCCAGTTCAAGTAATTCCGTAAACTTAGCATGAAGACTATGCTAATTGGATGTAACAAGTTCCCAATTTTTAAGGCTAGCCCAGACTAAGCCACAAAAATTTGGATGGCGTATTTGAGAATGAGAGAATATCCCCCACAAACATATGCCATATACAATAAAACTCCAGCTGTATGCAGGATATAATTACAGACAAAACAGCTTCACTCATAGTTACATACTTATCAAGCAGGAGGAGTGGTAAAAAATCCCCCCCCCCCCTTTTTTTCTTTTGTAGGAATCTTCAAAAGGAAAGAAGGAGCGCCCTGAAATCAGTAAAAGCGTTTACCAAAAAACAATATAAATATTCGTCAAACAGGCACTCAGGTATTAATTATTATTAATAAATAATGCTTAACGCCACTGCAGAAGCTAAGGCTATAGCGACGATCTTGGTAATTAATATCGTCCGCTATATAACATACACCGGAGTCGGCATACGCAAATAGGTCGAAAACCGGAGATATAATATATAACATACACATGTCCAATAGAACCACAATGAACAATCTCTGGAGAGTAAACACACTTCTGAGGTAACCCACAGTTGACCCCATTCAGGCGTGCAATAAATTCCAGTAACTATCCGATATCTATGACACTATAAACATGCGAATATACGAGAGTGTAAAACAAGGTGTATTCAATTGAGTACCGACATTAATAGAAACCTGGATCAAGAAATGAGAGTAGGTATGATTAACAGTCTCGACACTGTCCGCCCCTGAAATAATTAATAATTTCTAAGGTCCATAACATACAATAATGCGTCAGCCTAATAATTATTATATGTATGAGCATTGAAAACACGCATGTAATCATCTGAATACCAGTTAACTGGCTATGCAGCCTCTGAGGTACCCAAAGACTAGCAATTTATTTATGATGAATTATGCGCTCGGATATGACATCCAGACGAACAATCACAGGTAACCATCCAACTAAAAAGTGGATGTGCCCATGAGGTCGCCATAGAACACGACCCAGCCACCAATCGAGAAGTCAAGAAATGCATGTATGTATTTAAACTCATAAGAGGTTTGCGGGAAGAAAACTACGTCTTGCCCGGCAATCGCCTCTAAACACTGGCAGTGAATCAACTGACTTGGAGGATACGCATATCCTATCATTCATCCCCGTGAGATCGACAGAGCGTCTACTGCATATGCTCGATGGTCTGGGCATGGCGACACCAACGATGGCAACTGATTGTTCCGGCGCGTCGCAAACAGATTTATCATGGGGTGATCCTTCTGGTAGCAAATCTGCCCAAATTCTCGCTTGTTGAGCGTCCACTCCAATTGCAACAGGCAACCTTTCCAAGAGAGTGAGTCTGCTAGTACGTTCCGACGACCCGGTATATGACGGATAGAAAGTTGAACATGATGATTCATGATGTATATTAAAATCTTCTCCGTTAGTTGGCATGACAGAAAAGAATGGGTGCCGCCCTGGTTCCCGATGTACGCTACTACTGTCGAGTTGTCCGACCAAATTGAACATGGACGTCCACTATTATGCGAGTCCAACGTTGTAGCGCTAGCCATATTGACATCATCTCTTTGATGTTTATGTGTTTTTCCTGGAACCGAGGGTCCCAAAGACCCTGACACTTCAAGTCTGCGGGACTTAGGGTCGCGCCCCAACCCATCTGACTCGCATCCGTCATAACCGTGAAAGCCGGATCTGGCAGTTGCAGCAGCTCCCTGAGTTAACCACAGAATATCTGCCCAAATCTGAACCCTTGTTTTACTAGGTCCGTTAAAACAATACTGGTTCAAGCGAAAGCATCTTCACACTCCAGTTCTGAGAAAAGAATATCTGGAAAGGACGTGCGCGGAGGCAGCCCATCAGAATGAGATCCACAGCCGCTCCGCACAGCTCTAACAGTTGCATGAATTCAATCACTATTAATGCGTCTGAGTGTAGAAAAAAGCAAGCAAAACAACTAATTTCACTTTAGGTAATGGCAAACGAACCAGCTTGTGAATCTCAAAGCTCATTCCCAAATGAATCGACGACTTGATACGGAGCTAGATTTTTTTTCTCGTTTACGATGAAACCGAGACGTCGGAGTAATAGAAGCAGACTCTGAACATCATTCTGAAGAATAATTCTGTTGCCGTATCCCTGTAGAAGGACGTTCAAGTAAGCCGACATTACCGCAGCATGAAGTAGTTCGTAAGTATGACATTACCGAGTTCATTATGCGAGGGAACGCCCAGGGGCCAGGTACAGACCAAAGCATATTGCTCTGACTATGCTTTTAGAATGCCGCATGTACCAGGACATGAAAGTATGCATCCTTAGATCTATGCTTGCCGCATAGTCGATCACTCGAACACTCGCTTTTACCGACCGAATGGTCTCCATAAATAAATTTTTGTAGCCATGATAAGCTTGTTATCCAGCTCAAGTCTATTACTTGTCGGAACGAGCCATCTGGCTTCGGTCCAGAGCTTGATAACCTTCTGCCAACTGGCCAGCAATAGAGGTCTAAACCTTTACCTGTACGGCCTGCGAGGCTTACGGGAGGAGAAACCATGTCCTCCCCACGAAAAACCTCATCTCGTCGGCCTAGGGGCGTCTGACCTATAGTCCCAATCAGACCTAGGCCCCTTTCACGAGTTGCTATACTGACGACCTCCAGAGTAATTATAAGAGGGTTTCTTGTACCCTCGTGAATTTCCTTTTGACAATTTTTGTCTGGAACGTCCTCCTTTACTCTTGTCTGCTAAGTGGGTCGCTGATACGCCGACTTCAAAAGCAGAGCACTAGATGCTTTCTTAGTAGCCTATTCATAGACTAACGAAAGCTAGTCGTCGAAAATAAAATGTCCGGAAACCGGAATGACTCGAAGAGAGCTTTTCACCTTGTCATCTTATCAGTGATGACGACGCAAGGGCAGTATTACATCTGATTAACTCCTGATTAGCCACTGTTAGGGCGGAGTTATACGTGGTATACATAATTGCCCTGGAAAGAACTCTAAGAGAGGTACGAACATCCTCAAATTCCTTTCCCTTGAGACGTTGCGCCATAGCTCTTGTAAGGTGATCTGCGTAAGACACAACGTCCAAATTCGCTCTATTTGAAGAAATTGCCGTCTCAATTGTGTTTGAGTGAACAGTGAATGATACAGGAAAGGATACCTCTAGATGCCCGGCCTGCTCATCCAAACGCAGAAGAACTCTCTGAACATCTTCCTCGACCGTTTTTACATGAACGTGGTCCAAAAAACGGTATGTATATGGAAGATGAAGATAAGAAACCGCCTTCTTCCTCGCACTCAAGAGGATAAATATGACATTGTCTATATGGCCGAAGGCCTGCGACACCTGCATAAACTGAACTGGAAAAGAAAGGACTTCCTCCTTTGTCTGGATAAAGTCTGCGTCCAACGACGCCAGTGGTTTCTCTCTTGTTATCGCAGCATTCTGATTCGGCGGAACAAAATCAGGGTTGTATTGATGGATGAAAACCATCGCAACCATGTACTGTTCCGAAAAGTCAGGGTAATCCTCTTCCTTATCCCTTTCACCATCCTCGTCTCCATAGCTACCGGATGGTGCAACTTCACAGGCAAAAAGGAAGGGTAATCCTCTTCCTTATCCCTTTCACCATCCAAGAGAATCAGTTGCGAATCTCGGTCCATTGCATCTGCACTGGACCGACCCAGCACCGTCCGACAGCTCAGATTCTGAATCTCAGAGAGGCTGCATCTGCACTTGCTGGGATGCTGCGATCAGCTGCGCAATCTGCGACAGCAAGTCCGTCATCGATGCCTGAGGAGCTGCAGTCTTCCATTCTTTAGCCGCATGCTGCTCCTGGGACGGTGTGTCGGAAATAGATCCTTTCTCCGAAAAATCCCGATGATCGAGGCCTCGTCTCCATAGCTACCGGATGGTGCAACTTCACAGGCGAAGAGTGGTTCCTTCTTCGTGCAACAGGCTGGATATCCGAAGTCAGGTAGCTAGGATGAGGTGTTGTGTCCTTAAATAACATAGCGGAGGAAGCTGTGACTGAAGCCGACCTCGGCTGCAAACTAGCCGGAGCATCCCGAGAGGCGGGCAGACATATACTCCGTCTCGTGCAAGTTTCCAACCAGAAAACTTCATTTCAGCCTTGTGAAACATAGCGGAGGAAGCCATGACTGAAGCCAAACCCTGGCTGCAGAAAAAACAGAGCGTCCCGAGTGGAGGGCGGACATATGCCCCGGCTTGTGCAAGTTTCTCAAAACAACATCTGACCCTAGACGTTGCTAGATTAGAGAGGGAGGCCGCTTCTGCTCGCGGTCTATCAGACCTAGCCGAGTACAAAAACTTGCTGACTTCCTCCCTATTTCCATCGTCGCTGGGTGAGCTATTTATATTATAGTGCTACCTCTACCCACATCCACTTCTTATGACTGCAACAGACTTACCCGGCGTCACGGCACTCGCGGATGGAATACCGCTTCACTAGTCGAGCTAGCTATTTGCAAGAGATTAAAACCCTTAACAAAAGACCCTAACTCTTGCAATAATGAGCACTGCAGCTAGCTCTATATGCTCCACAGAGCGTGACGACGGTAGCAAACTTGTCAGAATATCATCACCATGTTCATTTTCCTCTGAAATAGAAACTGAGAGAATGAATTAAAACGCGGTGAGAGGTCTGCTCCTCAGAACTTCACCGCCAAAACATACGGCAACACCCGACTCCAACATCAGTCATCCCAGTGAACACAAGAATGACAAGAATCTGCAGGAGTGTATCAACTAAAGTCGATATCAGTCCTCCAAACTCCACAACAATATACATATATATAACTGAGATACATGAATAATAGCAATCATAATTAAATTCAAAATATTTTTGTAAACAAAAATTTTTGTAAAAACGCTTAAGTTCCCAAACGGAACATTAAGAGCCCAAGGGCATCCCGACAGAGCCTAAGTGTGGACAAAATCCAAATTTTCTGAGCTACGCTACCGGAATAATAATCCATGTATACTACAGTAATAGAATATAAAAAACTACCTATATATCAGGACGTTGACAATGTAAACAATGTCATCATCAAGACATCAGGCACACAAAAAGGCCCAAAGTCAGAACCAATTGAAATGCTATCAGATGCAAAGTTAGATCTTCATATGAAGAAAAAATGATACATCGGATAGAATATGCAAGACTAAATGGCCTAACATCACTAGGGTGAGGATGTAATCCTGGGGAAGAAACAGAATAATATTCTGTAATATGTGTTAAACTAAATTTAATAAAAAAAATTTAATAAAAAATAGCCGACAAAGCTTAAGAGTTTAACAGAAAGGGTTCATGGAAGGATAGGAAAGGAATACTTAACAAACAGTTGAATAATCATTATCAAAAATGATGACGTCAGGCATATGTCCCGAAATTGGGAAACATAAAATAATTTTATAAATATGAAAAAATTTAAAGTAATTTATATATTTTTTATACTTACCAATGGCCCAGACTTAGCTGGTGCCAACTCTTAAATATTCAGGGCCAAACACAAATTTTGCCCCCCAAATCCCCAAAATTTGCATCCAAAACCAAAAAACTAATGTCCTAAATGGTCCTCCATACTTTTACCTACTGCGCATGCGCAGTGTCAAGGATGTACCGAAATTGGTGCCAAGGCTCATTCTTACAACCAGTGCCTGCTAAATGTTATATAATCAGCGGGGAGGTATGAGTTCCCAACTCATGGGAGGGCCATCCCCGTCTGGGCCATTGATAAGTATAAAAAAATATATAAATTACTTTAAATTTTTTCATATTTTTATACTGTAACCAATGGCCCAGACTTAGCTGAATAGAAAAAAGGCTGGAGGGTCTAGGACATAAAGGAAAATCCAATAGGCTCAATTATGTATAAAGGAATATCCCCTCGAGGAGAAAAGGAGAGAAAGGATTTACATATGTCTTTCTTGTTTATTAAAATAAGAAAGACAGAATACCAATCAATAATTGAGCATAATAACATCGATGATCTCTATTAATATCCAGTATAACCCATTATACTAATTCGTTAAAGGAAAGCCAATAAATAAAGATAGTCCAGAGAATGAGACTCTTTATACTCATTTAAAAGTGTCCGAGGATTGTATATTAACGCTTGTATGACATGTGACATATACAAATGCTTCACACCAAGCTACACTTTAAAAATATTACATAAATGAGGTAAACATTAGCTTTACACTTTAAAACCATCCCAGCACCAACTCGGAATTACTGACTCTGGAGGAGGTATTCCCTTGCTTTTCACTATAAAGGTGATATTAGGGAAAATCGTCCACCACTCCCCACCCCCCCCCCCCCCCACTTCCCCTTGCTCTGGGTCAAATCACCACAGAAAGAAGAGGGCAGGAGGGCAGAGTCACTTCTGGAACAGAAAACCTACATAACTATAGCTGTAACTGTTTAGTGGATGACATTCTGAGCAACAGATAACGGACTTAAACATCTAAGTTCGCCAGAAATAGACTCTATATTTCCAAGGTAAAAGTTAGTGAAAGTAGAAGGCAGTGACCAGTAAGCAGCCTTCATGAGATCCATAATAGCAATACTGTTAGAATAAGCCCAAGATGTTGACAGCACTCTAACTTCATGCTCTGAAATCTTAAGCACTGACTGCTGATTGGAAGATAAACTCTTATGAGCAGTACGAATAGCTAACTGAATCCATCTAGCAATAGAATGAACCGAAATGTCCCTTCTGCTGGGAATTAAAGACAGAAAGAAGTGTTTTCGTCCCTTTCTGATAAACTCTGATCTGCGTTTATAAATACGCATAGCTCTAACTGGACACAGCAAAGGTCTATGGCCATCTGATGACGGAAGAGCCTTAATGATAATAGGCTCAGGATACTTATTAGGAGCCTGATTCTTAGCCAAAAATCTCACAATAGTAGTTAAAGTAATAGTATTACCAATACTACAATAATGAGAATCATCAATAGACAAAGCACGAAGCTCACCGACTCTTCTTGCGGAAGCAAAGGCTAAGAGAAAAGCTGTTTTATATGACAAGAATTTGAAGTCTACAGTGTTCAAAGGTTCAAAAGGAGCTTCTTTAAGCAATTCTAGACCTATTTATCGAAAAGTTTTTCACTAACAGAGATAAAGAGATATTTGATCCAATTTCTAAGCTATCATGATGAACATAAGCGTCCGATAGCATAGACCTATAACCCTTAATAGTAAATGGCTGCAATTTGAGATCGTCAAACAAGTAGACCAGAAAATTAGCAATGTCTGGAATGGAAGAATCAAAAACATCAATCAATTGATCCCTACACCAATGAGAGAAAACCTTCCACTTTGCCGCATAATTCAGCGAAGTGGAGGCCCTCCTACAGTTAACAATTGCACCCACTGCTCGTCCTGTAAAGCACTTCCAGTGCAAGAAGGACTGCACAACTGAAATACGTGAAGGTTGAGACCTTGCGGGTTGTGATGCAGTGTGCGAGATTTCCCTGAAAGAGAAGGTCCTCCACGTGGAGGAAGCTTCCAAGGAACGTCCCATAACAGACACCCAAGTAGATTTATCCATGGTTTCAGGGACGACAGAGATGCTACCAACAGTATCTTGCAGTGCGATTGTTTGATCTTTAGCAAGATCTGTTGAATCAACGGATTTGGAGGATATGCATAACCTATCATTCCGTCCCAAGAAATTGAGAGAGCGTCGACTGCAAACGCTCGAGGATCTGGGCATAGCGACACATACGTCTGCAACTGACTGTTGAGATGTGTCGCGAACAAGTCTATCATTGGTCGGACCCATTGGTAGCAAATCTGATTGAACACTTGCTTGTTGAGAGTCCATTCCGACGACAACATGTGACCTTTCCGAGAGAGCGAGTCTGCAAGAACGTTCAGACGACCCAGAATATGACGGACTGAAAGAAGAACGTGGTGTTCTAAAACATACAGAAGAATTCTTTCCGTTAGATCGAAAAACGGAATCGAATAAGTGCCTCCTTGGTTCCAAATGTACGCTACTACGGTTGAATTGTTCGACAATATCTGAACATGTGCATTGTGAATAATGTTCATCCAATGACATAGCGCTAGCCATATTGACATCATTTCTTTGATGTTTATATGCTTGTTCAGGAACACCGGGTCCCAAAGACCCTGGCACCTTGAGTCTGTTGGGCTCAATGTCGTGCCCCAACCTGTTTTGACTCACATCCGTCATAATTGTAAAAGCCAGATCCGGCAGATGCTGCGGAACTCCCTGAGTCAACCACTGAATGTCTGCCCAAATCTGAATCCTTTGTTTTACTTGGTCCGATAACACAATGTTTGATTCGAGCGAATCAATCTTCACACTCCAAGTTTGAGTGAAAAATATCTGGAGTGGATGAGTACGCAAGCGGCCCATCAGAATTAGATCCGCTGCCGCTCCGCACAACCCCATCAGTCGCATGATCTCTCTCACTGTTACTACGTCTGAGTGTAGACAAAAGCGGGCATAACAACTGACTAACTTCGCTCTGGGTAACGGAAGACGAACCAGATTGTTGTGAGTCTCAAAGCTCATTCCCAAGTGAATTAACGACTTGAACGGAGCTAGATCCGACTTCTTTTCGTTTACAATGAAACCAAGATGTCGGAGCAATTGAAGCAGACTCTGAACATCGTTCTGAAGAACCGTTTTGTTGCCGTATCTCTGAAGAATGTCGTCCAAGTAAGCCGACGTTACCACAGACGAATGAGCACGGAAATATGCCATTACCGAGTTCATTATTCGAGTGAATGCCCAGGGTGCTAGATTGAGTCCGAAGCACATCGCTCGGAACTGATAAACGATCCCTAGGACGACGAACCGTAGGTACTTTCTGAATGCCAGATTTACCAAGACATGAAAGTACATGTCCTTTAGTTCTATGCTTGATGCATAATCGTCCACCCGAATGCTCACCCTTACTGATCGAATGATCTCCATATAGAACTTTGGAGCCACGATCAGTCTGTTTATCCAGCTCAAATCTCTAAATGGACAGAACGAGCCGTCTGGCTTCGGTACAAAGAACAGGTGACTGTAAAAACCCAGGGATTCCTGGTTTTCCACGACCTCTATTGTATTCTTCTCCAAAAGAGATTGCACCTCTGATAGAAGAGAATCTCTTTTTTGAAGATTTGACGGAAGCTGAGTCCAGCGCGAACTTCATGTTAACGGAGGTTTTTCTTGGAAAGATAGCCTTAGGCTGTATGAGATAACCCCTTACCCATTGGTCGTCTGTAATTGACAACCAATTGGTCAAAAACTTTGTCAGCCTTCCGCCCACAGGACCGCAACAGCGGCCCTGAACATCACCTCCTGGACCTGCGAGGCCTACAGGAAGAGAAACTACGTCCTCCCTGTGCAGCACCTCGACCTGCCGACCTTGGGACATCTGACCGGTTGTCTCGGCCAGAACCACGTCCCCTACTTGAGTCGCTACTTTGACGGTCTCTAGAGTAAGAACTTGAGGACTTCTTATATCCTTTAGAGGAGCTTCCCTAAGACGAACTTGAAGTAGAAGCTCCTGCTTTACTATTTTCTGCTGAGTCAGGTTTTTTAGAAACAGACTTTAGAAACAGAGTATCCGAAGCTTTCTTAGTAATCTGATCATAAATTAAAGAAAGCTTACCATCAAAGAGAAGGTCACCGGAAACCGGAGCGACACAAAAAGAGTTTTTTACCTTAGAATCCACCATAGTGGATAAAGCCAGGGCTGCATCACGTCTAATCATCTCTAAATTAGCCACTGATAAGGCAGAGTTGTACGTGGAATACGCTATAGCCCTAGAAAGAACTCTTAAAGAGGTATATACGTCCTTGAATTCTTTCCCACAGACATTGTGCTAACGCTCTAGTAAGGTGATCTGCGTATGACAAGGCATCTAGGTTCGCTCTATTAGAAGAAATCGTAGTCTCCATAGTACTAGAGTGAATAGAAAAAGACGCAGGAAGAGACAAATTTAAGTCCTCAGCCTGATCGTCCAAATGCAGAGGAACTCTCGAGATGCCCGGACTTGTCGTTGTAAATTTATTTCTACTATTAATAAATGGCAGATCCAGAGCATGTGATGATAAGAAACTGTATTTCCTCGAACTCGAGGCTAAATTGAATATAGCGTCATTAAGCAAGTCAAACATCCGAGAGACACTGCTGGACTGCACCGGATAATCAGGAACATCTTTCTTAACCCGGCCAAAAAGGTCAGAATCCAATGACGCTATCAGTCTCTTATCTTTGGTCGCAGCAATCTGATCCGACGGAACAACGTCTGGGAGGTGTTGACGGATAAACTCCATCGCCACCTTATGTTGTTCCAAAAGGGAAAAATCCTTTTCACCATCTGACTGGATCAGATGAGAATCTTGGTCGTCCCTGTCTGACCATACAGAGGAACGAACCGACCCAGCTTCATCAGACAGTTCCTGATCAGAAACTGTTGTAGGATGTTCCTGAGGTTGCTGGGATGCTGCAATGAGCTTTGCTATTTGCGACAGCAAGTCCGTCACGGAGGCCTGTGGAGCTGCGGATCTCTGTTTAGCCACTGGAAGCTCCTAGGACGGCGTGACCGATATAATCCTCTTATGCAAACGTCCCGACTGATGAGGCCTCGAGTCCCTGGCTATTGGATGGAGTGACCTTGACATTGAATCCTTCGTCGGCGATGCAGGCTGGATCTCTGTGGTCACATAGCCAAGGTGCGGTCGTGTGTGCTGATGCGAGGAAGAAGACGGAGCGTCCCGGACAGGAGGTGTGGACATATGCTCCAACTGACGAACATTCTGAACAACAACCTCTGGCCCCAGATGTTGTTGTAAGAGAGAGGGACCTCTCTCGCTCGCGGTCCGGAATGACCTGAACGAGCCCACAGCAGAACTGACTGGCTTCCTCTGCTGTTTCGTCATCGCAGGGTGTGATGACGGCAACACACTTCCAGACAATATCACGGAAACATCACCATGTTCTTGTTCCTCTGAAAAAGAAACTGAAAAACTAGAATGACCTTGTGGTGAGAGAACAGGCATCGATCTCTCACCACTAACAACATACTATGACACACGTCTCCAGAGTTTGTCATCCCAATTGGCACAAACAGAACAAGAGTTAGTGCGAGTACAATGACTAGAGCAAACACAATGAGCATGAGAATCCGAGGAAGACTTCCTCGACTTACAATTTGAACAATATTCTTTCATTTTATCAGAAATATTCAAGTCGTAGTACTCGCACTAACCCTCAAAAATGTAGCAAAGATACATAATAATACAATCCATTAAACAAAAGTTCGAAAATAATTCATAAAAAATTTTGAAAAATTTTGACATGAGCCTAAGTTCCCAAAGGGAACAATGAGCCCAAATGGGTCCCAAAAAAGACTAAGTGTGGACAAAATTTTTTCTTTAAACTAGAAAAGTTAATGTTACACTTCCGGAGTATAATAATGTATCTAATTACATACCTAACATCACAGAAGACAAGGAATTACTGATAGAAAGCAACCGTTGTCAACCGTTGTCAATGCAAACAAAAAGCTATAAAAACTGGAAACAAGACTCCAGGCACTGAACAACACGGCCCGAAGTCAGTAACAGGTTCTTAAATAACTATCCAATGTAAGACAGAATCTTCATCAGAAGAAACTGCGATACATCAGATGGTAGATACAAGACCAAAAATGCCTAAACACCCCAAGGGTGAGGACGTAACCATGGGGACAAACAGAATAAACATTCTGTAACCAAGTTAAACTCCCAAGAAATTTTCAATAAAAAAATTTCAAAAAAGTTTCAAAAAGCATGGGAGCTTAACTAGGGAGGTTTCAAGGAAGAAGCGGGAGGAGACACTTAACAAACAGTGGCAATTTCATAGCAAGAATGAAAACATCAGGCCCATGTCCCGAAATTAAGGAACATGAAATAATTTATAATAAAAATTATAAGTTACAGCCCTGAACACAACCAACCACTGTTTCTTCCTCTCATCCTCTTAATGCATCCTTGGATCCACCATATACATCATTAGTTTGTGTATGGCATCATATAAACTGAGATTTACAAGCACAGAAGTCAGAGAGATGTTACTGACAGAAGGGCCAAACAAAGAAAGAGGCTTTGTGCCAACTTCGGAAGTAAGGGCCAAACAAAGAAAGAGGCTTTGTGCCAACTTCGGTACTTCCTTGACACTGCAGTAGGTAAAAGTATGGAGGACCATATAGGACATCAGATTTTTGATTTTGGATGCAAATTTTGGGGATTTGGGGGGCAAAATTTGTGTTTGGCCCTGAATATTTTAGAGTTAGCACCAGCTAAGTCTGGGCCATTGGTTACAGTATAAAAATATTATAAAGTTACAGCCCTGAACATCCAAAACCACCGTTGAACACTTCCTTCATCCAATAACAGCCTTGTATCCACCAATTCTTGAATTGATTTGTGTCTGGCATCCTCAAAAAAGGAGATTTAAAAGCACAGATGTAATTTCATTGTTGATGACTTTAGGGCCAAACAAAGAATGCTGTTTGCGCCAATTCCGGTCACTTTCTGACGTTTGCGCATGAGCGGAAAGTAAATGTATGGAGGGCCAGACAGGACTTTTAATTTTCGGTTTTGCAAGCAAATTTTGGGGATTGGGGGGTTCAAAATTTGTGTTTGGCCCTTATAACTTTGAGTTAAGCACCAGCTAGTCTGGGTCATTGGTTTACAGTGTAAAAATATGAAGCACATCTTTTGAATGTGAAATTTGTTAAGCATGACACCTGCAGTATTCAAAAGGGCCCATTTATTCATTTATTGAAGTTTAATGTCACTTTAAACAGCCAGACTCACCTGTGTCGAACAGTTTTATGGGGTGGAGGAAGCCAGAATTTTTAGCAAGAACCACACAGCAGCAAGCTAGTGTCAGACTCCCCAACATACTAATTCCACACAAGCAGGGTTAGCACTGATTGAAGACAAGTGCACCATCGATGTGCAGTACGCCTTAGAACATAGTGCCACCGTGCCCCCAGGCAGGCAATCAGGATCAAGTGCTTTGCCCAAGAACACAATGCTGTTAATCCAGCAGGGACTGAAACGTGGATCTTTTGGTTTTAAGTCCAATCCTGTAACCACTGAGCCACCAGTCTCAAAAGGGCCTGTATGAGCTCCTGCTATTCAATCAGTTAAAAGCTCATACAGGACATGCTGAGGTCAAAAAGGAAAGTGAAGCTGGATATTTGGGTTTGTCAAAATAGTTTTCTGATATTATTTATTTATTGGTGTTTAAAGTTGCTTTTTTCTGCATAATAGAGCTGTAGGTTTTTCAAAATGCAGTTCGGTTTCGGTTTTTTCGTTGAGGAAAACCTCGGTTTCGGTTCGGTTTTTTCCCCACGTACTCTGTCTTCCATGTAAATTGTGCACATTTCGGATCCTAACAATACTGGAATTGGCACAGAGGACAGTTTGACTTCAGAGATACAAGCGCCGGCCCCTAATTGACAATATGGAAAAATAATGGACAATTGGACATATTTTGACTGTTGTTTGGTAAATTGATTTGGGTATTTACTATTTTGTATAGTTCTTGGTAAATATATGTACTATAATACTACCTAACTTCTACCTTCATATCTTACACTTTCAGTAGATGTCAGTCTTCAGTCTTGCGTGATTCCGTCTGTAACTAGTGTAAGTGGGACTGGTCAGTAAGTAGCCGAGTCCATCACAGACGTCACCAAGTTGTTGACATTCAACTTGGATGGTTTGGCAGCACACTTGAACACAGTCACAGAACAAAAGCCAAGAAAGTTCAAAATACTGACATGAAAAGTGCCTTTTATTGCAAAAAAAAACAACAACTTAAGAACTAAAAATATTTAAAAAAATACTGGCGTTACTTCTTTTTCAAGTTCTGATTTTTAAACTTCCCAACTCCCAAGTTAGATCTATTAAATGTATTGAATTTATTCCGATTGATGTTGATTCTGACGTCACGGAATACCGACAAATAAGCATGTTATTGGGCCCGACCGACTCGGCCCGAATTTGTCTGTTCCATTAACATGCTTATTAGTCCCCTACCGGCATCGCCGGAGGGGACTATAGGTTTGCACTCTGTCCATCCGTCAGTCTGTCCGTCTGCCAGTCCGTCAGTCTGTCAGTCACACTTTAGTTTTCCAGAGTTTTTTTGGAAACGCTTCAACGGGATGATTTCATTTTTGGTAAACTACTATAGAACGATGACTTACAGATCAAGTTTGAGTTTCATGCTGATTGCATTATTCTTGTGTGAGTTACGGCCCTTGGAAATGTGGAAAAGCACCAAAATATCAGTTTTCCGGACTTTTTTTGGAAACGCTTCAACGGAATGATTTCATTTTTGGTAAACTACTATAGAACGATGACTTACAGATCAAGTTTGAGTTTCATGCTGATTGCATTATTCTTGTGTGAGTTATGGCCCTTGGAAATATGGAAAAGCGCCAAAATATCAGTTTTCCAGACTTTTTTGGAAATGCTTCAACGGAATGATTTCATTTTTGGTAACCTACTATAGAACAATGACTTACAGATCAAGTTTGAGTTTCATGCTGATTGCCTTATTCTTGTGTGAGTTATGGCCCTTGGAAATATGGAAAAGCGCCAAAATATCAGTTTTCCAGACTTTTTTTGGAAACGCTTCAACGGAATGATTTCATTTTTGGTAACTTACTATAGAACGATGACTTACAGATCAAGTTTCATTTATACTCTGTCCACCCATCTGTCAGTCTGTCGGTCATACTTTAGTTTTCCAGACTTTTTTGGGAAATGCTTCAACCGAATGATTTCATTCTTGGTAACCTACTATAGAACAATGACATATAGATCAAGTTTGAGTTTCATGCTGATTGAATTATTCTTGTGTGAGTTTTGGCCCTTGGAAATATGGAAAAGCACCAAAATATCAGTTTTCCGGACTTTTTTTTGGAAATGCTTCAACAGAATGATTTCATTTTTGGTAACCTACCATAGAACGATGGCTTACAGATCAAGTTTCATTTGCACTCTGTCCATCCGTTAGTCGGTCAGTCAGTCATACTTTAGTTTTCCAGACTTTTTTTGGAAATGCTTCAACCGAATGATTTCATTCTTGGTAACCTAATATAGAACGATGACTTACAGAGGGTTAATGTGGCCCTCACAGATCAAGTTTGAGTTTCATGCTGATTGCATTATTCTTGTGTGAGTTATGGCCCTTGGAAATATGGTAAAGCACCAAAATACCAGTTTTCCGGACTTTTTTTGGAAACACTTCAACGGAATTCATGCTGATCACATCTAGGTTATAACATCTGTATAATTATTAATGCTCATTAGCTAATCAAAAAATTCTGACCTGTGGTTTTGGAGAGAGACATTTTAAAGAATATTGCCCATATTGCACTAAATTAAATTTCAGTCCCCCATATAGGGAGCCCCAATTATCAACCCAGAGACTTGATTTGAACAAACTTGGATTTGACCTCCCTAAGGATGCTGAATACCATATATCAAAAGATTCTGACGGGTGGATATGAAGAAGACGACTTTTAAAGATTATTCATCATATTGCACAAAGTTAAAATTTGGACATGAGTATCTGGATGCAGAGGTTACAACTTAGAGCCAGTAAAGCAGTAATGCCGTAAGCTAATTGAATAAAAATGCAACTAATTATTCCTTCATTAATTTTATGTGGCATGATTTTGCCGATAGAACATTTATTTTCCATCGTCCTCTCATGAAAAAATTATCTGAATATACAGAAATTGCGAAGCCGATTCGGTGCCAATCCTGAATCAGGCCATCAATGTCAACATCAAAACAAAGTCATACTTACAAAGATATTATATATTAAACACAGAAGGTTTTGGAGTAATGGTTTGGGAGAGAATTTTCACATTTTTTTACCATTACCCACCCTGTTAAAACTATCCTTACATACATGATACATGTCAAGTGAGGGAACATTTGAACTGGTGATTTGTGTGAAGAAGAATATTCAACTGTTTTTACAATTATCCAAAGTGTTAAAATGAGGAACTTCCAAATGGGCCCCATATTAATGAAAGTGTCAATGACCAATAGCGTAATTTGTCTGTGTGTTGTGTTTGATGAAAAGGATAATGTTCAATGTTTATGAAAGGATTATGAAATAAGACAAGAATTGTGTTCCCTATATGCTATTTTCTCAATAAAAATAATATGAGGTGTAGACTGTACTAAAGAATTAAGGAGAGGGTTAATGTGGCCCTCACAGTTAATGTATGTGGCCCTAACATTTAATGTATTTCAACAAAAGTTACCAGGTTACAGTGAAATTATTCCAAAACGAGTTATCCTATCAAGTTACAACAGAATTCCTTCATAAATACGGCCTGTAGACTGTGCTCAAGGTTTTAGAGTTTTAGGCTCGGGCAGCCGTCATGGTTGAATAATCGCGACCAAAAGGGGATGTTCTCATCTAGGCATTATCTGCTGGAATCATCCTACCAAGTTACAATGAAATTCCTTCATAAATACAACCTGCATTATATTTATTTATTTATTTATTTATTGGTGTTTAAGGTCACATACTTATGCACAATGGCTAATCGTGACCGTGACAGTTTGACGGGTGGAGGAAGCCGGAGTACCCGGAGAGAACCACCGAGCAACGACGAGCAGCTGTCAGCTCTCCAACATCGTAACTCTGAACTCTGCACCGCAGCACAGGCAGGGTTAGAGTGGTTGAAGACATGCGCACCATCGACGTGCAGTACGCCTCAGTACACAGCGTCATCGTGCCCCCATGTAGGCATTCGGGGTGAAGTGTCTTGCCCAAGGACACAACGCGGTTGCCGCAGGTGGGATTCGAACCGAGGACCTCTCGGCTTGCAGCCTGCACCTCTACCAACTGGGCCACCGCGCCCCCAATACAACCTGCAGACTGTGCTAAAAGGTTTTCGGGCTTCAGGCACCTGTAGCTGTGACAGTTGACCAATCGTGACCAAAAGCGGACGTTCTCATCTAGACATTACATGGAGTCATCCTACCAAGGTACAATGAAATCCCTCCAAAAATACGACCTGTAGACTGTGCTAAAGGTTTTTTGGTTTTGGGCTCAGGCAGCCGTCACGGCTGAATGATCGCAACAAAAAGGGGACATTCTCATCTAGACATTATATGGAGTCAACCTACCAAGTTACAATGAGATCCCTTCATAAATTCGACCTGTAGACTGTGCTAAAGGTTTTGGGCTCGGGCAGCCATCACCGTTGACTGATCGCGACCAAAAGGGGACGTTCTCATCTAGACATGACCTCAAACCTGCATATGAAATTTTGTGACGATCGGACAAGAACTACAAGGTATACTTATCTGAACTTTGTCAAGTTCTGCTAAAATGACTCTATATTCAATTCCCAAAACTTAAAATTTGGGCAGGGCCAAAAATGCTGCCCATCCCATTCCATCTATGGGTTCTTTAGACAAGTTCCAACAAATTGAGATGGTTTTTCACCTCCCCAGAGGTGGATGCATTGATTTTAACACAATTGACATGACCCAGTCCAGTTATAACTCATGTGAAATTTTAAGAGAATCAGAGGAGTACTTTGGGAAGAGATCAAACACCACCTTTACAATGGACATTGGATGAAGAATTATCAGAGAGCTCACCCTGACTTTCAGTCAGAGTGAGCTATAAAAAATCTCACCTCATCTGACTCTGCTACTTTTGATTCACTTCGTTCCTCTGTCTCAGGTGATGTAATAGGCAGTGCATTTAGCTACAGAATCAAAATGAAATATTTCTTTAAAAAATAAATGAGTAGCAGAAGGACACTTCAAAACAGCATAAATCATTCCGGTAAATAAAATAAATTTGTCAGTTTTGGAGGTTCTTAACTAATATCTGTTAAACTGTTTCCAATTAAAACAAAATCAGCACCTCTAATTAACCCTTTACCCAACAAATCGCCCGCATCCGCCCGCATAATATGCAAATTCAGCAATTGAAAAAATATTATTTTTAAAAAAATGTCAACAAACCCATATCATGTGACCCCTCGATGGAACGAGCTCGTCAAGCTCGTTCCAACGAGGGGTCACATGATATGGTTTTGTTGAATTGTTTTGAAAAATTTGAAAAAATGATATTTAAAATAATAGATTTTGATATCGTCTGCGTTGTGTAAAGGGTTAACCTTCTGCACACTAATGTCAAAATGCTGAGATTTCAGGAAGCCATTTTTTCCCATAATGCACAGATTGATAGTGGAAAAATTTGCCCTGAGCAATATTACTTTTTGTTTCTATTTCATAATTACTTTGAACTAGAACTATTACTGAAGGTGATCAACATACCACATTATAAGTTATTGTGATGAACTGATAGTAACACATGGTCTAAGGCTCGGTGTGTATGTTCAATCGTGACACAAAGCATCAAGGGTGAACATATGAACTGAGCCGCAAACCTCAGACCATGTTACTGTCTATTCATCACAAGAACATATGTTCCAATAAGACCCTACCCATAGCCCAAAACCCACACCATGAAAAGAACAAGGCAACTTGAATGAACAAGGCAACTTTTAATGATAACAAATTTAGTAAATAAATCTCTCATGTACCCACGACATCACTGGACAACACAAAATCAATAACTTAGATAAAGGTCAAGGTTACTCCATCTCAGTTCAAATCATGAACTTATAAGTGAGTTGCGAGTGTACATTCATAGAATGGCCACAAAAAATGTGATTTTATAGGCTGTATGCACTTTGAATTTCCTTCCATTGTTATCCATTTTTCAATATTTTGTGTGGTGACATTAGACGGTAACATATGCCACTAGAGCCGTAAACATTGAAAAAACTAAGTGAGCTCAATGAGATACATCCCTGAGTTTAACTTCCAGGAAAATCTCAGCAAGGGGCATAAATGGTAGAAGGGTGATATATGTGATAATTTTGGTTTACCAAAATGGATCTCTGCATGTAAAGATTGGAAATTTTGGAATATATGCATGTTCAACTGCTGAGAACTTTAAATGAAATTGCTTTATAAACATAGAAGTTGAGTCGATATAAGAACTTTCTTTGGACAGATGGGAAAAAATAAACTTTGCCAAAGCTGTAACAGCGTGAAAATTTGAGAATACGCTTCAACCTGCCAGTCATCATGAATACAAATTTGGATCAAAGTTTGATTCAGAAATGTGGAAATTATGTACACAAGAATTTCACAAGGATTCTTATGCGCTCTTACGGAAAGGGCCTGAGGCCCATACCATTGGGAAAATTTGTGTAATAGGCTCTCCAGTTGGGAGTTTGTTTTGGAGGGGCAAAAACATACAAAGACGAAGACATTTTACATTCAAATTGAGCCGAGAACATTAAAACCGATACCTAAGCAACAGCATGAAGTTTTATAACCATCTGACACATGGAATCATGCTTACGCAGTCGCTATTAAACTGTTCTTATATTATTGAAGGAGAACTTGTCATTTACCTTTGAATTCTGACACTTACTGAGTCCTATTTTATTGTGGAAAACAAGCACTGCTTCATTTTTCACTATGAAATTTTACAGTCAAATTGAGCAGAGAACATTAAGACCAGTACCTAAAGAACTGCATGTATACTATAAGTAAGTTTTATAACCATCTGTCACATGGAATCATGTTCACGCAGTTGCTATTAAACTGTTCTTATATTATTAAAGAAGAACCTGTCATTTACCTTTGAATTCTGACACTTACCGAGTCCTATTTTATTGCAGTAAACAAGCACTGCTTTCACTTTCCAGGGTTCTTATGGGGAGACGAAACCGTTTGTTTGTTTGTTGGGGTTTGACAACACTTTTAAATTCCAGGGTCACAATGTGTCGGAAAGAAGAAACAGTAATGCATTATCAGATTCCTCTTAGTAGAAAAAATCATAGTGAGGCCACACAAAATAAATTAATTGATTCTCAGGCAATTTTTTTCTTCAAATCAGCGAGGGAGGGTTTTATTTTTAATTTTGCAAACAGTGAGCAAAGATGGGGAGGACTTTGGCTGTCTTTTAACACACAGAAATACAGAAAGTGTATATTTAAACAAATAATTCATTTTTAATATGAAAAATGAAGTATTCCTCTAAAAACAAACAGTAGATACCACATTTAAAAGGATTCAAATTCTTTTGATGCTCTTCATATCATCTTTGAAGAAAAGTATTTTGTGGATTTTGCTTTGTTACTATTAATGGGAGAGTGACTCTCCCATAAATTGTAACAAGGCAAACATACTGGAGACGCAACTAAATAAATATGTATCAATCAAAAAAATGTAAGAAGTTTCAGGTCTCCCTGAGTTTGTACTAATATTGGAAGACACTGAAAGGCAATAAAACTGTCGAATGAGGGGGTTCAAATTCAATGAGGGATTTCCTGAGAATCCAAGCACTTCTTTTTAGCCTAAATTACAAGTAAACTGATTTGATTTCAACATGAGTAACATAATCAATCTACTATATAAATATAAATCAGGAGTATGTGATCCAGTCCAGTTCAAAATTCAAGCTTTGATTATCTCCCTTGATATGCAATGTAACCAGACATTTTCCAGAATGCTGCCAGGGCTACCTATCCTGGGACGGCTTGGCCCACTTTTAGGGAGAAACCAATAAAAGTATACCATTACAAAAACTTGTTTTCTACAGAAAACAAGCACTGCTCCACTCCTCCATTCCCACAGTGAGAAACTAAGAACTGGAACAGATAACCAAAAAAGAATGAGAATGTCCTCGTTAGTAAACCTGTATAAGAAGTAAATTTTAATAAAAATCGAAAAAACATTTCTGCAGATTGAAAGATGTTCACTTGTTAGTGGTTAAGTTTGAGAAGTTTCATTGAAATCAGTTCCGAAATGTAGGAGGGATTGTGCCAGGGACCAGCCGTGAGGGTGACTAGGGCGATTATGTTGCCCTTCTAAGCACAAAGTCGCCTAGAAAAATGAAAAAATTTAAAGTAATTTATATATCTTTTATACTTACCAATGGCCCAGACTTAGCTGGTGCTAACTCTTAAATATTCAGGGCCAAACACAAATTTTGCCCCCCCAAATCCCCCAAATTTGCATCCAAAACCAAAAAACTAATGTCCTATATGGTCCTCCATACTTTTGTCTACTGTGCATGCAATAGGAAGAACCGAAATTGGCGCCAAGCCTCATTCTTACAACCAGTGCCTGCTAAATGTTATATAATCAGCGGAGAGGTATGAGTTCCAAACTCATGGGAGGGAACATAAAACTTACATAACTGTAGCTGTAATCGTTCAGTGGACAACATTCTGAGCAACAGATCATGGACCTAAACATCTGAGGTCGCCTGAAATAAACTCTATATTTCTAAGGTAAAACTTTGTAAATGTAGAAGGCTGTGTCCAGTTAGCAGCCTTCATGAGATCTGTAATGGCAATACTGTTAGAATAAGCCCAAGATGTGGATAGCGCTCTAACTTCATGCGCTGAAATTTTAAGCACCGACAGCTGATTGGAAGATAAACTTTCATAAGCAGTACGAATTGCTAATTGAATCCATCTAGCAATAGAATGAACAGAAATGTCCCTTCTATAGGGAATTAAAAATATAAAGAAGCGTTTCCTTCCTTTTCTAATAAACTCAGATCTGCGTTTATAAATGTGCACAGCTCTTACTAGACACGGCAAAGGTCTACGGCCATCTGATGATGGAAGATCCTTAAATATAATAGGCTCAGGATATTAAATAGGAGACTGATTATTAGCCAAAAATCCCACATGAGTAGTTAAAGTAAAAGTATTACCAACACTAAGATAATGAGAATCCTCAATAGATAAAGCATGAAGTTCACTAACTCTTCTTGCGGAAGCAAAGGCTAAGAGAAAAGCTGTTTTATATGTCAAGAATTTGACCTCTACAGCATCCGAAGGTTCAAATGGAGCTTCTTTAAGCTTCAACAGAACCCAAGCTAAATTCCACTTAGGAATTAACCTAAGAGTTCTAGGCCTATTTATCGAAAATTTTTTAACTAATTTAGATAAAGAGACATTAGATCCAATTTCTAAGCTATCATGATGAGCATATGTATCCGATAGCATAGACTTATAACCATTAATAATGACTGGCTGCAGTTTGAGAACGTCAAACAAGCAGACCAGAAAATTTGCAATGTCTGGAATGGAAGGATCATAAACATCTATCGACTGATCCTTACACCAACGAGAGAAAACATTCCACTTTGCCACATACTTTAGCGAAGAGGAGGCCCTCCTACAGTTAGAAATTGCATCCACTGCATGTCCTGTAAAGCACCTTCCGTGCAAGAAGGACCGCACAACGGAAATACGTGAAGGTTGAGACCTTGCGGGTTGTGATGCAGTGTGAAAGATTTTCCCTGAAAGAGAAGGTCCTCCCATGGAGGAAGATTCCGGGGAACATCCCATAACAGACACCTGAGTAGATTGATCCATGGTTTCTGAGACGACAGAGATGCTACCATCAGTAACTTGCACTGCGATTGCTTGATCTTTAACAAGATCTGCTGAATCAACGGAGTGGGAGGATATGCATATCCTATCATTCCGTCCCAAGAAATTGAGAGAGCGTTTACTGCGTACGCTCGAGGATCTGGGCATGACAACACAAACGTCTGCAATTGATTGTTGAGATGAGTCACGAATAAGTCTATGATTGGTCGATCCCATTGGTAGCAAATCTGCCTGAATATTCGCTTGTTGAGAGTCCTTTCCGAAGGCAACATGCAATCTTTCCGAGAGAGCGAGTCTGCTAGAACGTTCAAACAACCCAGTATATGACCGACCGATAGATGAATGTGATGTTCCAAGACATACAGAAGAATTCTCTCCGTTAGATCGAATAACAGAATCTAATGTGTGCCTCCTTGGTTCCGAATATACACTTCTATTGTTGAGTTGTCCGACAGTATTTGAACATGCGAATTTTGAATTATGTTCATCCAATGACGTAGCACTAGCCATATTGACATCATTTCTTTGATGTTTATATCTTTCTCCAAAACAGAGGGTCCCAAAGACCCTGACACTTCGAGGCTGTTGGGCTCAGGGTCGCGCCCCAACCTGCTTGACTCGCATCCGTCATAATCGTAAAAGCCGGATCTGACAGCTGCAACAGAACTCCCTGAGTTAAGCACTGAATGTCTGCCCAAATCTGAATCCTTTGTTTTACTTGGTCCGATAAAACAATATCTGTCGTTAACACTCCATATTTGAGTGAAAAATATCTGGAGTGGACGTGTGTGCAAGCAGCCCATCGGAATAAGGTCTGCCGCCACTCTGCACAGTCACATCAGTCCCATGAACTCCCTCGCTGGTAATATGTCTGAGTGTAGATGAAAGCAAGCATAACAACTGACTAATTTCGCTCTGGGTAACGGAAGACGAACCAGTTTGTTGCGAGTCTTGAAGCTCATTCCTAAGTGAATGAACGACTTGGACGGAGCTAGATCCGACTTCATTTCGTTTACAATGAAACCGAGATGTTGGAGCAATTGAAGCAGACTCTGAACATTGTTGCCGTATCTCTGAAGAATGTCCAAATAGGGCGACGCTACCGCAGACGAATGAGCCCGGAAATATGCCATTACCGAGTTCATTATTCGAGTGAATGCCCAGGGTGCTAGATTGAGTCCGAAGCACATTGCTCGGAACTGATAAACGACCCCCAGGATGGCAAACCGTAGGTACTCTCTGAATGCTGGATTCACCATAACATGAAAGTTTGCATCCTTTAGATCTATGCTTGATGCATAGTCATTCACCCGAATGCTCGCCCTTACTGATCGAAAGGTCTCCATATAAAACTTTGGAGCCACAATCAGTTTGTTTATCCAGCTCATATCTATTACTGGACAAAACGAGCCATCTGGCTTTGGAACCAAGAACAGGTGACTGTAAAAATGCAGTGATTCCTGGTTTTCTATGACCTCTATTGCGTCTTTCTCCAAAAGAGATTTTACCTCCGATAGAAGAGAATTTCTTTTTAGAGGGTTGGTCAGAAGCTGAGTCCAGCGTGGACTTTTTAACGGAGGTTTCTCTCGGAACGATAGCCTTAGGCCTTCCGAGATAACCCCCCTGACCCAGAGGTCATCTGGAATTGGAATCCAATTTTCCAGAAACCTTGACAGTCTTCCGCCAACAGGACCGCAATAGAGATCCTGGCCATCACCTCCTGGACCTGTGAGGCCTATGGGAAGAGAAACTACGTCCTCCCCATGCAGCGCCTCGGCCCGCCGACCTGGGGACGTCTGACCGAAAATCTTGGCCAGACCCACAAACGCTACCTGAGTCGGTATATTGACGATCTCTAGGGTAACTACCTGAGGATTTCTTGTATCGTCTAGAGCAGCTTCCTTTGGACGAACCTTGTCCTGAAGCTCCTACTTTACCCTTTTCTGCTGTATCAGTTTTTGTTGAAACTGACTTCAGAAGCAGAGTATCAGATGCTTTCGTAGTAAGCTGATCGTAGATCAACGAAAGCTTGCCATCAAAGAGATAGTCACTGGATACCGGAGCGACTTGAAGAGAGTTTTTCACCTTCTCATCCACTAGGGATGATGACGCTAGGGCTGCATCATGTCTAATTAACTCTAAATTAGCTACTGATAAGGCAGAGTTATACGTGGGATAAGCAATAGTCCTTGAAAGAACTCTTAATGAGGTACGAACGTCCTCGAATTCTACTCCACTGAGACATTGTGCTAACGCTCTAGTAAGGTGATCTGCATAAGATAAAGCATCTAAATTCGCTCTATTGGAAAAAATCGTTGCATCCATTGTATCCGAGCGAATCGAAAAAGACAAGGGTAAGGACAAATCTAAGTCCTCAGCCTGTTCGTCCAAACGCAGAGGAACTCTCGAAATACCCTGACCTGCTGTTTTAAATTTATTTCTATTATTAATAAACGGCAGATCCAGAGCATGTGAAGATAAAAACTGCTTTTCCTCGGTCCTGAGGATAGATTGAGTATAGCGTCATTTATCAGTTCAAAAGTCCGAGACACATTACTGGACTATACCGGGTAAACAGGAGTATCTTCCTTAACCCGGTCGAAATCTAATGACGCTAGCAGTTTTTTATTCTTTGTCGCAGCTTTCTGATCCGAAGGAACAACATCCGAAAGATATTGCTGAATAAATTCCATCGCTACCTTGTGTTGCTCCGAAAGGGAAAAATCCAATTCACTCAATTCCCTTTCACCATCCGATTGGACCAGATCAGAGTCTCGGTCATCCCTATATGAATGTGCAGAGGAATGAACCGACCCAGCTTCATCCGACAGTTCCACGTCCGAAATTGTCGTAGGATGTTCCGTAGGCTGCTGGGATGCTGCGATGAGCTGCGCTATTTGCGACAGCAAGACCGTAACTGTGGCCTTTGGAGCAGCGGTTCTAAGCATAGCCGCTGGATGCTCCTGGGAGAGCGTGCCCGATATACTCCTCTTATGCGGACGTCCCAATCCATGTGGCCTTGTTTCCTTGGCTATTGGATGGCGGGACTTTCTCGAATCCTTCTTCGGTAATGCAGGCTGTATCTCCGTAGTCACATAGCCAAGGTGCGGTCGTGTGTGCTTTGAAGATGAACTGGAAGCCAATAGACCAGCCGACCCCGGCAGTCTATTTGACGGAGTGTCCTGGACAGGAGGCATGGACATATGCTCCGACTGACAAACGTTCTGAACCCCAGATGTTGTTGTAAGAGAGAGAGACCTCTTTCGCTCACGGTCCGGGAAGACCTGGATGAGCCGACCGCAGAACTGGCTGTCTTCCTCTGTTCTGTCGCCGCAGGGTGAGTATGTTCCGATATTATAGTAACAGATTTTTTAAACTATCTGATGTAAGACAGAAACTTCATCAGAAGAATCTGCGATACATCAGATGGTAGATGCAAGACCAAAAATGCCTAAACACCCAAAGGGTGAGGATGTAACCATGGGGATATACAGAAGAAACATTCTGTAAACAAGTTAAACTCCCATGAAATTTTCAAGAAAAAAATTTCAAGAAAGGTCCAAAAAGTATGGGAGCTTAACAGGGTTGTATCAAGGAAGGAGAGGGAGGAAACACTTAACAGTGGCAATTTCATAGCAAGAATGATAACATCAGGCCCATGTCCCGAAATTAGGGAACATGAAATAATTTTCAATAAAAATTATAAGTTACAGCCCTGAACACATCAAACCAGTTTTTTCCTCGCATCCTCTTAATGCATCCTTGGATCCACCAAAATCACCATTACTTTGTGTCTGGCATCATAAAAACTGAGATTTACAAGCACAGAAGTCAGTTAGCTGTTACTGACAGAAGGGCCAAACAAAGAATAAGGCTTGGCTCCAATTTCAATGACACTGCACATGCGCAGTAGATAGAAGTATGGAGGACCATACAGGACATTAGTTTTTTAGTTTTGGATGCAAATTTGGGGGGTTTGGGGGGCAAAATTTGTGTTTGGCCCTGAATATTTTAGAGTTAGCACCAGCTAAGTCTGGGCCATTGCTTGCAGTATAAAAATATAGGGACCAGCCGTGAGGGTGACTAGGCCGATTATGTCGCCCTTCTGAGCCCAAAGTCGCCTAGAAAAATAGTCGGGCAATTATAAGTCGCCCGCTAAAAATTGGCCAAAATGAGGAAAGGCTGAACTGAGTGATCCGAGGTTTACATAAAAACAATTATTTTCAAGAATCGAATGTTCTGGAGTGTGATAAATGGGCATTTTCATTTGTCAAATAAACGACCATTCATTTGAAATCACACGCTTTTGGCGGATTTTTCATTTCTATTTTGTTCCGTTTCAGTCGGAGCTTCGAGTGTCGAAACAAAAATAGGTGACTTATGCGACTCAACAAAATAACCCAGTTTGAAAGTAGGTTACCTCGCTTAGGATGCCAAAAATGTATACACAACAGACGTATTTTCTAACACTGTATTTTTATTTCGTTTAGCCGATGACTGTTAACTGTTGGACCCTCTATTCCCAGAAAAACATGAATGGAATTGAAACACATGAAAAAAAGCTTTAGTGATGACAAGAAAAGCTTTGTACAGGGCACAAGTGTGCATGTGAAGGATCTTAAAAAAGGGGTCCTCCTAAACACCGGAATGACACGCAATGATGTGGAATGACACCGGAATGCCATAAAAATGATGCGGAATGACATTTATTTTACCTAATACTCGACCCCAGAATGTATTTTGTTTATTAACTAACAAAGTACCTTCTTACATCTGACTAGCCCTGTTCACACTTTCAGGCTTAGGAAATTATTAACTTAGTAGACTTTGGTGAAAGGCAACCACAGGAGGGTGATGGGGGGATTGGCATGAAGAAGAGGGGAGGGGTTATGAAGGAGAGGGTAGCAGTGGGGTATTTTCAGTCAATAATTACTTTGTGATTTTTTAACCTGGCATAGATGCATCATAGACAACTGGACCTGGATTAATCGGACGTTAATGGAGGACCACAAGCTGAAAATATAAAGGGGTGGCAAGTAGGGAGCCAATGAAGTCTCCCTACTTGACTCTGCAGTCTCCCTATTTTTTCTGGAGGGAGACATGAAGTCTCCCTAAAATTCCCCCTAGGCTGGTCCCTGGATTGTGCTTATCTTATTTGGCACACAGGTACCTCCAATGTAAATTTTTGACAGGGATTTAAAGAATCCATATTTAGTCTGCTGTGTAGTCCAATTACACCGAACATAGACAACAAAATGTCCAGTACATAAACATGGACTTGTTGTCCGTTGATTGGGGAAGTATCAACACAATAAAATGTTTTTATAGGTCACTGTTAACTGATTCTATGCCACAAGCTCCTATTTGGGATTTATTCAAAATGGTGTGGAAATAAGTTTTCTTAGGAGCCTCATATTTAGCTAGAAAGAAGTGGATCTATTCTGTTACAGTTTATTGGAGAGTGCCTATAGAAATTCACAATGATAAAAAATAAACTTGCATTCCACCAGCTGAGACACAACATAACATTTGAAATCAAGAAGTATAACCTTTATGTGATTAAAATCTCCCATATACATTTTATCCAGGAGGGTGTGCTTATACATCAGTGTGAACATGTCTGATGAAATTCATTCAAATTAGTTCATTAACACCTGAGAGGAGTTGTAGACACAAGAATTTCAAACAAAAATAAAAAATAAATTGTCGTTCACGAGGACAAATTTAGTTAAAAAATGTAGCGACTTGAAAACTGGGTAGAATGTACATGTCTACTTGCCAGATCTCATCTATAAAAAGTTTCATCACATCTGCACATAAACCTAGAAGGGGTTGCAAGCATAATTTAATAAAGACATGAATAATAAATCTAAGTTTAAAGGGAGATAATTCAGTAAGAAATTGCTTAGGATTGAAATTTTTGGAGTATGGACATAAATGTTTGTTGTTGATTACGTACGAAAAATGTTAGAATATGTAAAAGCATTATCAATTTTAGTATTCATCAATTTTACAATCCTCCCTTTTCATCCCAGCGATAAATCTAAAAATAGGGTCAGGGATTCTTTTGGGTATCTACAATGACATTTGGGCACGAGTTTTAACAATTCTTAACCCCAATCTTAGTTCCCACACAATAAAAATTTAATGCACAACTCGTGGCCTGAACTGGGTAGTCATAAGGCCTCAGAAAACCATTGGTTTTCTGAGGCCTTATGACTACCTAGTTAAGGACACCAATTATACATTAAATTTAAATTGATTGCCTAACAAAGTCTCTTAATTCAAAGGCAAATGACAAGTTCTTCTTTAATAGTATAAGAACAGTTTATTAGAGACTACAGAGACTGTGTGAACAGTATTTCATATAAAACCTACTTGAAGTATATACAGTATGCAGCTGCTTGCATACAGGTCTTAATTGGAGTCCTGATGATGCAAATTTTCCCAATGGTATGGGACCCGGACGAATCCAAGAGGGTTCACATAAACTTTTGTAATTATTATTCTACTTAATTTGACAGCACAATGTATATTTATCTCTCTCCAAAGGCCCAACAAAATAGATCTTAAAGACTGTGTGCATGGACGTTTCCATTCCATATCAAATTTTTTTTATTCCGAATTAAAAAAAAACATTCTCATGTATTTATTTGGGAAAACTGTTGAATCGATAAAGCCGATTTGATACAAGTTTATTTTTATTTACAAACTGTACATTAGAAATAATAAGCTTCACATGACATTAACATTGTGCCATAATGCCTCACCAAACTCATTTTTCTGAAAATATCGCGTCCCTAACTAGGTGTACATTTAAGTGCACCATGTTCAGGGAAATAACTGAAACAGTTACCATGTGATTCCTTTTACAAGATGGCCTTGAAAATAAATCACAGAAAAACAGTGACGAGTTTTGATTTCTTTTCCAGGTACAAATTATATTCCCAGTACAATGCCGATAAAAAAAACAATCCACTCATTGCCTTCTCAATACACATCAGAGTGTTTCAAAAATATCCAATTATTTTAAAAGCAATGGACTTCAAAATGCCAAATTTAATTTCAATACAGATCTTAAGATCTGAGTGTATTAACCCTTTACCCAATGTAACTGCCAAAACCGATCAGCACTATCCTAAACAAAAGGCCCCAGGGGGCCTTAGGCACTCACCAAATGTTCCATACTGTTAAGGCACAAATTTTATCTTAAGCTATTCTTTAGGTTCTACAGAGTAAATCTATACTCTCTGTGGAGCTAAAACATCAACAGGACTGAATGGGACAATGCTGCCGATCAAATATCAAAAGATTCTGCATGATGGTTCTGAAGAAGATTTTTAAAGAATTTTCCTTGAATTGCACAAAGTAAACATTCATGCCCCCATAGTGAGGCCCAATATTGATCGAGGGACTTAATTTGAACAAACTTGAATCAGAACCTTACTAAGATGCTACATACCAAATATCAAAAGATTTTGCCCACCGGTTCGGGAGAAGAAGATTTTTAAAGAACTTTTTCTTAAATTGCACTAAGTGAAAATTCACGGCCCATAGGTAGCTCCAATATTGATCGAGGAACTCGCTCTGAACAAACTTGAATCAGACTCATACCAAGTTGCTGCATACCAAATATCGAAAGATTCTGCCCATTCGTTCTGGAGAAGAAAATTTTTGAATAATTTTTCTTAAATTGTACCAAGTAAAAATTCATGCCCCCATAGGGAGCCCCAATATTGATCGAGGGAGTCAAGAATTTTTTCTTAAATTGCACTAAGTGAAAATGCACGGCCCCCATAGGGAGCCCCAATATTGATCGAGGGACTCGTTTGAACAAACTTGAATCAGACCCATACCATGATGCTGCATACCACATATTGAAAGATTCTGGTCATTGGTTTTGGAGAAGATTTTTAAAGAAATTTTCTTAAATTGCACTAAGTAAAAATTCACACCCCTTTAGTGAGCCCCAATATTGATCGAGGAACTCAATTTGAAAAAAACTTGTATCAGACTCATACCAAGTTTCTGCATACCAAATATCAAAAGATTCTGCCCATTGGTTCTGGAGAAGAAAATTTTTGAATAATTTTTCTTAAATTGTACCAAGTAAAAATTCAAGCCCCCATAGGGAGCCCCAATACTGATCGAGGGACTCAATCTGGAGAAGAAGATTTTTAAAGAATTTTTTCTTAAATTGCACTAAGTGAAAATGCACGGCTCCCATAGGGAGCCCCAATATTGATCGAGGGACTCGTTTGAACAAACTTGAATCAGACCCATACCAAGATGCTGCATACCACATATCGAAAGATTCTGGTCATTGGTTTTGGAGAAGAAGATTTTTAAAGAAATTTTCTTAAATTGCACTCAGTAAAAATTCACACTCCTTTAGTGAGCCCCAATATTGATCGGGGGACTCAATTTGAACAAACCTGAATCAGACCCATACCAAGATGCTGTATACCAAATCAAACTCACAAAGTGATACCAAATCAAACTCACAAAGTGATCCCCCCCCCCCCCCCCCCCCATGGCTGAAATGTATATGTTAGATTATCTCCCCTTGGAAATGTCAGAACGGAATTATACTGCTTCATGCACATCTTCATATGGAGTTCTTCCATTGTGTAAAGTTTCATGAAAATTCTTCAAACCGTTTAGGAGTTGCGCTTACAAGGATGGACAGACGGTATAAGTTAGATTATCTCCCCTTGGAAATGTCCGAACGGAATTATATTGCTTCATGCACATCTTCATATGGAGTTCTTCCATTGTGTAAAGTTTCATGAAAATTCTTCAAATGGTTTAGGAGGAGTTGCGCTTACCAGGATGGACAGATCGACAGACGGACAGGGTGATTCCTATATACCCCTCCCCCCCCCCCAAACTTTGTTTGCGGGGGGTATAAAGATCCTGCCCATTGGTTCTGGAGAAGATTTTAACAAATTTTTCTTAAATTGCACTAAGTAAAAATTCAGGTCCCCATAGTGAGCCCCAAAATTGATCAAGGGACTCCATTTGAACAAACTTGAATCAGACCCGTACCAAGATGCTGTATACCAAATATCAAAAGATTCTGCCCACTGGTTCTGGAGAAGATTTTTCCTTAAAGTGCACTAAGGAAAAATTCATGCCCCTATAGGGAGCCCCATTATTAATCAAGGGACTCGATTTGAACAAACTTGAATCAGACCCATACCAAGATGCTGCATACCAAATATCAAAAGATTCTGCCCATTGGTTCTGGAGAAGAAGATTTTTAAAGAATTTTTCTTAAATTGCAATAAGTAAAAATTTACGCCCCCATAGTGAGCCCGAGTATTGGTTGAGGGACTCGATTTGAACAAACATGAATCAGACCCGTACCAAGATGCTGCATACCAAGTATCAAAAGATTCTGCCCACTGGTTCTGGAGAAGATTTTTTAATAATTTTTCTATAATTCATACGGTGCTACCAGAGTTATGCCCCATATAGAGCCCCCAAGGGATGTGGCCATTTCATTTGAACAAACCTGAATTGCCATATAGTAATGAACATCCACATGAAGTTTCGTGAAAATCGGACTAGTGGTTTCAGAAGAGAAGTCGTTTGAAAAATGTTCACGATGACGGACGACGACAGACGGCAAGTGATAAGTTGAGCTCCCTTCGGTGAGCTAAAAATCGCCAGTTAATTTTCATTATTTTTTCATTTTTTGTCTCAAAAAAATAGGTTATGACCCTTCTTTGGAACGATCTCTAACCTATGTTTTTGAGACATAAAATTAGTTATTCAAGAATTTTTTTTGCAAGTGTCGTCTGCTTTTCATGTTAGGTAAAGGGTTAATCAACAGAGACATGGTGGGTGATTTCAATCTGAACTCTCCTTTGAATGAATTGTTTTCTTTAAGGCATCTCCAAGGGTGATGTCAGGGACATGGTCTCCTTAATGATGGCATGCCTCATGTCAACTTTCATGTTGATGGTTTTTGAAAGTAGTAGCAAAGATGTTAGTTGGTTACAGGAAAGTAAAAAAAAACACTAGGACGTTTTTTTTTTTTTTTGAAAAACAGAAAATATAGTCTGATAAAGTGATAACTTTTCATGGCCTAAATAATGCCTATTACCTCTGAAACTCTTGCTGCAAAAGCATCTGATAAGTGCTGATTGAATATGTGACTGGCAGCTGCCACAATAAAGTCTCGAAAAAATTCCTGACATCCTGGGAATGTGGGTGAAGGACAAGGTCCACCATGATTTAAAGGTGTTGTAAATCTCTCTTGCAATCTGTAAAAAATGATCATTACCAACTTGGAACCTGTACACAAAAATATTCACCACCTCTTGGAATTTTAAACAGGAAAAAAATATTTGTCTCGATAGTACAATTGGTAATAGCTTTTATTAGTACTGAAAAGAAATTGTATTCATTCAAACTCACATGCAATGAAATCTATTAAAGGAATAGTCACCTTGCCAGAGAAAGACCGTCAATTAAGTGGAATATTCAATACAAATAAAAAAAAAGAAGTCCATATGTAGAGAAGTAGGGTTAAGGAAAGTTTCTGAATAAAACAGAGCTAAACAGAATTTCTTAGAACAATGAAAGTGTCAATGACACTATAGCTTAACTTGACTTTATGTTGTGTTTGATGAAAAGAATAATGTTCAATGTTTATGAAAGGATTATGAAATACAACAAGAATTGTGATAATTGAGAATATGTTAATTTCTGTTCCCTGTATGCTATGTTTTCAATAAAAATAATTTAAGGTGTAGACTGTGCTAAGGAGTTGAGGGGCAGGTTAATGTGGCCCTCACAGTTAATGTATGTCAACCAAAGTTACCAAGTTACAGAGAAATTATTCCAAAACGAGTCATTCTATCAAGTTAAAATGAAATCCCTTCATAAATATGACCAGTGTACTGTGCTAAAGGTTTTTGGGCTTCGGGCCTGTGTAGCCATCACAGTTGACCCATCGCAACAAAAAGGGGACGTCTTCATCTAGACATTATACTGAGTAATCCTACAAAGTTACAATGAAGTCCCTCCATGAATACGACCTGTAGACTGTGCTAAAGGTTTTGGGTTTGGGCAGCCATCACAGTTGACGGATCGCGACCAAATGGGGAAGTTCTCATCTAGACATCATACAGAGTCACTCTATCAAGTTACAATGAAATCCCTCCATATTAAATATGACCTGTAGACTGTGCTAAAAGTTTGTGGTTTCGGGCTTGGGCAGCCGTCACAGTTTACAGATCAAAATGGGATGTTCTCATCTAGACATTATACAGAGTCACCCTAACAGTTACAATGAAATCCCTTCATAAATATGACCTGTAGACTGTGGTAAAGGTTTTGGGGTTTTGGGTCCGGACTGTCATCATGGTTGGCCGATCGCGAACAAAAGCGGGCGTTCTTATCTAGACTTGACCTCAAACCTGCATATGAAATTTTGTGGCGATCGTACAAGAACTACGAGGTGTAGCCTGTGCTAAAGGAAAATGTGAACAGAGTGACAGACTCGCAGACTTTCACATGCATGATGGCAATAGCTTATCATGACTTTGTCAAGTTAAGCTAAAAAATTAACTAATTTTTTGCAACAAAATCAACCAATAAACTGCACTCCGGTAGTAGAATGTTGATTTTTCAATATCCATGATCAAAGAAAAATGGAATGGGATCTTTGGACTTTCCTTTATTCAAGCACAAATTTCAAGAATATTTATAGAGATTAATTGAAAATTTATGCAGGCAAAACAAAAATAATCCTCAGCTTTATAGAAGATTGGAGACTTAGTACTTTCAATAGGAGCATTTACTTTATCATATTTTGTGAGAAGTGAGCATTGTCAACCATGGTAAATGGATTAATCCTTTACCTAACATAATGAGTAACACTTCTAATTAAATTTCTTGAATAGGTAGATATTTTGTTTTGCCTGAAAAATATAGCCGACGACCTTTCATTAGAATGTGCTCAACACACTCATTCCAACAAAGGTCTTTCGCTACATACTGAAGGGAGAAACTGAAAAGAATTAAAACATGAGGCCTCATGGGGCCTGAGGCACTGACCTGACCAAAGTTGTTTAAAGAAGAATTTAATTGCCATCTATGGCCAGTCAACAGAACAGAGGAATGAAGTTCCTCTGAAGTTATTTAATTATTTATTTATAACTTTCCTGTCCATGCCAGATGATTTTTTCTAATCTTGTGATGTTACCACAGAAATAATGCGCAGATTTTCAGTAATGGACTTGACTCAGGGCTTTAAATTGGTCTTATTTGGGGACACCGGATTCAAGTCAAAAATATCCTCAAAATATGAGAAAATACATGATTAGTCAATTTACATACAAATAGAATATAATATAAAGTTTTTAAAGACCTATTTTGGATGGTGCAAAAGTATTTCTTAACAAATATTCTCATTTTATAATGTTACAACAGCCTGTTGGTAGCCATCTCCAAATTTGGGGATACCCTTTACAGGCTTGAATTTGGGGTAATATAAAGGCCTGCATGTTGACATGAACAAACTTGAAGGACCTTGCATACCAAATATCAAAAGATTCTGACTGGTGGTTCTGGAGTAAATGATTTTGAGAATATTACCAATTTTACACTGTGTTAAAATATGCCCCCCCCCCCACCAATCACATAGGGAACACAAATATCAACCCATAGGCTTTATTTGAACAAACTGAATCTGAACCCTCAAAAGATGCTGCATACCAAAAATCAAAAGATTCTGATTGTATCTCAAGAAGCAGATTTTTAAAGATTATTTCTCATACTGAACTAAGTTAAAATTCGGGCTTCAATATGGAGCCCAAATATTAATCCAAAGACTTCTTTTGAATAAACTTAGACCTGGCCACCCTAACGATGCTGTATACCAAATATCAAAAGATTCCCACTGGAGCCCAAATATTAACTCAGGCACTCGATTTGAACAAACTTGAATCTGGGAGCCCCCACCCCCTGAGATGTTGTATACCAAATATGAAAGGATTTGAATAAACTTGAATTTGCCCCCACCCCCCTCCCACTTAGGGATGTTGTACATCAAATATTAAAAGATTCTAATAGATGGTTCTGGAGAAGATTTTTGAAGAAATTCTCTCATATTGCACCAAGTTGGAAATTGGGCTCCCATAGGGAGCCCAAATATTAACCCAGGCACTCGATTTGAACACACTTGAATCTCACCCCCTAGAGATGTTGTATACCAAATATGAAGGGATTCTGACAGGTGGATCCGAAGAAGAAGATTTTTAAAGAAATTTCCTCATATTGCACTAAGTTAAAATTCAGGCTCCCATAATGAGCCCAAATATTAACCCAAGACCTTGATTTGAACCAACTTGAATCTGACCCTCATAACAATGATGTATACCAAACATTAAAAGATTCTGACAGATGGCCCTGAAGGAGATTTTTAAAGATTATTCCCCATATATTAAAAATTTGGGCTCCTGTTTTGAGCCAAAATATGAACCATGGGGCTTCGTTTTAACAAGCTTGTATCTGACCCCCATCCCCCACCCCCCATGGACGCTGTATACCAAATATCAAAAGATTCTGATCAGTGGTTCTAAAGAAATTTTTTTGCAAATATGCTGACTCGGCTTTTTCTCGATGCCCTCCTACAGAACACCTCGACACAACCGATTGGCATTTTTTTTTACCATTCAATTCTACTGGTCCTAAGGATGCTTCATACCAAATAACAACTCTGTTCCATGTGATTTAGGAAAAATGGGTGTTTGAAAATATTTCTATTTTTAGCTCTTGGGGTTTTCACGGAGACACAGGACATTTTTTTTTGCATGAGTACTTATGACCCAATAATACCACATACCAAATTTGGTTCAAATCGGACCATTGGTTCAGAAAATAGAAATTTGGGGCAGAGCCAAAAATCTTGCCCCTCTCATTACAAAGGCAAATATTGCTCCACGAACTTCGTTTGAACACACTTGACACACTTCCTTCAAAAGGAAGCTACATACTAAATATCAAATCATTGTATCCACTAGTTCATGAGATTTTTTAAAAAAATTTGGAGGATTTTCCTCCCCTCCCTCCCTCCCTATGGGGCCGAGTAAGTTGATATGAAAAAACACCCAAAATGCCATATCAGAACAAGCAATCACCTCAAATTTAACTAAAATTGGTTCAGCAGTTTAGGAGGGCCACATGCAAGCACCATGTCCACAGACGACGGACACTGGATGAGGGACGACGGATGGTGAGTGTTGACCACAGCTCATCCTGACTTTCAGTCAGGTGAGCTAAAAAGGTTTTTATAACACTGACAGTTATGGTAATGAAATGTGGTAAAGGGTTAACCCTTAAAGGCCTCGATATTTTAAAAAAATATTTCGATAAGAGTTGACTGTCTATATCTTGTTGCTTTGTGGTTATTTCTATAAAGTCTTGGCTGCCAACACAGGCAGCCAAGACTTGCCTAGAAACAACTGCCAAGAAACTTAGAAAGTAACTTGCAATTTTCCTCTACCAAATGCACAAGATATAAAAAATTGTTATTTTGTTTATTTTTTTACTTCAAATTTTTCAAACATTTCAACAAAACCATATCATATCACCCAAGGCTCACACCAATGAGGGGTCACATGATATGGTAATGCTGATATCTGGTGAAATGTTTTTTTTAACTATTCGATTTGTAAACTAAATTATGCAACCAATTCATTAGGTAAAGGGTTAACCCAGATATCTGAACATCAAAATTTCAATAAGCGAATTGTCTCCATAATGCTCTCGAGAATTTAAGCAATTCAGCGAGCTCTGTCAAACAAGATCTAAATTGCTCCGTCCTTTGATTTTGAGCCTAAGTGTGCATTCAGTTGCTTGCTTCTAGAGGCATTTTGGCAGGCATTTTGGCAGGCATTTTGGGGTGGGGGGGGGGGGGGGGGGGGATGCGCTGCTACATAAGGAAATGGACATTTAACCAACACGGCAACACATTGATATCACAATGTAATATTATGCATTCATTTTATCCCATAAAGAAAACTTACCTTGATATTTTGTTTCTCTTTTCGTCCGCCAATTTTCCAAGAAAAAATATTGTGCAATCTGACCAAGATTTGTACAAACTTGCTACTTATCCCCCCAAAACTATTTATTTTTTGCAGTTTAAGGTCACATATTTCTGCACAATGGCTAATCGTGACCACATCATGGGGATAAAGTTGAGTTTAGTCAATCGTTTATACCCATGTCGCCCATTTTAGAGGACTTCCATCCCAAGCATTGGTGATTGGGTCCAATTTTACGAACAAAACACAAAATCTTCCTTTAGGCAAACTGCTTGCCACACAATGTATCTCTTGTGAGAACAGACGAACAGACAGACCAATCACATAATACGTCCTGTTTTTAAACAGGCAAATAAAAATTAATGAAAATCTGACTTAAAAAATCATTGGTCTATACAATTTACAGGAGGAAATTTGGTTCAATATCGTTATATTTTACTTATTTTAATGGCAAGAGATTTTGAGTCCTGGGCAGGAATATCCACCAGCAGCATGAATGGTGTTAACTCTTTACCTAACATAGCGGCCAAAAACAGTCACAAAATTAACCAGAATAAGCCTACCATAGTTTAAAATATCTCAGAAATTTCTCAATAAAACTATACAAATATGGATATCATTAGAACCAGCTCATCGAGCTGGTTCAAATATCATATCTGTATGATTTTAAAAAAGTGAAATTTAATTTATTTTTTAAAAATACTGTGTTAGGTAAAGGGTTAAAGATACAACAAGTGATGCATAGACCACATCTCTATAGGATTGAGTTTTTTTACTTACTTTTTAAATTTCTCCGGATTAGTCTTTTTAAGCTGAGCCAGTAAAGCTATGCCACCATCATCTTCTTCATCCTTTAAGCTGTTATCTCCCTTACACATCTGAAAAAGAATATTTAAATATCAAAACCCTATCTATTAAGGGAAAAAAGTTACAGATCGGACACAAACTTGTCAGAAAAGAACCCCGAATTCGGAATAATTTGACTTTGAGGTCAAAGTTCAAGGTCAAAGCATGGCAACCTTGGTACGCGACACTTCGTCTTGAGATAATCTATCCACATACCAAATATCAAAACCCTATCTATTAAGGGAAAAAAGTTACAGATCGGACACAAACTTGTCAGAAAAGAACCCCGAATTCGGAATAATTTGACCACATGTCAAATATCAAAACCTTATCTATTAAGAGAGAAAGATTACAGCCCGGACAAGTTTTGTTACGGATGGCCGGATGGATGGACAGATGGACAAATGCACGGATGGACGCACAGACAGAGCAATCACTACAGGGCGTCCGCCTCACGGCGGGACCCCAACTACCAAATGTTGAAACTATAATATATAAACATTATTTAGATGAAAACTTTTATCTTATTTAACAGGGAGCATTTAGAAGATTGATGTAATTATTGTGTTTATGGTATATTTCAGCATCTTTGTGAAAAAACATTTTTTCTGTAAACTTTACTGATGTTGCACATCTTTAAGGCATGCGTAACTATATCCTAAAGTTTGAACTGTCTACAATAAAAACTAAATAGGAGTTGATAACACTCTGAAGGTACCCTCAATTAAAAAGCAGAGGAAATGTTTTTTAAATCAATAAAGACAAATACTTTTGTGAAAAAATATTTTTTCCACCAACTTTAAAGATGTTCCACATCTTCAAGGCATGTGTAACCATAGCCTAAACTTTAAAATCTCAACATTACAAACTGTGGAAGGAGTTGATTACGTCATGAAGGTACCCAGAACTAAAAAACATTGGAAATTTTCTAAGTCGATAAAGGGCAATAATTTTGTTAAAAAATAATAAATTTAAAGTAATTTGTATATTTTTTATACTTACCAATGGCCCAGACTAGCTAGTGCTAACTCAATATAATTCAGGGCCAAAAACAGATTCTGAACCCATCAATCCCCAAAATTTGAATACAAAAAAAAAATTCAAGTCCTATCTGGTCCTCCATACTTTTGTTATCTGCGTATGCGCAGTATCCAGGAAGGTACCAAAATTGGCACCAACCATCATTCTTTCTATAGTGCCTGCTAAATGTTATAAATAAATGAAAGTGTCAATGACACTGTAGCTCAACTTGTCAAGACAAAGACATGTACATGTATAGTATGTGACACAGAAATGACAAACATCTAGGTAATGACCTGATAACAAAGGTACATATAAAGTATTGTAACGGTCTGTACATAAATACTGAGCGTTGCCTGTAACATATGTATAGGTAAAGTATTGTAACGGTGGGCGACAGTCAGATGCTAAACTAGAAAAAAATCTTTGAGTCCCAGAGTCGGTCTGACTGAACCCCAAAATATTTGTTCTCATAGCACAGTGATAACAAAGGCACCCCAAAACACACTCAATCCTGTCCCAAGGTGAAAACAAAGGTACCCAAGAAGTTTCGTGAAGATCAGTTCACAAATATGAGCTGTGTAGAAGTTGTGACAAAAAACTGATTGGACCTGATTTCAGTACAAAATGGCCACTGGCAGCCATCTCGAATTTTGGACCACGCCCAGAAACACTCGTTCTCGTCCCAAGGTGATAACAAAGGTATCCAAGAAGTTTTGTGAAGATCGGTTCATAAATACAGCCTCTAGCCCGAGCCTTATTGACATGTGCACTTACAGAGTATAAGTAGCACTGAATAAATCAAAGTTCATCTAATTTGCATAATTTCTGCACGAGAAAAAAACCCGTACTATATGTGATGTATTCCATGTTACTAAACATTCATACAAAAATTTATTCAAATCAGAACTTTCATACAGAAGTTCTGAACAAAAGACTGATTGCACTAATTTTGGTACAAAATGGCTGCTGGTGGCCATCTTGAAATTCGGACCACACCCAAAAACACTCGTTCTCATCCCACGGTAATAACAAAGGTACCCATGAAGTGTCGTAAAGATCGGTTCATAAATACGGCATCTAGCCTGAGCCATATAGAAGTTGTGTACAAAAAACTGATTAGACCTAATTTCGATACAAAATGGCCACTGGCAGCCATCTTGAATTTTGGACCGCACCCAGAAACACTCGTTCTCGTCCCAAGGTGATAACAAAGGTACCCAAGACGTTTAGTGAAGATCGGTTCATAAATACAGACTCTAGCCAGAGCAGTATTGACATGTGTACTTACTGTGTGTAAGCAGCACTGAAAAAATCAAAGTTCATCTAATTTGCATAATTTCTGCACGAGAAAAAAACCCGTATTATATGTGATGTATCCCATGGTACTAAACATTCACACAAAAAATTATTCAAATCAGCGCTTTCATATGGAAGTTCTGTGCAAAAATCTGATTGCACCAAATTTCGTACAAAATGGCTGCCATCGGCCATCTTGAATTTCGGACCGGACCCCAAAACACTCGTTCTCGTCCCACGGTAATAACAAAGGTACCCAAGAAGTTTCGTAAAGATCGGTTCATAAATACGGCCTCTAGCCCGAGCCGTATTGGCATTTGCACTTACAGTGCTGAAAGTAACACCAAAAAACATCAAAGTTAGTCTAATTTGCATAATTTACACACGAGAAAAAAACCCGTATTATATGTGATGTATCCCATGGTACTAAACATTCATACAAAAAATTATTCAAATCTGAGCTTTCATATGGAAGTTCTGTACAAAAAACAGATTTTTGCATCATCGGTACAAAATGGCCGCTGGCAGCCATCTTGAATTTCGGACCGCACCCAAAAACACTCGTTCTCGTCCCACCGTCATAACAAAGGTACCCAAGAAGTTTCGTAAAGATCGGTTCATAAATACGGCCTCTAGCCCGAGCCATAGCAGCTTGGCACTTACAGCTCTGAAAGTAACACTAAATAAATCAAAGTCAGTCTAATTTGCATAATTTACGCACGAGAAAAAAACCCGTATTATATGTGATGTATCCCATGGTACTAAACATTTATACAAAACTTTATTCAAATCAGAACTTTCATACAGAAGTTCTGTACAAAAAACTGATTTTTGCATCATCGGTACAAAATGGCCGCTGGCAGCCATCTTGAATTTCGGACCACACCTGAAAACACTCGTTCCCGTCCTAGGGTCATAACAAAGGTACACAAGAAGTTTCGTAAAGATCGGTTCATAAATACGACCTCTAGCCCGAGCCATAGCCAATTGTTGACGTACGGACAGACAGACAGATGGACAGACGGACGACGGGCCATGACAATAGCTCAAATTTGACTTCGTCAAAGTTGAGCTAAAAATATACAGATTACTTTAAATTTATATTTTTATACTACAACCAATGACCCAGACTAGCTTAATCGTAAAAAGGCTGGAGGGCCTAGGACATAAAGGAAAATCCAATCTCTCAATTACTTCGATAAAGAATAGCTCCTTCAGGAGAATAGGAGAAGACATAGGAATTACACATGTCCTTCACTTTATAAGAAAAGAGAATGACATAACACCAACAATGTAATTGGGAATTACATAATTTCTCCATTTAATACCAGCATAACCCATTACGCTAATTCGGTGAAGGAAACCAATTATAAAGCTAGTCCAGAGAGGACGTAACCATGGGGATAAACAGAATGAACATTCTGTAACACACGTTAAACTCCCAAGAAGTTTTATAAAAAATTTCAATAAAAAATAGCTAAAAAGCTTAGGAGTTTAACAGGAGGGGTTCATGGAAGGATAAGGAAGGAACACTTAACAAACAGTGGATTAATCATTAGCAAGAATGATGACGTCAGGCGTATGTCCCGAAAATGGGAAACAAGAAATAATTTTTATAATTATTATAAAGTTACAGCCCTAAACATTTGAAACCACCGTTGTTCACTTCCATCATCCATTCACAGCCTTGAATCCACCAATTCTTTCACCGATTTGTGTCTGCAGCCTCAAAAAAGGAGATTTAAAGCACAGGTGTCAGATCATGGTTACTGACTTTAGGGCCAAAGAAAGAAAGAATGATGGTTGACACCAATTTCGGTACCTTCCTGGATACTGCCCATGCGCAGATAACAAAAGTATGGAGGACCAGATAGGACTTGAATTTTTCGGTCTTGTATGCAAATTTTGGAGATTGGGGGGGGGGGGTGGGGGTGTCAAAATTTGTGTTTGGCCCAGAATTATATTGAGTTTGCACCAGCTAGTCTGGGCCATTGGTTGTAGTATAAAAATAATATTGGTTCTGCAAACTTTATAGATGTTGATTATCTTCAAGGCATGTGTAACCTTATCCTCAAGTTTCAATCCTCTTCATTACAAACTGAGGGAGGAGTTGATTAAACCATGTAGGTACTCTCATTTAAAAAAAAAACGGGAAATTCGATAGCGGGAAACAATTTTGTGAAAAAAAAAAATTTCCAGTATACTTTATAGATAGTGCACATCTTCATTGTGTGTGCAACCATATCCTAAGGTTTCAAATCTCATTTCAAATTGTGGAAGGAGCTGATTACACCATGAATGTATCCTTAAGAAAGTATCCTCAAGTTAAAAACACAGGAAATTTGATGATAATGGGCAATAATTTTGTGAAAACATATTTTTTCAGCAAAGTTTATAGATGCTGCACATCTTCATTGTGTGTGTAACAATATCCTAAGGTTTCAAATCTCTACATTACAAAAATGTGGAAGGAGTTGAGTACACCATGAAGGTACCCTCAATTAAAAAAAACAATGGAAATTTTCTAAGTCGATAAAGGGCAATAATTTTGTTAAAAATACTTTTTCTGCAAACTTTATAGATGTTGCATATCTTCAAAGCATGTGTAACCATATCCTAAAGTTCCAATTCTCTACATTAGCAATTGTGGGAGGAGTTGATTACATCATGAAGGAATCCTAAATTGAAAAACACATTAAATTTTCTATGTTGACAATGGGCAATTACTGTGTCAAAAACAAAAAGAGTCATCTGACCTTCTAACATGGTAATGTGTCAATATAGTTTTTCATTTTGCAAAATTTCAGATGGCTGTCTTGAAAGGTGTGAGTGTAGTGTATAATTCAACTTTGAGATAGAGGGCTGACTGCCAGGGTAAGGTTACTTACAGGCATAACTTGTTTACCAAACTCTTTTCTGTTTACAGATATAAAATATTTATTAACAAAAAAGACTGACGGACATGAGGAATACTATATACCCCCACCAGGTTAGCTCCAAATGAGGATCTTCAACTTAGAATTAAACCTATGTTGTCATCAGGTTCCAAACACTGGGTTTGCTTCAATGATAGCTCTTATCTGGAGATCTCGCTTAATGAGCACACCAAATTCTCAATCCTATGATAAATGCACCCTATAGGCCAGGTCAAAGAAGAATGTTGATGCACAAATGCACTAAATTCAAAGGTTGTTGCTTACAGCAACAGTTTATGACGGAAATGAAAGAAAATCGATAGCTCCTATCCAGGTCACCCTGAATAAGTATACCAAGTTTCAAAACAACCAGATAATGAATGTGCCCTCTGTGGCTTGCCAAAGGAAAATGTTATTGCACAAATGCACTAAGTTTAGGGCATGCCAAATGAATATGTTGATGCACAAATGCATTAATTTTAAAGGTCATTGCTGACGGCAACATTTTTTGACGGAATTGGAAAATCGATAGCTCACATCTAGAGGTTACCCCAAACATGCGTACCATGTTTCAAACTGATCCATTCATAAATTCACCTTGCAAGGCTTGCCAAAGGAAAATGTTGATGCACAAATGCGATGAGTTCAAAGTTCATTGTTAACAGCAACATTCGGTACACGTTTTTAGAGAGAAATGAAAGTGTCAATGACACTACAGCTCAACTTGTCCAAGAGCAGTTTTTGAATACTTTTCTTATTTAAATATTTCAAGTATTTTGTAAAAAAATTGTGATTATCAATATCAGAGAATAGTCAAGAATTAAACTAGAACATTTGAAGTGCCTGGTGTTTTAATATATTAAATTTGAAAACATTAAATTAAAATATTTAATAAAAGAATATATTTATATTTTTATATCTGTTACAATACTTTTAACTGCAGCAGGGTAATTCACTGCAAAGGTATGGATTCATGAAGAAGACAATGGTTAGATAAAAGACTAATTGATCATAGGTTGTTTGTGTTGACCTTCAGAGAAATATTGTGTTGTTTTTAGCATACAGTTTACCTGGGCACTGAGCAAATATAAGTTTACTCAAATTCAATTCTCACTTTCTGGGTAAAAAAAATGCCGATAGGATCACTGATCCAATGTCGAGTTGTGACAGCACAAAAGTGGGATTAATCATTATCAACTTATCATCCAGAAACCAGCTGTGTGAAGGGTCACCATGACCTTGACCTTTGACCTAGTGATTCCAAAATAAATAGGGCTCTTTCTTGCACCAATGCCAACCTACCTTTGAAGTTTCATGAACGTGGGTGGAACCATTATCAAGTTATCATCCAGAAACCAACTGTTTACTATTTATTATGTTCAAGGCAACTGTGACTTTGACCTTTGACCTAGCGAGTCCAAAATAAATAGGGATCTTCCCCTCATCTAGGCCAACCTACCTATGAAGTTTCATGAATGTGGGTCAAACCATTATCAAGTTATCAACCAGAAACCAATTGTTTACAATTTACCAAGTTGAAGGTCACTGTGACCTTGACCTTTCACCTATCATGTCCAAAATAAATAGGATTCTTCCTCTCAAGAAGGCCACCCTACATATGAAGTTTCATAAATGTGGGTTGAACTATAGTCAAGTTATCATCTGGAAACAATTGTTTATGATTTACTATGTTCAAGGTTACTATGACCTTGACCTAGTGAGTTCAAAATACATAGGGTTCTTCCTCTCACTGATGCCAACCTACATATGAAGTTTCTTGAATGTGGGTCAAACCATTATCAAGTTATCGTTTGGAAACCAATTGTTTACAGATTTATTATGTTGAAGGCCACTGTGACCTTAACCTTTCACCTAGCAAGTCCAAAATAAATAGGGTCCTCCCTCTCACTGATGCCAACCTACCTATGAAGTTTCATAGACATGGGTCAAACCATTATCAAGTTATCATCCGGAAACAAAGTGTTTTGATTTACTATGTTCAGAGTCACTGTGACCTTGACCTTTGACCTAGTGTGTCCAAAATAAATAGGGTTCTTCCTCTCACAAAGGCAAACCAACATATGAAGTTTCATGAATGTGGGTTCAACCATAGTCAAGTTATCATCTGGAAACCAATTGTTTATGATTTAGTATGTTCAAGGTCATTGTGACCTTCACCATTGACCCAGTGAGTCCAAAATAAATAGGGTTCTTCCTCTCACCGAGGCCAACTTACCTATGAAGTTTCATGAACATGGATCGAACCGTTATCAAGCTATCATCCGGAAACCAATTGTTTACAATTTACTATGTTCAAGGTCACTGTGACCTTGACCTATGACCAAGCAAGTCCAAAATTAATAGGATTCTGCCTCTCACTGATACCAACCTACCTATGAAGTTTCATGACCATGGGTTGAACCGTTATCAAGTTATCATCCAGAAACCAATTGTTTATGCCTGCCGGCTCAACCGCCAGCCCGCCCACCCGCCATTAATCAAACCATAAGTCGAGTTTGACTTCGTCACAACTCGACTAAAAATTGTCCGAGGAGTCATGGCGGATTGTAATCTGAATTGGCGAGATAGGATCAAAGCAAAGAGATCTTTGGGAGAAGTCAGGTTTTGAAGAGTACATTGATGGCAGCTTTGGGGGGCCACTGTTGTTCAAGCTGAGGTCTCGGTCCCAGGAGCTTAGGGGGAAAATTATTAATTTAAAGTAATTTGTATATTTTTTATATTCACCAACAGCTGGTGCTAACTCAAAAATATCTAGGGCCAATCACAAATTTTGCCCCCCAATCCCCAAAATTTGCTTGCAAAACCGAAAATTGAAAGTCCTATCTGGCCCTCCATACATTTACTCTCTGCACATGCGTAGCAGTCAGGAAGTGACCGGAATTGGCGCCAATATCATTCTTTGTAGAAGAGAGTACTACATAATAATTCAGCGGGGAGGAATGAGTGCCCACTCATGGGAGGGCCATTCTCTGTCTGGGCCATTGGTAAGTATAAAAAATATACAAATTACGAGCTTTCTGGCTTCAGTACGAATAACAGGTGACTGTAGAATCCGAGAGAATCTTGATTCTCGACGACCTCTATTGCTTCCTTTGTCAAGAGAGCCTTTACATCCGACAGAGAGACTCTCTTTTGCAAGGATTTGACAGAAGTTTTTTGTCCATCGTATTAGAGGTGGTTTCGCTCGAAAAGATAACTGTAGGCCGTCTGAGACCACACTTCTCGCACACTGGTCTTCCATAACTGGTATCCAGTTTGTTGCAAATCTTGATAACCTTCCACCAACTGGCAAGCAATAGAGGTCCTGACCATCACCTATAGGACCAGCGAGGCTTATGGGAGGAGAAACCACGTCCCCCTCACGAAGAGCCTTGACCCGCCAGCGTAGGGACGTCTGACCGGTAGTCTTGATCAGACCTGCGCCCCCTTTCCGGGTCGCTGAATTGACGATCCCTAGAGTAACTGCAGGAGGGTTTCCTATACCCTCTTGAGGAGTCCCCTTCAGACGCTTTCTGTCTAGGACGTCCTCCCTTACTCTTTTCTGCTGCTGCAGGTCAATTAGACGCCGACTTAAGGAGCAGAGTATTTGACGCTTTCTTTGTAGCTTGGTCATAAACCAATGAAAGCTTATCGTCAAAAATTTTGTGTCCGGATACCGGAGCGACCCGTAGAGAGTCTTTCACCTTGTCATCTAATAAAGATGGTGATGCAAGGGCTCCGTCACGTCTGATTAACTCTAAATTAGCCACTGTTAAGGCGGAGTTATACGTGGTAAACATAATAGCCCTGGAAAGAACTCATAAAGAGGTAGAAACGTTCTCAAATTCCTTTCCGTTGAGACGTTGCGCCACAGCTCTTGAAGGTGATCTGTGTAAGACATAGCATCTGACTTCGCTCTGTTTCAAGAAATGGCCATCTCAATTGTGTCCGAGCGAATTGTGAATGACGAAGGCAAGGATATGTCTAGATCCTCTGCCTGCTCATCCAAACGCAGAGGAACTCTCTTCCCCGACCGTTTTAAATGAACGTGGTCCAACAAACGGTAAATTTATGGAAGATGATGACAAGAAACTGCCATTCTTCTACCCATTGGAAAGTTTGAATATGGCATCGTCTAAATGGCCGAAGGCCTGCGACACATGTCTAGACTGAACCGGAAAAGACAGGACCTCCTCCTTTGTCCGGATAAAGTCTGTGTCCAACTCCAGCTGTTTCTTCCTAGTAGTCGCAGCTGATTAGCTGGAACAAATTCAGGGTAGTGTTGATGGATTAAATCCATCGCAACCATGTGTTGTTCCGAAAGGGAAGGGTAATCCTCCTCTGTATCCCTTTTACCATCCGACTGAAACAATTGAAATTCACGGTCAGAGGCATCTGAACTTGCAGATGACTGGACTGAGCCAGCACCATCCGACAGCTCAGGTTCTGCGACTGCCATAGGCTGCTTGTGCACTTGCTGGGATGCTGCGATGAGCTGCGATGAGCTGCGCAATCTGCGACAGCAAGTCTGTTACGGAGGCCTGAGGAGTAGCGGTCTTCTGTTTCTTGGACGCCGGCTGCTCCTGGGACAGTGTGTCCGAGATGGCTCTTTTCTCCGGATTTCCCGATAAATGAGGCCTCATGTCAGTAGCTATCGGATGGGCCAACTTCTTTGACGATGAGTGGTCCCATCTTGGCGATTCAGACTGGATATCTGAAGTCGAGTAGTTAAGGTGCGGTCGTGTGTGCTTTGAAGATGCCGCTGTAGAAGCCGCAACTGTAGCCGACGCTGGCTGCGAACTGAACGGAGCGTCCCGGACGGGAGGCACAGACTATGCTCCGACTGACGCAAGTTTCTAATCACCACATCTGGCCCCAGATGTTGTTGGGAAAGAGAGGGGGCTCTCTCGCTCGCGGTCCTTTCAGACCTCGCCGAATTTCCCAATGAACTTGCCGGCTTCTTCCTCTGTTCCGTCATCACTGGGTGAGCCTGTTTATATTTAAGGTGCTCGCTCTACCCAATCCACTTCTCTCGACCACAACGAACACACCCAGTGTCACGGTACCCAGGGATGGAGTAACCGCTTCACCGGTCAAGCTAGCTGGTGAAAAGGGACTGAAACAACCGACCCGTGGTTTTTTGCTCTAACATTCATGAGCACCTTTGCCGCTAGCTCTGCTTGATCATCTGAATGCGACGACGGCAGCACACTCTTTGCAGGCATCACGTAAACATCACCATGTTCCTCTGAAATAGAAACTGAGAAACTAGACTGACTTTGTGGTGAGAGGACCGGCAGTGGCCTCTCGCCGCTAACAATGTACCATGACACCCATCTCCAACGTTTGTCATCCCATCCGACACATGTTGAGCAAGAATTAGTGGGAGTACATCAACTACAAGCAAGGCAACCAGCATGTAAAGCAGAGGAAGACTTCCTCGACTTGCATTTTGAGCAATAAGCTTTCAAAATGAAGCAAGATAAAGTCGACAGTACTCCCAAATATATGAAAAAGATACATAATGAATACCATTCAAAATATAAATCGAAAAATAATTTAAAATTTTGACAGGAGCCAAAGTCCCCAAAGGGAACAATGAGCCCAAATGTATCCCGATGGAGCCTAAGTGTGGACAAAAATTTTTTTATTATCCAAAATATTAATTGCTACACTACCGGAATATTTAATGTATCTTACAACAGTCCTACCATGATAATAAATAGGAAACTACATATATTAACAGAGCGTTGTCAATGTAAACAACGTCAGAAAAAAAAAATGGAAACAAGACTCCAGGCACTAAATAAAAAGGCCTGAAGTCAGTAACAGATTAGAAATATCCGATGTAAAGCAAGATCTTCATCAGAAGAACAAACGATACATCGGATGTATGATGCATGACCAAAAATACCTAAACACTCCTAGGGTGAGAACGTAACCATGGGGATATACAGAATAAACATTCTGTGATACACGTCAAACTCCCAAGTAATTTATAAAAAAAATTTCAATAAAACAAGCCAAAAAGCTTGGGAGTTTAACTGGGGGGCTTCAAGAAAGGATAGGGAAGGAACACTTAACAAGCAGTGGAAAAATCATTAGCAAGAATGATGACGTCAGGCCCATGTCCTGAAATTGGGAATCATGAAATAATTTTTGTAAAAATCATAAAGTTACAGCCCTGAAAGTTTCAAACCACCGTTTCTTCCTTCCATCATCCAGCTGTGTCCTTGGATCCACCAAATTCACGACTGATTTGTGTCTGGCATCATTAAAACCGAGATTTAAAGCACAGATGTCCTTTTGTTGTTACTGACAGAAGGGCCAAACAAAGAATGACGTTGGCGTCAATTCCGGTCACTTCCTGACAGCTGTGCATGCGCAGAGAGTAAAGTAAATGTATGGAGGGCCAGATAGGACTTTTAATTTTCGGTTTTGCATGCAAATTTTGGGGATTGGGGGGGGGGGGCAAAATTTGTGTTTGGCCCTAGATATTTTTGAGTTAGCACCATCTAGTCTGGGCCATTGGGTTATAGTATAAAAATATTGGGAGAGACAGTGAAAAGGAGTGTCAAATGTGTAATTTAGGCATAGTGGAGACACTAGAACTCTTTCTATTAGAATGTCCAAAATACCAGTCAAACAGAACAAGATTCACCAGGATTATGATGGGGGAATGGGGAAGTGGAATGGGAGAATGAAGGACATGTGGTTAGTGGATGACACAAAGGAGAGGGTTAGTATGCTTATCGAGAGATTGGGAAGAATGGGGCACGGGATGTCATCAAGCAGTTCGTCCCCTAGTGTTGGGAGGAGAGAAGAGGTGTGGGGATGACGGGGCATTTGGGAGAACAGGGCTAATCAAGGTCTTCTCACCTGAGAACCACGATAAATCAGCGGCCGGCCAAAGTGTTACTATTATTATTGTTTCATTGAACTGAAATTGTACAGATTGTTCTTAGGACAAAGGATATCACTGCAGTCCTTCTCACGAGGCGAGAGCAATTGCTCTCGCACCCGCCTGCTCTCGCAATTTCTATTTTACGAGAGCGAAAATCTGCTCCTGTCAATTGCATGAATTTGGCAGGTCAGACATAGTCTTTCATCAAGAATTCAGGGAGACGAGAGCAAATTGCTCTCGTAAATGGTTTTACAAGAGCAAATTATTGCTCTCGCTGTATATTACTCGTGAGAAGGTCTGTATCAGCCTGGCCACTGTATAGATTCTTAATCCTTGAACAACTTCAATATACAATTAACACCAATCTCATATTTTTCTAGAGTACGAGAAGAAATAAGGTGTTGAGTGATAGAGCTGAAATATTATTGTGGCTAAATTACAATTAACTACAACAGTACAGTAATTGCATAACTGATTAAGTGTAAACTCAGTTATCCCTTAATTTAAATAAACAAGAAGGATGCCAACGCCCTATAGCTCACCAACATTCCTCTTTGATAGTAACTTTGGCAAACACAAGAACTGTATCAAACAGGCTCATAACACGCGACAAAGCTGACCAAAACACAACCTCTTAAAAGTAAAACAAAGAAACTGACATAAACACTAAGTTAAACATGAAATTCTGAGCTAAACAGAAAACTAAACGCAACTAAAAATGTCAAGAAAAATGTTTAAAATGCAGGGTATGAGGGGTTAATCATGGAACAATGATACTGAGGAACATGTATGATGAATATAAGTGCCATGGGAAGAGAAGGAGCACAGCAGCTGACCTAAACACTTAGTTAAACATGAAATTCTGAGCTAAACAAAAAACTAAATGCAACTAAAAATGTCAAGAAAAATGTTTAAAATGCATGGTATGAGGGGTTAATCATGGAACAATGATACTGAGGAACATGTATGATGAATATAAGTACCATGGGAAGAGAAGGAGCACAGCAGCTGACCTAAACACTAAGTTAAACATGAAATTCCGAGCTAAACAGAAAACTAAACGCAACTAAAAATGTCAAGAAAAATGTTTAAAATGCAGGGTATGAGGGGTTAATCATGGAACAATGATACTGAGGAACATGTTTGATGAATATAAGTGGCATGGGAAGAGAAGGAGCACAGCAGCTGACCTAAACACTTAGTTAAACATGAAATTCTGAGCTAAATAGAAAACTAAACGCAACTAAAAATGTCAAGAAAAATGTCTAAAATGTAGGGTATGAGGGGTTAATCATGGTAAAATGATAATAATCATCATATAGCAGCATTATAAAAGCCATGATATGGAAATAGGGTGAGTAAGTGACCTAAACAGAAGCTTTAACATTATTGGACACGTACGCCGACGCCGACCGATCGTGCCATGCCATAAGCTTACACAACTAAAGTTGCTGAGCTAACAATACAGTGTTCAGAACAAAAAAAATATTTGCTTGATGAGCTTGTTGCAATGAGGGACCATACGCTATGTTTTAGGTAAAGCTGTAATATTATTGTGGTTAAATTACAACTAAATTCCAGCAGTACAGTGATTGAATAATTACTTAAATGTAAACTTCGTTAACCCTTTATCCAACAAAGTGTTCCGATGAACAAAAATTATTTATTTGTTTCATATTTTCATGTATATGGATGTCAATGGAATGAGCTTGAAGAGCTGGTTCCACAGGCATTGATATTTGTATGATTTTATTGCCAATGTTCCAAGATATTCTAGATTTTTTCAACTGAATATACTGTCATCCATTTTGAAGAAATAACTGAAAAGTATTCAAGAATTCATATTTGTATTCATGATAACATTGTAAAGTATTCGTATTTGTATTCAAATAAATTTGTTATTCGTGTATATGCATTCGTAGTCATAAAATTTCAAAATATTTGTATGCATATTCAATACCATTGCAATGTATTTGCCTCAAACCTGATACAAACGTATTTTTGCTTTTAATAATGCATTTTACATTAATTTTAATCATATTCAAACAGAAAAATTCTTAAGATTGTAAATATTTTGAAATTGCTCACAAATTGATATTTGAACCATTTCCAAACTACCATTTATTTTTTACTGGTATTGTAAATTCTCAGGATTTGTTTTTTCTAAACAGATATTTTTCCGGAAAGTCATGAGCAACAAGCAACTGCTGTGAGTTTCCCAGGCATTCCAGAAATGTTGCCATGACTGAGTCTATCTTCAGCACCATTAATGTGTTGAATTCTAACTGTAATTCATAAATCTGTTGCATTATATTCTTATCATTGCTTAATCCTGTTGGACTGTTTTTTTTTCTTGATAGTTTTAGATGATAGAGTTGTCATATCATTCAGTAATTTTAGTACCTCGATATCTTTGCTTGTGCTGATGAAAAGCTGTTACATGACACACCACTAGATAGGATTAGAGCCCCTTCTAGTTGTGTGACACTTAACAACACATCACTTTGAATCGCCACAAATCAGCAGCCCTCCAAAGTGTTATTATAATGGAAGACTCCTGGTATGAGTTGGGATATTCGGTGCCAGTTAAGTTAGTTTGGGAAATAAAACAGGTAGAGAGGTTGGTAGTCTATGACGTACAGTATGGGAAGAATGGATTATGGGTAAATCAAAGTGAGGTAGTTTTTCTACTCATCAATTATATATAATTTCTGAAAGTGAAATAAAAGAAGCTATTTAGCAAACTTCCACTACTTTGCACCTTATTGGTATTGAGCTGAAAATTTGTTCTTTTTGAAAATTGTTAAAAAAAACAGCTGGAAGGAAAATCCACCCCACCAGCATTCTTTAGTAATCTATCCTTGCTGGATGTATCTGTGCCTTTAATAGTTTTAACCTTCTGCACACTGATGTCAAAATAGCAAAGTTTTCAGCAGCAATTGTTTCCCATAATTCTGTTTGATATATAACGAAATATAGCTTGTTTGACGGAGCTCAGTGAGTTCTGTCAAACAAAATATAATAGGTTAAATTCATAGTTAAACAAGTAAAAAACTGAGTGATTGGAGAACATTCTGTTGCATCACCAGAGTGCTAAGGGTTATTAAAGATACTCATCAAACTAAAGAGTTTAAGTATTAATAGTTGTGACAGAAACAATCTGACAAAATTCAACTGATTGCCGGAAGACCATCGACCGAATACGTTCAACAATCTTCTCCACCATGGATCAGCCTGATGTCAAATGGTTGTGCCATATTTGGTGCCAGTTAAATTGGTTTGGGAATTAAAGCAAGTGAAGTTGGTAGTCTACAATGTACCGTATAGGGAGAGTGGATTATGGCTAAATCAAGGTTAGGTAGTTTTTCTATAGATGGAAGGAAAGTCCACCACACAAGAATTCATTAGTAATCCACCCTTCCTGGATGTATCTGTTCCTTTAATAGTTTAAAGACACTCATCAAAGTAAAGAGTACTAACTGTTAATAGTTGTGACAGAAACAACCTGACAAAATGCAAGTGATTGACCAGCTCAGTGTTATGGGAGACCAATGACCGAATACGTTCACCAATCTTCTCCACCATGGACCAGCCTGGTGTCAAATGGTTGTGTTCCCAATCTCGAAGACATTCATAGAAGGCATCTCTTTGTTTTTTGAACTGATGGAAAGACCTGTCATTTGGAAAAGATTTCCGATTGTCTGTTTCTGCTTGAAATGACACTCCACCAATGGGTGATCTTGAAATGACTGATGTATTCTGTAATCAAAATATTGTATTATGAATAAAACAGTGAATTATATAGCACTTACTCAATGTGGTTAACCTAACATAATGGGAAAAAAATCAGCCAGTTATATTCATAAAAGTCGCCATTCAAATTTGACTATTTGCAGACATGTTAACCTCCCAAAATTTTTTTCAGGGAGAATGAAGAAAATTTTCAGGGAGATGACATGATTTTCAGGGAGATTTTTTTTTGCACGTAGAAACCATGTGTGGATCGATCAATTTTAAATATAAATTAATACCAAATACCCCCACCCCCCCCACACACACACATAACAGGAAACAGCCCAACAACAATACATCAAAGGAACATACGTCAACGTTCTACTAACTGGTGGTGAGTGACCCAGACCTGTTAACCTCTGGAGGTGACTGTCCGTGAGATTTTGATGAGCTCCCAGTGAGACTCGGATGCTTGTCAGTGAGATTTTTGCACGTGGGCAGCACATCAATAATTTCCATGTCCCCCCCCCCCCCCCCCCCCACACACACACACATACATTAAACATTCCACCCTAATGTGTTTTATTTGAACAATTTGTCCTTTCAAAAGCCAAACCATAGAAATATAGAGAAAAACAGAAATCAGAAATATGGATGTGGTCATGTGCCAATATCTGAGCTTGTTCCAATGACATCCATATTTCAATGGTTTTATGTACAAAATGTTTGGAGATATTTTCGACCTTTTCAGCACTATATCAGTTATGGTGCTGTGTTGAAAGTTTTGGATCCATTTGGGTAATTATGGGTACTTGCGGCGACCTGCGGTAACCTGCGACGATCTGTGGTGTTTAGGCACACCCCAGAGCCCGGTTGTTATGGTAATTCGATCTTCCAAAGCCCAGCGCCCCACCTAACCACACCGGTTACTCACTGGAAGTAGTTGGTCATTTATGAAGGGGATTTGGAATGGGGTGATCATTTTTCAGTGAAACGTTAAAATTATGCCACAGCCAGCCCAGGACGAAACATCTCGGGGATATTTTGTTGTCCATTTATCACTACGAATGAAAAAACGTGCAAGTGCCGTAAATTACCAACTTTTTAGAGATTTTTTTCACCAAAAACATAATTTTTTTCACAGCCTGCTTTATAAAATTGTGAATCGGAAATTTTTCCCAATATATTGAAAATTACAGCAACTCACATGTTTGAGCCGTTTGTCTCCAAAATTGGCTATAATTATCTGAAAGTGAAATCCAAAATGCACAATAAATTTGTGCGTATTTTTGCACATTTTTCGATTGGACAAGATTTTATACGTATGGAATTTATTTTTCGATTTGACTGCTACCTGTATACAAGCAAAGATGTGCCTTTAATAGAAAATCAATTTCAGCAATTATCCTGCATCTCAAATTCATTTAATCCGCCTGTCAAACGTGTTGCAATAATCACAACACGGCCATTGACAGAAATGAGAATTGGTCATCAGTTCTTACGTAAGTGGTGACGTTTCACACAAACTTAATGACCTTGCCATTGAGAGTAGAGCACATGCTTTTGTATTTGTAAACAAAAGTTGGTGGATTCAGTTTTTGTCTGGTATGTCGACTTTCCGGGAGATTTTTGGTCCAAATTGAGGATAGCTAATTCCGGGAGAATCCCGGGCATTCCGGGAGAGTTAACATGTCTGCTATTTGTTTCATTTTTTTAACCCCCAGATATCTTATAATGATAGCTTATTACTCCACAGAGGAACAAGCTTGTTGAGCTGTTTCATTGAGGTGTTGTAAGCTATGTTTTTGAGGCAAAAAAAATGAAAAATTACAGTTATTCAAGAAATGTTTTTTACAAGTGTTGCACTCAGTGTTGTATGTTTTTCGTGTTGGGTGAAGAGTTTAGAATGTTCTTAGTCAACTTCTAATATTTTTGCAGTGCTTAGGCCTTTCCAAAAGTGCATGATATCGGGTTGGCCCCAACTTATCTCTCAGACCTGCTCGAATTCTATCAACCCTAGATCTAGAGCACTTCGATCATCCGGCATGCTAAGCTTGAAACAGCCTAGTGGCAAGCTGCGTACTGCTGGTGATAGGGCATTTTCAATATGCGGTCCTAAACTGTGGTATCAACTTCCCCGTGATATTAAACAGGCTAATTCAGTTTCTACTTTTAAATCAAAGATAAAAGAAACAGGCTTTTATTAATCTTTTATAACTATGTGTTTCTTCTCTTAGATTTTTTTTCTTTTAGTGCGTATTTTATTTTAATTGTTTTCAAACTTTTCCACAAATTTCAACAAAACCACACCATGTGACACCACAGTGGGAATGAGCTTGACATGCTCATTCCAATGAGATCACATGATATGATTTTGTCGAAATCTTTTTGAAATTGTTTTTGATTTTCAACTCCTCCATTTGTAAATTATGTGGCTGATGAGTCCAATTAATTGGGTAAAGGGTTAACCATCTACAATGCATTCAAATAAAAACTAACTAGAGGTACTGTGAGCAAACTCACAAAGTGACACCACCACCCCCCCCCCCCCCCCCCCCCCGCCACGCCTGAAATGGATAAGTTAGATTATCTCCCCTTGGAAATGTCAGAACGGAATTATATTGCTTCATGCACATCTTCATATGGAGTTCTTCCATTGTATAAAGTTTCATGAAAATTCTTCAAACGGTTTAGGAGGAGTTGTGCTTACAAGGATGTACAGACGGTATAAGTTAGATTATCTTCCCTTGGAAATGTCAGAACGGAATTATATTGCTTCACGCACATCTTCATATGGAGTTCTTCCATTGTGTAAAGTTTCATGGAAATTCTTCAAACGGTTTAGGAGGAGTTGTGCATACAAGGATGGACAGACGGTATAAGTTAGATTATCTCCCCTTGGAAATGTCCGAACGGAATTATATTGCTTCATGCACATCTTCATATGAAGTTCTTCCATTATGTAAAGTTTCATGAAAATTCTTCAAACGGTTTAGGAGGAGTTGTGCTTATAAGGATGGACAGACGGTATAAGTTAGTTTATCTCCCCTTGGAAATGTCAGAACGGAATTATATTGCTTCATGCACATCTGCATATGGAGTTCTTCCATTGTGTAAAGTTTCATGAAAATTCTTCGAACGGTTTAGGAGGTGAGCTTACAAGGATGGACAGACGGACGGACAGGTCAAATTTTGCAAGATGCAGCCGTATTTCGTGCCTGTTGATTGCAGGCAATTTGCACATAACTGATCTAAGCATTCAACTCATGTGTGTTCTGTTTATCAAAGTATATATATGAGGTGGACAGATCATTCGGTATTCATGTTCAATATTGCACTAAATACATTTGGGGCTAAGTGGTTCTGCTGATGTACACAATGATTCCAATGGGGTTAAGTGTCCTTGACACTGTGAGAACCCATTATGCTTAATTTTTGATTACCATACTCAGACTGAACTTTATTTGTTGGCAAACCAGTAACAGTGGCCTTTTGGCTTAATGGCACTGCCAAAAAACAAACAAGTTTGAAACTATTTTAACTGGAGAAACTGAAAGTTACATTCTATGTGCCTTGGCAGACATTTCTAGGCAAGTCTTGGCTGCCAATACAGGTAGGGCTGCAACGGTACACTTACCTCACGGTTTGATACGTATTGCAGTTTTTTGGTGGCGGTACAATATGTATTGCGGTACATTTTTTATAACATTATTCGCTCCAAAACTAATGGTGAATCATGTTTGCAATATGCTAGAAGCCTAGCATGCTGCTGGACTGCTGTGCCGTGCAAAAATGCACCACACCAAAAAAGTGAATAATTTATAACCCCCTTCCCCCGTGGCTGTGTGGTTTTATTCATTCTGAGACAAGCTGAGGAATTTACCATGATTCACTATCAATCACATCTTTGTATGAGGGAAAGCCAAAGTGTTTCCAGACGGGGGATTTAAATTTTGCAGGTGGGCTGACGATACCTTCATTGTTATTGGCAGTACATTTATTTCTGTCACTCATGTTGTTACAATTGGATGTACTTCAGATCTGACATGTGTGCACGAAGGCGAAACAGAAATATGCAAATAAACAACGCAAAACTTGATTGGCGAATTGTTGAATAATCAGCCAATAAATAATTGTCTTACTTCTCTTGACACACATTCGGAATTACCCACGAGGGATATGGGCAACCCCCTTCTTTTTTTTCAGTGAGAGGGAAAGGGAGAACAGTTTGATCCTGCGGAGAGTTTCCTTGAAATTCACATCCGACTTCATTCACATCCGACTTCATGGGCCCTCTTTTAGGGGTGTTGGAATTCTCCTGCTGCTACTGCTGTGCCGTGAGCATACCGAAAGTTAAAAAATTTATAGTAATTTATATATTTTTTATACTTACCAATGACCCAGACATAGCTGGTGCTAACTCTTAAAATATAGGGCCAAACACAAATTTTGCCCCCCAATCCCCAAAATTTGCATCTAAAACTAAAGAAAACATGTCCTGAGAGGCCCTCCACACTTCGCCCCTACTGCGCATGCGCAGTGTCAAGGACGTTCCGAAATTGGCGCCATTTATCATTCTAATAACCAGTGCCTGGTAAGCGCTATGTACTCAGCGGGGAGGCAAGAGTTCCCAACTCCTGGGAGGGCCATCCCCGTCTGGGTCATTGGTAAGTATAAAAAATATATAAATTACTATAAATTTTTTAACATTTTTATACTGTACCAATGACCCAGACATAGCTGAATAGTAAAAAGGCTGGAGGGCCAAGGACATAGAGCAAAATGGAATACGCTCAATAAAATAAAATAGAGTCATCCCCTGTAGGGAAAAGAAGTAATAGGCCTTACATGTATCTTTCTTATTTATGATAAATTAGAAAGATACAACACCTTCCAAAAATTGAGCTTCATACATCCATGTACTCTATTAATATCCAATAATCCTTATACTAATAATTTTTAAAGTAAGCCAATAATAAAGTAAGTCTAGAGAATAGAGACTCTTATACTCCTAAAAGTGTGTGAGAATTGCATAATCATGTCCGTTGACATATGCAATATTCAAAAGCTATACTTTAAAAACTAAGACTTGAATGAATTTTATAAACTTAAACTTCTCACTAAACAACCATCCCAATAACAGCTCAGAATTACTAACTCCGGAGGAGGTATCCCCTTGTTTTCATAGTAAAAACAGGTGACCCAAGGGAACACCCTCCCCCCCCCCCTTTTTCTTGCCCTGGGTCAAATAGCCCAGAGCGAAGAGGGCAGCCGAACGGAGACACTGCCGAAACAGACAGCCTACCTAGCTATAGTAGCAACTGTTAAGTGAATGACATTCTGAGCAGTAGATAATAGACCTAACAATAGAGGCCTCCAGAAATGGACTCGATATTTCTGAGATAAAATTCATGAATGGATGGCTGAGCGCAATGAGCAGCCTTCAAAAATCTATAATAGAACACTATTAATGTAAGCCCAAGAAGTAGAAGAACTCTTACTTCATGAGCCGAAATCTTAAGCACAACTGCTAAGCCAATGATATACCATAAGCAGTACGCTAGTTAATAGAATCCATTAACAATAAAATGGAGCGTAACGTCCTTCTACTAGACATCAAAGACAGAAGAAGCTTACGCCCTTGTAATAAACAGATATCTGTTTATAAATACATAAACTGTACCCGGAAAGAGTAAAGGCCTATGCCCATACGAAGACGGAAGGACCTTAAAATAATAGGTTCCGGATAATAGGAGCCTAACTCTTATGCAACAATCCAACCTAAATAGTAACGGAAGTATTGATTCCGAAACTATGAAAGTGAAAATCATCCATCGATAGTGCATGAAACTCACTGACTCTACAGTAAAAGAGAAACCAACAGAATTACTGTCTAAAAGGTCAGAATTTGAAAACTACTGTTTCCAGAGGCTCAAATGATTACTTAGCTAAATAAGAACCTGAAGTTAAAATCCGTATAGGAATTTAATCTAAAGATTCTAAGTCTATTTATCAAAAAGTTACTAACTGACTTAGATAAAGAGACAAAAGACTCAATTGTAAACTATCGTAGAGTGCATAGGTATGAGGTAACATAAACCTATAACCTAAATAACAACAGGCTGCAGTAGATCTTGTGAAACAAGTATACTAAAAAATAGCAATGAGTAGTATGGAGGGATCAACCATATGAACATAATGATCTCTACACCACGACGGAAGAGCCTCCACTTTAGTCGCATAGAATAGCGAAGAAGAGGATCTCCTATAGTAAGAAATCGCGTCCAAAGCTCGTCCAGTATAGTGCTTACAATGCAATACGGACCACACAACGGAATACATGAAGGTTGCGACCTTGCTGGTTGTGATAAAGATGACACGATTTACCAGTGAAAAAAGATCCTCACATAGAGGAAGATTTCACGTTAAGATCCACAGTAGACAAGAGAGTAAATTACTCATGATCTCTGTGAAGATAGAGATGCTATCAACAGAAATGTATTGTGGTTGTTTATCTTAGCAATACCTGCTAAAAACAACAGCGCCGGAGGATACGCGTATCCTATCATTCCGTCCTATAGATCAATAGAGCGTTAACAGTATTAGCTCAGAGATCTGGACAAGCCAACACATACGTCTGCAATTGATTAGCCAGCTGTGTCATAAATAAAACATCATTGGGCGCTCCCATAGATAGCAAATCTGATTGAATACTTGTTTGTTGAGAGTCCATTCTGACAGCAACAAGCGACCCGTAAGAGAACGGGAGTGCTATAAAACAATCAGACGACCCAGAATATGACGGACCAAAACTGAACTTGGTGTACTATAACCAACAGACGGATTCTTTCCATTAAATAGAATAACGGAAACGAAAGAGTGCCTCCCTGGTTCCGGAGATACGCCACTACTGTCGAATTAAAGGACAGGAATTTGGGCATGCGTTTCTGAATAATGTTCATGCAATGACATAAAGCAAGCCTAAAAAACATTATTCCGCGGAAGTTAACTGATAGCTAAAAGACTGCGGAACTCAAAGACCCTGGCACTTCGAATCCGTAGGGATCAGTATATATCCCAATCTGTTTGACTGGCAACCGTCATAACAGCCACACTCGGGTCCGGTAACTGCGGCGGCACTCTCTGAGTCAACCACCGAATGTTTGCCCCAGTCTGAATCTCTTGTAACACTAGATAGACAAGAGAATGTATAAATCAAGCAATTCATGGATTGCCGGAAAGTTGCCGTCGAAGAGAAGCTCCTCCGAGAACGAAGCGACTCTGAGAGAGTTCTTAACCTACTATCCACGCGTGGATGTAGCTAGGGCTGCATCACGTGTAACCAACTCCAATCAGCGACTGAAGGGCGGAGTTATACGTGAACAAACTACTGCCCTCAAAAGAAATTACATTGAGAATAATATCCCGTAAATCTTTTCTTGAAGACGTAATGATAACGCCTCAGTAAGGCGGATTACGTATAATAAAGCGTCTAAGTTAAGTCTAATATACATAATGTCGTTCCCAACATTGAGATTGGAAAAGCCATAAACGGTGAAAAAGAATATATGCAGTCTTTAATCACACCGTCTAGACGCATATGAACTCTCGGTATGCCCTGCTCTGCCAAAATAATCTATATGTAAAAAAGATAAAATGGCAGAAATGAGCCACGCGGACAAGAAACTAAACTATCATGCTTAGTAGCAGGCTTGTATATATATATAAATATATAGCGTCGAAAAATAAAACACATGTTGTAATGACAATATTGGACTGCGTCGGTAAGTCAGGGACAAAGCCCCTGTACCGATCGAAAAATCCGAGTCCAATGACGCTATAAGTCTCTTATCCAAGATCGCAGCAATGAAGTCCGAAAAATAATCACTGGAAGAAATGCCAGAAGATAAGAAAGGCATCTTCCGATACTACTAAAGGGAAAACTCGAAATCTTTCGAATCCCTTTCGCCATCCTGTCGGACCCTATAAAGCGTTCGGTCGTCCGTAGCTTGATGCAACCGCGGACCGCACCGACCCAGCGCCGTCGGATAATTCCTGATTCGACCGAGAAACCGTCAATTGCTGGGATGCTGCGAAACAACTGTGCTAACTCGGATAGCACGTCCGTCACTGAGGCCTGAGGAGCAGCGGTCTTACGATGCATTGCCGCAGGAAGCTCCGAGATCGTTACCCCCGTGCATACTTCCAATATGCGAGCGAACGGAGTGTATAGGCCTCGTGTCCCTTGGCTACCGGATGGCGCGACCTATTCGCTGTGGAATCACTGAATGCCGAAACTGATCGGATACTCGAGGTCACGTAGCCAATGTGCGGTCGAGTGCCCTGCTGTGAGGATGAGGAAGCATTAAAGACAGTCTCTCGGACTGTCAATATAACGGAGCGTCCCGAGCAACGGACATATGCTCCGAATGTAAAATATCTGAACCACAACATGCGGTCCCCTATGTTGTTGGCTTCCTCCGATCTGTCCTCAATCTGCCGTCACTGGGTGAGTACTAAAGTAATTAAAGTGCTCGCATCACCCAAATCTCCTTCCTAGACCGCAACGGACGAACCCGGCAGCCGAACCATTCGATGAATGTACGCTACACCGGGTGAGCTAGCGAATGTCACTCCGTAAGCGATAGACATATTCCATGAGCACTTATTGCCGCTAACTCTTCATTAACTATGACGACAGAGGCACACTTTTGAAAGACATCTCCATAACTCTTCGAACAAGAAACCAGAAATGCTTGGATAGCAAGCATAAAATAATAATATATATAGCGTCGTTCAATAATTCGAAAGTTTGTGTGACATTATTGGACTATGTCGGAACTGAGGGACGATGTCCCTGAACCGAACCAAAAATTTCTAAGTCCACCGACGCTATCAGTTTCTTATCCGGCATCGCAGCATATGTTGTTCCGAAAGGGAAAGCTTGAAATCCACCGAATCCCTTTCGGTATCCCGTCGGACCGGATGAAACTTTCGGACGTCCGTACCCGCTTCCGCGGAGCGTCCCGACCCAGCATCGTCGGATAAAATATATGCGACAGATTCAGTTGATGCTGGGATGCTGCGATAAACTGTGCTATTAAGGAAAGCACGTCCGTTCCCGAGGCCTGTGCAGTAGCGGACTTACGATGCATTGCCGCTGGAAGCTCCGTGTACGTTGACTCCCGCATACTTCCTATGCGAACGTCCGGAGTCTGCAGGCCTCGAGTCCCCGGCTACCGACCCAGCGCTGTCGGATAATTCTCGATCCGACACCGTTTCTGTCGGCTGCTGGGATGCTGCGATACGCTGTGCTATGTGCACAAGAATGTCCGGCGTCGAGACCTGCGGAGGCGCAGTCTATCGCTGCTTCGCCGAGGGCAGCTCCGCATCAGATGGCTCCCGCATACTTTTCCTATGCGAACGTCCGGAGTCCATCGGTCTCGAATCCCTGGCTGCCGGATGGTGTGACCTGGTCGCCGAAGAATCCTTGATCGGCGAAGCTGGTAAAATATCGGCGGTCACGCAGCCAAGGTGCGGTCGTGTGCGCTGACGAGAAGAGGAAGCCTTAGCAGTCTCAGCGGACTGCCTATACAACGGAGCGTCCCGAGCGACGGACGTATGCTCCGCTAACGACACATTTGTACCACAACATCTGGGGCCAGATGTTGTTGAACGAGAGAGGGGCCTCTCTCGCTTGCCGTCCGGATGGACCGGAACGAGCTATGAACTGGACTAAAAGGCTTCCTCCGTTCTCCCTCCGATCCGCCGTCACTGGGTGTGCATTAAGTTAATTTTATAGTGCTCGCATCACCCCAAAATTCCTTCTAGACCGCAACGGACGAACCCGGCTGCCGAACCATTCGGTGAATGGACGCTACACCGGGCGAGCTAGCGGACGTCAAAGGCCGTCGAACCTACTAGGGTCCTCTTAGGCAATTGGCGTATCACATGAGCACTTTTCCGCTAGCCCTTCATTAATTGTGACGACGGAGGCACACTGTTGGAAGACATCACAGATACATCACCCTAATCTTGATCGTCTGAAATAGAAATTGATAAAGTAGAGTGACCCTGCGGGGAAAGGACCGGAGTGTCCAAATCCCCAACAACATACCGTGACATACGCTTCCCATATTGTCATCGAAATCATACGATACAGAACCGGAGTTAATGCGAGTACACTGACCACATATAGAATGATAATAAGGTCAGAGGAAGACTTCCTCTTAAAACAATTGATCAATATCCTTTCAATGTGAAAAGAAAACAAGTCCTGGTACTCGCACTAACCCCTGGCAATCAAAATACATAATAATAATATGATCCATTAATATAGAAAAAATAATTGAAATCAAAATATTTTGAAAAAATATTTTTTCAGAACAGCCCAAGTTTCTGAAAAGTAACGTTGAGCCCCAATGGATCCCAAGCCTAAGTGTGGACAAAAATTTTAAAAAATTTTTAAACAATTTATTCAACACTTACGAACAATAATAATGTATCTAGTTATGATTGAAATAACATAAAGATATTATTATTTAGAAATCCCCCCCTCACACAGAGGGCTGTTGTAAATGTAAACAATGAGTGTAAAACACTAAAATAAGACTCCAGGCACCCAGGCCCGAAATCAGTTACCAAAAATACACCATCTGGTGCAAAACAGAGACTTCCAGGGAAGAAACTGCAGAACATCAGATGGTAGATGCAGAACACAACGCCTAACCACCCGTAGGTGAAGACGTAAACATGGGGAAAGAACAGAATTCATTCTGTTATTCAGCTAAACTCCCAAGAAATTTTAGTAATAAAAATTACAGAAATTATGCCAAAAGCATGGGAGAATAGCAAGGGGGAACTTAAAGGACAGGGAGAGAGGAAAAACACTTGTAAAAACAGTGTAACTAAATAATCAGAATGACAACAAAATGGCTGCTGCCTTGAAAATAGGTAACTTAACATAATTTCATTAAAAAATTTTAAGTTACAGCCCTGATAATATTCTGTCACACATTCTTTTCCTCTCCTCCTTTTCTATCCTCCTTAGAATCACCATTTCACTAATATTTATGTGTCTGGCATCATTTAAACTGAGATTTAAAAGCACAAAGATCAGTCAGATGTTAACTGATGAAGGGCCAAACTTAGAATGATAAATGGCGCCAATTTCGGAACGTCCTTGACACTGCGCATGCGCAGTAGGGGCGAAGTGTGGAGGGCCTCTCAGGACATGTTTTCTTTAGTTTTAGATGCAAATTTTGGGGATTGGGGGGCAAAATTTGTGTTTGGCCCTATATTTTAAGAGTTAGCACCAGCTATGTCTGGGTCATTGGTACAGTATAAAAATATTAGGCTGAATGAACCGAGTATTGTACCGTGGAAAAATACCGCAATGCACCAAGACCGCGGTGAACCGTTGCAGCCCTAAATACAGGCAGCCAAGACATACCTAGAAACTACTGCAAAGCCACAGGATGTAGAGTCTTTAGTTATCATCTACGGATTTCTGTGCCATACATCAATCACACGAATAAGAGTGGAATGTATCAAAATTATCTGAAAAAAGCTGAAACCCTCATAATTTCACCTAAAACAATTGTGAAAATGATGTTTCTTCAGAAACAGAGAAGACTTGTAGTTAAAGTATAACTTGGTAGACATTTTGTTTCTACAAATCTACATGAAAATGGTCTTTTAGTCCATTTTCATGTAGATTTATAAATAAAATTCCAGCAATTTGATAATAAGGGGCCACTGCCCCTGACCCATAGACATGTTCAAGTAGCCTTAAAGGTATTTTGATACAAAAAAATGTTCTAAGTCAAAAGAGTGAAAAAGTGCCAAAAATTATTGGACGGAACCCGTTTCTTGTCCATATCCGTTCCACCATGCAGGTCTATCAGCAAGCCAAAGGAGCTCCAAATCTGACTGAAGGCTTTGAAATTACAATCCAAAACATTTGTATGGACAGGTGGATGGACACTGATTATCTGAACTCTCAGCCTTTTAATCCCCCCCTCCCCCCCCCCCCCCCCCCCCCCCACCACAAAAAAAATTTATAAATACAGTGGAACCCTGTTAACTGAATAGCCACTTTGCCAATGGAAATTATTCAATTAACAGGAGTATTCAATTAACAGGAATTGTGTAACTTTCCTGTATTCTAGAGATAAACTTAGCATTTATTCTATTATATCTTGTTTGACAGAGCTCCATGAGCTCTGTCAAACAAGATATAATAGATTAAATGCATGGATTGGATGTACTGAGGCCAAATAGGTCTATAAACAAAGGAAAACAGGGGAGAGTCAGGGTAATTTCACAACAGGTTGCAAGATTTTTTATTCAATTAACAAGAGTTTACTCTTTAACCTATATTCAATTAACAGGTCAAATTTGTACTGGAGGTATGATAAATGGTTTTGTATTGGGAAATTATATTCAATTAACAGGGTTACTCAGTTAAGAGATATACAGTTAAGTGGGCTCCACTGTACTGAAAGATGATACAAGGCAATAAAAATATCCAATGAGGTGGTTCAATTTCAATGAGGGATTGCCTGAGAATCAAAATATTTTTTTTAGCTTAATAAATAAATTGTTCAACAGTTTGTGTCTTTTAACCCACTCTGACAAAATAACTAGAAATACTGGGAACAGTTTTTCTTACTTTTAATACTGATGTGCTCAAGTCCTTCAATGCTAATTGCAAATCTGAAGAAAAATTTCCAATTCTTTGATTTTCTGCTAACAACCTTAAAGTACCTTTGTCTAAATACTTTAACAGCCTACAATAAAGATAATTTTACCATTAGTAATGTAACAAACAACACTGTAGTTCTGAGAGGCATCACTTAAAATAAACAAGTGCACCACTGGGCAGTGGCACCATAATGTACTTGCAAAAATATACCTCCAACAATTCAAATCTACCTTAATTTACTACAAGAGCAATAGACATGTTATAGACTGTGCAAGTAAAAATCACCCAAAATTCAAGATATATTTCATTGTGAGTGTTCATGGTGGGCCAAAATTTTCTGGTGCCAAAATTGATGCAAACCTGAATATTTTGGTGCCAAGCTGATGAGACAGACAGATGGTTGCTTCTGCAGCCTGTGTCAAAGAAGGTGATTAATCAGGGTTTTATTTGGGCAGCACCAGGGGGCCAAAATTCGGACCCATTCCCAATCAGAAAATCACTCTTTTTTTCCCCAATTTCCAAAGATAAATTCCCAATTGCCGACCAACAATATTTCTACAAAATGAAACTGAATGAAATAATGGTTCAGACAAGACAAGAAAAAAGTTCCCGTTTGTGTTATTTCAAATGAACCCCCGCTTCAGAAAGAATCAACTACATTACGAATCATTTTCTTAGCGTCAATCTATCTTTTACACAAGCCGGCCATACTAAAAATACACCACAAGTGGAGAATATGAACGCATAAGATAACAAATAAATTGTAGAAGCTAGGGTGCAAAAATGAATTTTTTCTCGTGTTGTAAGGTCTAAGTAATATATACCTAATGTATGGTTGCGACATTCTAAATTTAACCACCAAAATTAGATTCTTAATGCTAAGCACGACCACTCCTATTTGTGGTTTCATTTTAGTGTGACCGGCACACACTTCACTTGGTTTACTTTCAGTATTACCATGGTTACCGCACATCAGCAGTTTTGACAATCAACAGACGACGACATCAGAAAAAGGGTTTCTACTGTGGATTTTTAACATTTTAAAAATGTCACACAATGCAAAGTACTACAGAAAAAAAGTTTCGAAGCGCGTTGCAAATGATCAATCACAAAATTTCTGTGTAAAGGCGATTTAGCATCGAAGGGAAAATCAAATGTGCCACGCGAAAGTAATCCCAGTTTGTCTTCTCTGGCTGAAGTCAGTGAAGGTTCGGTCATGCAAAATGTACAACACATATAATTGTGTATCTTGAAAAATTCCCAATTTTGGCTTTATGCCGCATTTTTTCCCAATCTGTAGGGACCTGGCCATACTCCCAAAATAGTTGGATAAAACCCTGTTAATTACCTTGGTTTCAAATCATTCTACCCCACAGCATCTATTTACGATTCATTTTGAGACTACTTGCTGAGGTTTATATCAGTTTATGGGCTTGTGCCCGGTGCGAAATTTATGTTTAGAAAGCCAGAGTATCTGGAGAGAATATAATAAGCAATCAGTGATAACCTGTGATAAGCAATGGCCAGGTGTTTTAATGTATAGAATGTGCACAATCGGGATTAAGAGCAGTTGGGGGAGGGGGTCAGATAAGTACACAGAAGAACTCTGCCAAAGCATTCCCTCTCAAATAAGCAGGGTTAGGTCTAAGGAGCCACTGTGACCTACCTCAATGAGGGTTCATCCTTTCCCAATTTTGAGACAAATTTTAAAATCCACCAAAAGCAGAAAAAAATAATCACAATATTTTGGTACAAGAATCACAATTAACAATTCAGCGGAGATGTAGATAGTCTTCTTTGAGGTTAAACAATACCTTAGAGATTCTGGTAGAAGATACTAAGTAGCTATTTGCATTGCAAATTTCATGGCCTTAACGACTTTTTAAGAGATTCATTTCTCCTGAGGAATTTTTTAATAAAGACAGTGTCAAAAAATACAAAACTCCTTGATTCTAACATATGACAGTTATTTTGACCAGACAGTTACTCAAGAACTTTTGTCCTTCAAAATTCTTGATGTGTGTGTATGTTTGGAGGGGGTGTGGGGTGGGGGGGGAGGGGGTAGGCTTACTGAATATGGGTACATGCGCTGTTTTAATAGATTAAGTACTTAATCATTGTTCACATACTGTACTTAGTGGATCAATGGTATGATGAAGTATTTACCTACTTCAAGGCCTAACATTATTTAAAAAACTGTTTCTCAGGCCCTCCCGCATGGTCCTTTTGGCTACTGCATGCTCTCTTTTTATAATCAAAATGGACTTGAAAAAATAAAAATTAAATGGTTTTGTCTGATATTTTACCCACATTAATAAAATTGCTCAATTTGTCCTTTGAGGGCAACAAGGCTTTGCAATGCTGTAGCATTGAAAAGCCTTCTTGCACTCAAGGGAAGAAATACATCACCACCCATTCTATTCTGTAGATTATGAGGCCTAAAACATGAAACAAATTAAAGATCACGAACTTTTGATGGCAAAGAAATAATTACAAAAATAAAAAATAAAATAAACAAGAGGCCCCAGAGGGCCTGCGGGCGCTCACCTGACATGGTAGTCTAAATATCAAACCAGGGACTTGAATAAGCTGCATACGCCCCTCCTAAGAAAAGCATATACCAACTAGATGAAGCGATTGTGCCCACACAATACACAGGATTTTCCTTCTATTTTCAGTTCCTGCACTTTTACGTCCCAAAACTGAGATAAACGCATAAAAAACAGATTTTTTTCCCCAAACAAAATATTTTCAGCCTCAATATTTTTTTTCTTCTTAAAACGCATAAAAAACTAATTTCCGGATTTTGGTCCATCCGGACCCCAAATTTTCAGTGTAAAAAAAAAAAAAAAATTTTTTTCTCTTAAAACTGACCAAAACGCATAAAAAACAAAAAAAAATTTTTCGGCTTTTGCTCCTAAATGTTCTAAATCCCACCCAGACCCAAAATTTTCAGTGTAAAGAAAAAAAATTTTTTCTCTCTTAAAATTGACTGAAACACATAAAAAACAAAAAAGAATTTTTTCGGATTTTGGTCCAAAATTTTCTAAGTCCCACCCGGACCCCAAATTTTCAGTGTAAAAAAAAAAAAAAATTTCTCTTAAAATTGACCGAAACGCATAAAAAACAAAAAAAAAAGTTTCGGATTTTGGTCCAAAATTTTCTAAGTCCCACCCAGACCTCAAAATTTGAGTGTAAAAAAAATTTGTTTTTTTCCTCTTAAAATTGGCCAAAACGCATAAAAAACAAAAAAAAAGTTTTGGATTTTGGTCCAAAATTTTCTAAGTCACACCCGGACCCCAAATTTTCAGAGTAAAAAAAAATTCTTTTTCTCTTAAAATTGACCAAAATGCATAAAAAACAAAAAAAAACAAAAATTTAGGATTTTGGTCCAAAATTTTCTAAGTCCCATCCGGACCCCAAATTTTCTGTGTAAAAAAAAATTTTTTTTTTTTTGTCTTAAAATTGGCCGAAACGCATAAAAAACAAAAAAAAAGTTTTGAATTTTGGTCCAAACTTTTCTAAGTCCCACCCAGAACCCAAAATTTTCAGTGTAAAAAAAAAAAATTTTTTTTCTTTTAAAATTGACCGAAACGCATAAAAAACACACAAAAATTTTCGGATTTTGGTCCAAAATTTTCTAAGTCACACCCGGACCCCAAAATTTCGTTGTAAAAAAAAAAAAAAAAAATTTTGGTCTTAAAATTGACTGAAACGCATAAAAAAAAAAAAAAAAAAAAAATTTCCAGATTTTGGTCCAAAATTTCTAAGTCCGCAACGGGACCCCAAATTTTCAACCTAAATATGAACCCAGGGACTTGGCTTGAACAAACTTGAATCTCACCCCTCTAAGGATGCTGCATACCAAATATCAAAAGATTCTTATTGGTAGATCTGAAGAAGATTTTTAAAAAATACTCCTCATACTGCACTAATTTAAACATTTGGGCTCCCATAGAGAGCCCAAATATCGACCCAGGGAATTGATTTCAATAAATATGTGAAACAATCTTCCAAAGATGTTATATGTGAACTTTGAAAGGTTTTGGAGCAGTGGTTTGGGAGAAAAGTAGTCTTATATGTTTTTCCCATTACCCACAGTGTTAAAAAATGCTGACTCAGCACTTTTTCAAAGTCCCCAAAAAGTACCCCATGATAAAACCGATGGCAATTTTTTTTTACCATTCCATTCTGTTGGTCCTAAGGAAGCTTCACAACACATAAGAATTCTCAGTGCCGTGGAGTTTTGGAGATATGGGCGTTTTAATTTTTTTCTATTTTTAGCTCCTGCGGTCCCCATGGGGCAACAGGAAAAAAAATTTTGGTATAAATTAAGTACTTATGACCCAATAAGCCCTCATATCAAATTTGGTCAAAATTTGCCTCTCGGTTTGGAAAATAGAAATTTTGGGAGGGGCAAATATTCTTTCCCCTCCCATTACGACGCCAAGTATAGCCCCACAAACTTCTCTTGAACAAATCTGAGTCTACACCTCAAAAGGAAGCTGCACACCAAATATCAAGTCTCTGCTACTGCTGGTTCATGAGAAGAAGATTTTTTAAGATTTCAGCACACTTTTTGGGTGTGGCCCTACCCACGGGCGAGGCAACTTGATTTGAACAAAATCAAATTGCGATGTCATAACAAACTATTATCTCAAATATCAATTAAATTGGTTCAGCGGTTTGGGAGGAGAAGACGCAAACACCATGTTCACGGACGACGACAGACGACGGACGGTGAGTGAGTGATCAATATAGCTCTCCTGACTGAAAGTCAGGTGAGCTAAAAAATGCCCGCCCACATGTAATTTTACAAAAAATGGCCTGAGAAACAAGATCTACTTTGCAGGGCCTAATGTTGCCTTTTATAAAGTTGCTCCAATCAATGGCAATTAACATGACTTGAAAAGTGAAAAAAATCTAAGATGACTTCCATGGTGGCCATGTTGCATATGTATGAATGATGGTTATCAACAGAAATCTGCCAACTGTCACAGTAATGTACCAGAAAGAAATTGGATTCATCAGGCATCTATTTTACAAGTTATTGCTCAGACAAACAAAAATCAAGAAACGTCCAACATGGATTCCATGGTGGCCATACTGGATAGGCATAAATGCTGGTTATCAAAAGGGGACTTCCTGTAGTCATAAGTAATGCACCAGAAACGAAAGTGTCATTGACACTGCAGCTCAACTTGTCCAAGAAGGGACTGAACTAAACAGAAAGATTCAGTAATGCAAAGTCATTCACTCAAATTTCTACAGAAAAGACATCACACCAAAGCTAGATATGAAATCTGAAAAAAATCGGAACAGGAAAGCGGCTGGTTGGGTGTACTAATGGAATTTTTGACAATTTAGGGGTCAAATCAAGATGGCCAGTGGTGGCATGTTTTTCAACGAACTGCAGACAAATTTGATAATGCCCATCTAGACATCATTCCAAAGCTACATATAAAAATTTGACAAAGATCGGGTGAGAGCTATGGGTGCAGGGTGTGCTATAGGGATTGTTGACAATTAAAAACTAAATCAAATATGAAGCAGCCATGACTAGATTTGATGAAAAATTCATCCAAACTTAACTCTTGAAATCATCGGTCAAAAAGTCAATTCAATTTCCAGGCGAAAAATGGGGTTAAATGCACCCAGTTTAGACTTACTTTAGCGGCAGGACAGTTTTCACCCTGGGCAGGAATATGCAGCATGCAAAGAGTTAATGCAATGGTCTAATAGCTCAAAATTTCCTTGTGCTTTTGGTGTAGTGATTTACTGGTATTAGTTAGATATATCTACCCTTTCCATCTATACAATGTACTCGCATGTGTTTAATGTCACTCAGCATCTATGGCTATACATATGTTCTAGTTACCATGGAGGGATTCTGTACAAAATCCAGCATTTTCTAAAACAAAGCACAGAAGCATCAACAAATTTTGAGCTTGTGGACCATTGTGTTTAATACAATGGTCCAATGGCTGAAACTTTCATTGTGTTTCTGGAGCTTGGTTTTAGAAATTCTATGACCCAAAAGAGAACAAGAAAATACACAAAAACACAGTAAATTGTTATCTCATCATCTTGGCTTTGTCCATAGACATCATGTCACTATTTATTTATTGGAGTTTAACAACACTTTCAACAGCCAGGGTACACAGCATCATGCCCCCTTGTTTGGTAGACAATCTGATTCTTTCTGAACCGGTGTTCCAACAGGAGGCACCACATGTTGCCTGACACCAGAGTTGCTGATGCAAGTTAATGAGTTCAAATGGAAAAGAAATATAACAAGAAGCCAAAGGGGCCTTAATCGCTCACCTGCCTAAGTGGGTCAAAGAAGTATTTGGGGTCACATTCAGTTAGGCATGGTTCATCAACACTACAAAAGAATGAAGTCATGAGAGGCAAATATTATGGAAAAACACTAAGGAAAGGATCTGAACAAACCTGAACCTAACATGCCCCCCCCCCCCCCCCCCCCACTGCCAACCCCCACCACACAAATAGAGCCCAAATATTAAGCCATGGACTCAAATTGAACAAACTTGAATCTGATCTCCCTTGAGATGTCATACACCAAATATGAAAGAATTCTGACTGGTGGATCTGAAGAAGGTTTTTAAAGAAATCACCTCACATTGCACTAAGTTAAACTTTGGGCTCAAAAAGGGAACCAAAATATTAACCCAGGAACCCGATTTGAACAAACTTTCATCTTATCCTCTATAGATGTTGTATACCAAACATAAAAGGATTCTGACTGGTGGATCAGAGGAAGAAGATTTTTAAAGAAATTTCCTCAAATTGCACCAAGTTAAACTTTGGGCTCCAATAGAGAGCCCAAATACTAACTCAGGTACCTGATTTGAACAAACTTGAATCTGACCCCCCCCCCCCCCCCCCCCCCCCCCCCCAGAGATGTTGTATACCAAAGATTTCAACTGGTGGATCTGAAGAAGAAGATTTTAAAAGAATATCCTACATATTACACCAAGTTAAAATGCAGGCTCCAATAGAGAGCCTAAATCTTAATCCAGGGACTTGATTTGAACAAACTTGAATCTGACCCCCCTAGAGATGTTGTATGACAAATATGAAAAGATTCTGACTGGTGGATCTGAAGAAGATTTTTTTGCATTTTTTTTAAAATAAGGGTGCTATCAGATTTATGGCCCATGTGGTGCCCCCTGTGGGCGCGGCAAGTTTATTTGATCAAACTTGAATTGATATATGATAAGGAATACGCACACCAAATTTGGTTCAGTAGTTTGTGAGGAGAAGTCGAGAATGTAAACTTCACGAGGGATGACGACAGACGGCAAGTGATAAGTTGAGCTCCCTTCGGTGAGCTAATAATACTGTTGAGCCATTCTTCCACCCTAAAACGTCTTATTTGTTATTTCCTTTTTAAAGCAGTGCATGTAAGTTCAATAAATTGAGGCATAGTAGCATGAAAATGTTAACAGGCTTTTGTTTTTGACAATAAACAATAATTAGTTTAATTAATTGACAAAATTATTTTGCCGAGGTATACCTTGACTTCTGATTGGTGAACCAATGGTCGGATATTGGCTGAATGTGTCACTAATAAAAAAAATGTACTTTACACCTCACAATACAGAGTCAATGGCCCACCATAGTAGCTAGTCTTACAAACTCTTTTATTAAAGTGCCATGTGCAGAAGCCAAACAAACTCAAAACAAGTACTGGATGGACTGTGCAATACTCTTTGATAAAAAGTAGTAAATGGTGTTTACCAACTTACCCAATCTGATTATCCAAAACACTAACAGCAAAAAACGTAACATTATGTACACTTGTAAAGTAGTTTACTTCACAAACATCTGTAACGATAAAAAAAATAAAGCAACTTCAACTTCAATCCATGTTTTTGCACATCACATCCAGGTCAAAGTTACCAAACTCATAAGATTTTCTTCAGATAGTTGAATTTATAATCTGTTGTAAAATGCTGTAAAAGCGCCAATCTCTAAACAACTGGATTGTTGGAACATCATTGAAAAGTTAAAAAATTTATAGTAATTATATATTTTTTATACTTACCAATGATCCAGACTTAGCTGGTGCTAACTCTAAAAAATCTAGGGCCAAACACAAATTTTGCCCCCCAATCCCCAAAATTTGCATCTAAAACCAAAAGAAATCATGTCCTAAAGGACCTCCATACTTTGCCCCCACTGCGCATGCGCAGTGTCAAAGACGTTCCGAAATTGGCGCCAATCACCATTCTTACTGGCAGTGCCTGGTCAGCGCTATGTACTCAGCGGGGAGGTAAGAGTTCCCAACTCCTGGGAGGGCCATCCCCGTCTGGGTCATTGGTAAGTATAAAAAAATATATAAATTATTATAAATTTTTTAACATTTTTATACTGTACCAATGACCCAGACTTAGCTGAATAGTAAAAAGGCTGGAGGGCCTAGGACATAGAGGAAAATCCAATAAGATCAACTATATAATATAGAGTGAACCACTCAAGGAGAAAAGGAGTATTAGGCTTTACATGTATCTTTCTTATTTTATTATAAATTAGAAAGATACAATACCCTTCATAATTGAGCCCAATAACATTCATGTTCTCTATTAACATCCAGTATAAACCATTATACTAATTATTTTTAAAGTAAGCCAATAAATAAAGTTAGTCCAGAGAATTGAGACTCTTTATATTCATTAAAAGTGTCCGAGGATTGTATATTAACGCCCGTTTGACACTTGACATATACCAATGCTTCACACCGAGCTACACTTTAAAAATATGACATGAATGAATTTTTAACATTAATATTACACTTTAAAACCATCCCGGAAACGACTCAGAATTACTGACTCCAGAGGAGGAATTCCCTTGCTTTTCACTATAAAGCAGGTGACCTAAGGGAACACCCTCTCCCCCCCCCCCCTTCCCCTTGCCCTGGGTCAAATAGCCCAGAGCGAAGAGGGCAGCAGGACGGAGTCACTGCCGGAACCGAAAGCCTGCATAACTATAGTTGCAACTGTTTAGTGGACGCCATTCTGAGCAACAGATAACAGACCTAAACAATGCAGGTCTCCAGAAATGGACTCAATATTTCTGAGATAAAAATTCGTGAATGTGGATGGCTGAGACCAATAAGCAGCCTTCATTAAATCTGTAAAAGCCACACTATTAGCATAAGCCCAAGATGTAGAAAGAGCTCTTACTTCATGAGCCGAAATCTTAAGCACAGACTGCTGGGAAGAAGATAAACTTTCATAAGCAGTACGGATAGTTAATTGAATCCATCTAGCAATAGAATGGACCGAAATGTCCTTTCTATTAGGCATCAGAGACAGAAAGAAACGTTTTCGTCCCTTTCTGATAAACTGAGATCTCTGTTTATAAATGCGTAAAGCTCTAACAGGACAGAGTAAAGGCCTACGCCTGTCTGAAGACGGAAGAGCCTTAATAACAATAGGTTCCGGATATTTATTAGGAGCCTGATTCTTAGCTAAAAATCCAACATTAGTAGTGAAGGTGATAGTGTTCCCGACACTACGATAGTGAGAATCGTCCACCGATAGTGCATGAAGCTCACTGACTCTTCTAGCAGAAGAGAAAGCTAAGAGAAAAGCTGTCTTATACGACAAGAATTTGAAATCTACTGTCCCAAGAGGCTCAAATGGCTTTTCCTTAAGTTTAAGAAGAACCCAAGCTAAATTCCACTTAGGAATTAACCTAAGAGTTCTGGGTCTATTTATCGAGAAGTTTCTAACTAACTTAGATAAAGAGACATTAGATCCAATTTGTAAACTATCGTGATGTGCATAGGTATCAGATAACATAGACCTATAACCCTTAATAGTAACAGGCTGCAGTTTGATTTCGTCAAACAAGTATACTAGAAAGTTTGCAATGTCTGGTATGGAGGGATCAAAAATATCAACAGAATGATCCCTACACCAATGGCGAAAAACCTTTCACTTAGCCGCATAATTTAGCGAAGAGGAGGTCCTCCTACAGTTAGAAATCGCATCCACTGCTCGTCCTGTAAAGTGCTTGCCATGCAAGAAGGACCGCACAACGGAAAAACGTGAAGGTTGAGACCTTGCGGGTTGTGATGGAGTTGACGCGATTTCCCCTGCGAAAGAAGATCCTCCCGTGGAGGAAGCTTTCGCGGTAGGTCCCACAACAGACACCTGAGTAGATTTATCCACGGTCTCTGTGGAGACAGAGATGCTACTAACAGAATCTTGCACTGAGATTGTTTTATCTTTAGCAATATTTGCTGAATCAACGGCACTGGAGGATATGCATATCCTATCATTCCGTCCCATGAGATCGATAGAGCGTCTACTGCAAATGCTCTTGGATCCGGGCACGGTGACACATACGTCTGCAACTGATTGTTGAGATGTGTCGCAAATAAGTCTATCATTGGCCGTTCCCACTGGTAGCAAATCTGATTGAATACTTGTTTGCTGAGAGTCCACTCCGACGGCAACAAGCGACCCTTCCGTGAAAGGGAGTCTGCTAGTACATTCAGACGACCCGGTATATGACAGACCAAAAGTAGAACCTGATGTTCTAGAGCAAACAGAAGGATTCTCTCTGTTAGATTGAATAATGGAACGGAATGAGTGCCTCCCTGGTTCTGTATATACGCCACTACTGTCGTATTGTCGGACAGAATTTGGACATGAGCTTTGTGAATAATGTCCATCCAATGACGTAACGCAAGCCAAATTGACATCATTTCCTTGATGTTTATGTGCTTGGTTAGGAACTGTGGATCCCAAGGACCCTGGCATCTCGAATCCGTTGGGATCAATGTTGCACCCCAACCTGTTTGACTGGCATCCGTCATAATGGTAAAACTCGGATCCGGCAACTACAGCGGAACTCCCTGAGTTAACCACTGAATGTTTGCCCAAGTCTGAATCTCTTGTTTCACTTGATCTGACAAGAGAACATCTACGTCGAGTGAATGAATCTTCACACTCCAATTCTGAGTTAAGAAAATTTGGAGACGACGAGTGCGCAACCGCCCCATCGGAATGAGATTCGCGCCGGCTCCGCACAAACCTATCAGTCTCATAAACTCCCTCGCTGTGACTTTGTCTGCATGAAGACAATAGCGAGCATAACAACTGACTAATTTCACTCTGGTTAACGGCAGACGAACGAGATTGTTGTGCGTCTCGAAGCTCATTCCCAGATGGGTGAATGACTTGGACGGCACCAGATCCGACTTCTCCTCATTTATAACAAAACCGAGACGTCGGAGCAATAGAAGCAGATTCTGCACATCGTTCTGAAGCGTTAACTCGTTGCCGTACCTCTGAAGAATGTCGTCCAGGTAGGCCGACGTTACCGCAGATGAATGAGCTCGGAAATACATCATTACCGAGTTCATTACCCGAGTGAAAGCCCAGGGTGCTAAGTTCAATCCGAAGCACATCGCCCGTAATTGATACACAACTCCTAGGACTGCGAAGCGTAGATACTTTCTGAATGTCGGATGTACCATGACATGAAAGTACGCATCCTTGAGATCTATGCTTGTAGCATAATTGTTCACCCGAATACTCGCTCTGACTGACCGAATCGTCTCCATATAAAATTTCGGAGCGACGATCAGCTTGTTTATCCAGCTCAAATCTATGACTGGACGGAACGAGCCGTCTGGGTTGGGAACCAGAAACAGATGGCTGTAGAATCCCGGTGTTTCCTGGTCTTCTACGACCTCTACCGCGTTCTTCATTAAAAGAGACTGCACCTCCGATAAGAGAGCTTCTCTTTTCTGCGGATTTGACGGAAGTTGAGTCCATTTTGGACTTCGAGTTAACGGAGGCTTTCGTTTGAAGGATATTCTTAGACCTTCCGAAATCACCCCTCTCACCCAAGGGTCGTCCGTAATCGACGCCCACTCTTCTGAAAAACTCGACAACCTTCCGCCAACCGGAACGCGATAGAGGTTGAAGCCATCACTTCCTGAACCTGCGAGGCCTGCAGGAGGAGAAACCACGTCCTCCACGACCCGCACCTCGTCCCGTCGACCTCGGGGCATCCGACCGATTGTCCCGGCCCGAAGGACGTCCCGCACGAGAGTCGCTGCCTTGACGGTCTCTTGAATAAGACCAAAGGGACGCACCGGAACCTCTATAGGAACCTTTCTTGGGCGCATTAGACCCAGAAGTGCCTGTCTTATTCTTCTCTGTCGTATCCGACTTTTTGGAAGCGGATTTAAACAACAGAGAATCTGAAGCTTTCTTCGTAATTTTATCGTAGATTGCAGAAAGCTTGCCGTCGAATAGAAGTTCTCCGGAGACCGAAGCGACTCTGAGAGAGTTCTTCACCTTACTATCCACGCGTGTGGATGTAGCTAAGGCTGCGTCACGTCTAACCAACTCCAGGTTTGCCACTGAAAGGGCAGAGTTATACGTGGAATAAGCCACTGCCCTTGAAAGAAGTCTTAAAGAGGATTGTATATCCTGGAATTCTTTCCCTTGAAGACGCAGTGATAACGCCTTTGTAAGGTGGTCTGTGTAAGATAAAGCGTCTAAACTGGCCCTGTTAGACGTGATTGTCGTATCCAACACCGCGGTTGGAACGGACATAGACGACGGTAACGACAATTCTAAGTCTTCCGCTTCGTCGTCAAGACGCAGAGGAACTCTCGGAATACTCTGACCTGCCGTATCGAATTTATTCCTTGCATTAATGAAAGGCAGATTAAGAGCATTGGAGGACAAGAAACCAGCTTTGCCGGTTTTGGAAGCAAGCTTGAATATAGCGTCGTTCAATAATTCAAATGTTCTTGTGACATTATTGGACTGAGACGGAAACTCAGGGACAATGTCTCTGAACCGCTCAAAGAATTCAGTGTCCAATGACGCTATTATTCTCTTGTCCGGAATCGCAGCAGTCTGGCCCGACGGAACAACGTGAGGAAGGAAGTGCCGGATAAAATCCACAGCAGCTTTATGTTGTTCCGAAAGGGATAGCTCCAAGTCATCCGTATCCCTTTCACCATCCGGTCGGACCTCACGATGCTCCCGGTCGTCCGCACCCGATGCTTCGGCGGAGCGTACCGACCCAGCGCCGTCGGATAATTCCCGATCCGACACCGATTCTGTCGGCTGCTGCGATAATTTGTGCTATCTGAGCAAGCACGTCTGTCATCGAGGCCTGCGGAGTGGCGGTCTTTCGCTGCTTCGCCACGGGAAGCTCCGCATCAACTGACTCCCGCATACTTTTCCTATGCGAACGTCCGGAGTCTACCGGCCTCGTGTCCCTGGCTACCGGATGGCGTGACCTGGTCGCCGAAGAATCCTTTATCGGCGAAGCTGGTAGAATCTCCGCGGTCACGTAGCCAAGGTGCGGTTGTGTGCGCTGGTGAGAGGATGAGGAAGTCTGCGCAGTCTCCGCGAACTGCCTAAACAACGGAGCGTCCCGAGCGACGGACGTGTGCTCCGCTTGCGACACATTTTGTACCACAACATCAGGTCCCTGATGTTGTTGTACGAGAGAGGGGCCTCTCTCGCTCACGGCCCGGCTGGACCTGGACGAGCTAGGAACCGGACTAGAAGGCTTCCTCCGATCTCTCCTAACATCCGCCGTCACTGGGTGTGCACCTAGTATATTTATAGTGCTCGCATCACCCAACATTTCCTCCTGGACCGCAACGGACAAACCCGGCTGCCGAACCATTCGGTGAATGGACGCTACACCAGGCGAGCTAGCGGACGACAGCGCCGTCGATCCTACTAGGGACCTCTTAGGCAACTGTCGTATCTCCATGAGCACTTTTGCCGCTAACTCTTCATTCAATTGTGACGACGGAAGCGCACTCTTGGAAGATAACATGGAAACATCACCCTGTTCTGTTTCTCTGAAATAGAAACTGATAGACTAGAGTGACCCTGCGGAGAAAGGACCGGTATAGCCCCTTCTCCACTAACAACATACCGTGACACACGTTTCCAATGTTTGTCATCCCAATATTGACATATTGAACAGGAGTTAGTGCGAGTACACTGACTACAATTAATACAATGATCATGAAAGTCAGAGGAAGATTTCTTCCTATAACAATTTGAACAATGTCCTTTCATTGTGAAAAAACAACAAGTCCTAGTACTCGCACAAACCCCTAAACACAAAGATACATAATAACATGATCCATTAATATTGAAAAAAGCAAATGAAATTCAAAATAATTTTTGAAAAATATTTTTTCAGCGAAGCCCAAGTTTCTGAAAAGTAACGTTGAGCCCCAATGGATCCCAAGGGTAAGTGTGGTCAAAAATTTTAAAATTATTTTAAATAATTATTGCAACACTTACGGATAATAATAATGTATCTTGTAGTGAGATAAACTACTCCAAAGGCAAAAAGTCCCCCTCAAAAGAGACTGTTGCCAATGTAAAACAAGAAGTGTATAAACACCAGAAAACATGACTCCGGGCACTGACAATACTGGCCCGAAATCAGTTATCAAAATTACACACTATCTGATGCAAAACAGAGCCTTCCAGAGAAGAATCTGTAGAACATCAGATGGTAGATGCAGAACACAACGTCTAAACACCCATGGGTGAAAACGTAAACATGGGGAAAATAACAGAATTCATTCTGCAACCAAGCTAATTCTCCCAAGAAATTTTAGGAGTAATTTTACTCAAAAATAAGCCAAAAGAATGGGAGAATAGCAAGGGGGGACTTACAGGATAAGGAGAGAGGAAACACTGAATAAGCAGTGCAATTTCAAAGTAAGAATGACAACAACAGGCCCATGCCTCGAAAATAGGCAACTTAACATAATTTTATAACAAAATTTTAAGTTACAGCCCTGATTATTTTCTGTCACTCCTTTTTCCTCTCCTCCTTCTCTATCCTCCTTAGAATCACCATTTCTCCAATATTTATGTGTCTGGCATCATTTAAACTGAGATTTACAAGCACAAAGATCAGTGAGATGTTAACTGATGAAGGGCCAAACAAAGAATGGTGATTGGCGCCAATTTCGGAACGTCCTTGACACTGCGCATGCGCAGTGGGGGCAAAGTATGGAGGTCCTTTAGGACATGATTTCTTTTGGTTTTAGATGCAAATTTTGGGGATTGGGGGGCAAAATTTGTGTTTGGCCCTAGATTTTTTAGAGTTAGCACCAGCTAAGTCTGGGTCATTGGTACAGTATAAAAATATGATGTTCAGTCGAATTGAAGAAATTATTTTCTAATACTCATTGTCTGAAATGGCATTTTTGGGGTTTCTCAGGTCTCGTTGGTGCATACAAATACCTATTAACCCTTTGAACTTGTAAGACCGATTTTTCAGCCCAAGGCAATATTTCATCCCATATTTGTCTTATTATAAGAGGTCAATACAAAGGATATTGATGATAAAATAATAACTGCAGTCTGCAGCCAGATGTCTGCAGACTGCAGTTATTATTTTATCCTCCCTGTATATTGATATTGGACTGACCCATCTCACTGTACGTGTACACAAAGGCGATACCTTTCTAGGAAACGAGGGTTCGAAGGGTTAATCCTCTAGGGTCAAATAACAACTTTGACATCTTTTATTGCAAGAGAACAGGTGCCCTAACTTGCAGTTGCTGGGAAAACGCGAATTTACACTGTCTGGTTTAACTTGAAGTTACACTGTAACAGGGCTCGCCTTGAGTAAAATGGTCGGGGCCTAAAAAAAGTGCCCCACATATTGAGGTCGGGGCCTTTTCGGGGCTGATTTTTCATTTTATCCATTATTGTTAGTGCTTTTTTGTGGAAAATGTCGGGGCTTGAAAAAAAGCCCCCAGTAAGTGCTCCTCGGGGCTGATCTCGGGGCCTGGGCTGATCAGGCCCGACTCAAGGCAAGCCCTGACTGTAATAAGCTTGGAAGTTGTTTCTAGTTTATATGCAGGTAATACTTGCCCCAAAACAAAAATGTATAGCCATAAGATGTAGCCAGTCAAGGTGTAGGAAAAAAATATATAAAAATCTCCAGGCCTTTAAGCATTAACCTTTTGATACTTTTGTACGTCTTATGACGTACGCAAATCAAACAGCGCGTTCATACTTTACTTTTGTAGTCTTAAGACATACGAAATCAAACAGCGCGTTGACACTCTGTGGTCATTTGTTTTATTATCTTTCGATTTTTTAAAGTTTTAACCTCAATTCCTATTTTCTAAAGAATAGGGCTCAGTGACAACCGTTGAGCCAAATGTTATCGCAGCTTAAAATACTAATATAATCCTGCTGTCAAGACTTTTTAACTGGTTGAGTGCTAGAAGCCACTATCAGGGCTTTCAGAAAATCAAGATACCAGAGCAAAAGCCAAAACTTTCCTTACTTATATTTCACATTCAATCAAACATAAAGAATATTTTGTTTATACAAATTTGTTTTATTACAAATTATTGGAGAGTGCCTGTGGCACTCTCCAATAATTTGTAATAAAACAAGTTTTTAATAACAAATTCAGACCACCAAAAATAATCTAGCCTTCAACCAGATAATCACTAATGTGAAAAATATCTTATTTCATTGTACTTTCCGACATTTGACGTCGCATTTTGAAAAACGTTGAAGAAACCCATTTCCCAGTGACGTTTGAACGTCAGTATAATTAAAGTCTCAAAGGGTTAAATCACATCTTTTATGACACTGGGCAAAACAGGATAAAAAAAAAACAAAAAACTCTCTGTTATGTCCTCTCATACGGGAACATCCCTGTATATTTGGGGATACTGGTCATTGCTGTATGTTTAATGGAATTAGAGGGCTCTGACTTTTCATTGGACATGATACTGCAATACTAATAACCTACCATCATAAAACTTCAATTATTGCACATTAGCTTTAAGCTGTAAAAACTTTACCTTCAGAAATGTCTACTGGCATCTCAACATCAGCAGCTGTTTTTACACTTAGCAGCTGTATAATGAAGTACAACTCAACAGATATATTTGGAAACAAATTTCCTGAAAAATGAAAAAAAATTGCATGCATGGATGTAACAAAAATGAAAGTGTCAATGACACTGCAGCTTAACTTGACTGTGATTGGGGAAATGGATAAAGTTCAATGTTTATGAAAGGATTATGAAATAAGACAAGAATTGTGATAACCGAGAATATGTTAAGTTCTGAACCATACATGCTATGTTTTTCAACAAGAATAATTTGAAGCCTAGACTGTACTAAAGAATTGAGGCATGGGATGATGTGACCCTCACAGTTAACGTATGTCAACCAAAGTTACGATTTATTTATTTATTTATTTATTTATTTATTGGTGTTTAAGGTCACATACTTTTGCAACCAAAGTTACTAAGTTACAGTAAAATCATTCCAAAACAAGTCATCCAACCAAGTTACAATGAAATCTCTTCATAAATATGTCACGGTTGACTGATCGCGACCAAAATAGGACCAAATAGGAGTCGCATCTTGATATCGTACAGAGTCATCCTACCAAGTTACACGGAAATACATTCATAAATACAATAGACAGTGCTAAAGGAATCTAGGTCACATGCCCAAGTGGCGGCAACAGCTAACCGATTGTGACCAAAATAGGACCGTCTTATCTAGACATCATACCGAATCATCCTACCAAGTTACAATGAAATCGCTTCATATGAACTGTTGACTATGCTAAACAAATCTAGGTCACGAGCCAGTGCGGCCATCACAGATGACCGATCAAGACCAAAATAGGACGTTCTCATCTAGACATTATACCAAAGTCATCTTACAATGAAATACATTCATAAATGCAACCTGTAGACTGTGCTAAAGGAATCTAGGTCACATGACCCTGTGACTGTCACAGTTGACCAAACCCAACCAAAATAGGACATTCTCTTGAAGACATTATACTGGTCATCCTATCAAGTTACAATGAACTCTCTTGATAAATACGAAGTATAGACTGTGCTAAAGGTTTTTTTCATTTTGAACCTACACAGCCACCATGGTTGACATATCGCAACCAAGAAAGGACTTTCTCATCTAGACAAGACCTTGTGCACAACATCAGAGCAATCCATGCATTCTTAAATGTAAACTGTAGGGTTGGCTAAAGGAACAATGTTGATACACAAATGCAGTAAGTTTAAAGGTCACTTTTTTCACAGAAGTGAATGCTAATCAATAGTTCTTATCTAGAGGTCTTGCCTAATGAGCATACCAAGTTCTTAAACAATCCTATGATAAATGCACCCTGTAGGCCATGCCAAAGAAGAATACTGATGCACAAATGCACTAAATTCAAAGGTCGTTGCTAATAGCACCAGTTTTTGACGGAAATGAAATGAAAATCGATAGCTCCTATCCAGGTCACCCTGAATAAACATACCAAGTTTCAAAACAACCTGATAATGAATGCGCCCTGTGAAGCGTGCCAAAGGAAAATGTTAATGCACTAAGTTTGAAGGTCATTGCTAGTGGCAATGTTTTTTTGAAGGAAATTCATAAATATGCCCTGTAGGGAGTGCAAAAGGGAAAAGTTGCTGTACAAATGCACTAAGTTCAAAGGTTGGTGCTAACAATGTTTTCGATGGAAATGAAGGAAAATCAATAGAGGTCACCGAAACATGCATACAAAGTTTAAATGCAATCTATTCATACATCTATCTTATAGAGAGTACCAAAAGAATATGTTGTTGCACAAAAACACAAAGTTCAAAGTCCGTTGCTATGGCAATATTTTTGATGAACCTGAACCAAGTCTCAAAGCAATCCATTCATAAATATGCCCTGTAGGGCATGCCAAAGGAAAATGTTGATGCACAAATGCACTAATTTTAAACGTCATTGCTGACGGCAAAATATTTGACAGAGATGGAAAATGAAAGTGTCAATGACACTGTGGCTCAGCTTGTCAAGACAAAGACATGTACATGTATAGTATGTGACACAGCAATGACAAACATCTAGGTAATGACCTGATAACAAAGGTACATATAAAGTATTGTAACGGTCTGTACATAAATACTGACCATTGCCTGCAACAAATGTATAGGTAAAGTATTGTAAAGGTGGGTGACAGTCAGATGCTATACTAAAAAAAAATCTTTGAGTCCCAGAGTGGGTCTGACTGAACCCCAAAATATTTGTTCTCATAGCAGTGATAACAAAGGCACCCCAAAACACACTCGTTCCTGTCCCAAGGTGAAAACAAAGGTACCCAAGAAGTTTTGTGAAGATCAGTTCATAAATACGAGCTGTATAGAACTTGTGACAAAAAAAACTGATTGGACCTAATTTCGGTACAAAATGGCCACTGGCAGCCATCTTGAATTTTGGACCGTACCCAGAAACACTCATTCTCGTCCCAAGGTGATAACAAAGGTACCCAAGAAGTTTTGTGAAGATCGGTTCATAAATACAGCCTCTACCCTGAGCCGTATTGACATGTGTGTTTAAATTGTGTAAGTAGCACTGAACAAATCAAAGTTCATCCAATTTGCATAATTTCTGCACGAAAAAAAACCCTTACAATATGTGATGTATTCCATGTTACTAAACATTCATACAAAAATTTATTCAAATCAGAACTTTCATACAGACGTTCTGTACAAAAGACTGACTGCACTAATTTTGGTACAAAATGGCTGCTAGTGGCCATCTTGAATTTTGGACCACACCCCAGAACACTCGCTCTCATCCCACTGTGATAACAAAGGTACCCAAGAAGTTTCGTAAAGATTGGTTCATAAATATGGCCTCTAGTCTGAGCTGTATAGAAGTTGTTTACAAAAAACTGATTAGACCTAATTTCGGTACAAAATGGCCACTGGCAGCCATCTTGAATTTTGGGCTGCACCCCATAACAAAGGTACCCAAGCCATTTCGTGAAGATCAGTTCATAAATACAGACTCTAGTCTGAGCTGTATTGACATGTGTACTTGCTGTGTGTAAGTCGCACTGAAAAAATCAAAGTTCATCTAATTTGCATAATTTCTGCACGAGAAAAAAACCTGTATTATATGTGATGTATCCCATGGTACTAAACATTCACACAAAAAATTATTCAAATCAGCGCTTTCATATGGAAGTTCTGTGCAAAAATCTGATTGCACCTAATTTTGTACAAAATGGCTGCCATCGGCCATCTTGAATTTCGGACCGGACCCAAAAACACTCGTTCTCGTCCCACGGTGATACCAAAGGTACCCAAGAAGTTTCGTAAAGATCGGTTGATAAATACGGCCTCTAGCCCGAGCCGTATTGGCATTTGCACTTACAGTGCTGAAAGTAACACCAAAAAACATCAAAATTAGTCTAGTTTGTACAATTTACGCACAAGAAAAAAACCCGTATTATATGTGATGTATCCCATGGTACTAAACATTCATACAAAAAATTATTCAAATCAGAGCTTTCATATGGAAGTTTTGTACAAAAAACAGATTTCTGCATCGTCGGTACAAAATGGCGGCTGGCAGCCATCTTGAATTTCGGACCGCACCCAAAAACACTCGTTCTCGTCCCACGGTCATAACAAAGGTACCCAAGAGGTTTCGTAAAGATCGGTTCATAAATACGGCCTCTAGCTCGAGCCGTATCCAATTGTTGAGGTACGGACAGACGGACAGACGGCCAGACGGACGACGGACAACGGGCCATGACAAAAGCTCAAATTTGGCTTCGCCAAAGTTGAGCTAAAAATCCAAAGCTCACGTCCAGAGGCGACCCCAAACATGCATACCAAATTTCAAACTGATCCATTCATAAATTCACCCTGCAGGGCTTGCCAAAGGAAACTGCTGATGGACAAATGCAACGAGTTTAAAGGTCAATGCTAATGTCAACATTCAGCAACCTTTTTTCGAGAGAAATGAAAGAAAATAAAAAGTTCACATCTAGAGGTCGCTTCAAACAAGCACACTATGTTTAAAAGCGATCAAATCATAAACAAGAACAGTGCAGTGTTCCAAAGGAAATTGTCAACACAAAACGGCAGGCAAAGTTGAAGGTCATTGCTACCGAAAGCATTTTTTCACAGAAATGGGAGAACATCTAAAGCTTTCATCCAGAAGTCACCTAAAACAAGCATACTTAGTTTCAAAGCGATCCATTCATGAATGCACCCTGCAGGGCATGCCAAAGGAAAATATTGATGCATAAATCCACAAAGTGCAAAGGGCAAGTTAACAGCACTTTTCAATGGAAATGAAAGAGAATTGATCACTCCTATCTAGAGGACACCCTGAATATGCATACCAAGTTTCAAAATGATTCGATTATAAATGAGACCTGTGTAGTGTGCCAAAGGAAATTGTCAACAAACAAAATGGATAAGTTAAACATTGTTGCTAATGGCAACATTTCTCAACAGAAATGAATGAAAAACAATAGATCCCATCTCGAGGTCACCCCAATTAAGAATACCAAGTTTCAAAGCAATGCATTCATGAAAGCATCCTACACGGCATGCCAAAGGAAAATTGATGCACAAATCCACAAAGTTCAAAAGTCATTGCTAACAGCAACCTTTTTTGTGGAAATGAAAGAAAATCAGTAGCACCCATCTAGAGATCACCCCAAACACACATACCAAGTTACAAAGTGATCTAATGATAAATGTGACTTGTGCAGTGTGCTAAAGGAAATTGTTGATGTACAAAATGGATAAGTTGAACGTCGTTGCTAATGGCAATATTTCTTGACAGAAATGAAAGAAATTTAATAGCTCCCATCTGGAGGTCACCCCAAACAAGCATACCACGTTTCACAGCAGTCCAGTCATAAATGTGACCTGTAGGGCATGCCAAAGAAATATACTGATACATAAATGCATTCTGCACTAACTTCAAAGGTCTTGCTAACAGCAAAATTTTTTGATGGAAATGGAAGAAAATCGATACCTCCCATCTAGAGGTCACCCCAAATAACCATACCAAGTTTCAATGAGATCCAAACATAAATGTGCCCTGTAGGGCATGCCAAGGGAAAATATTGATGGATATGGAAGAAAATCAATAGTTCCCATCTAGAGGTTACCCAAAACAATCAAATGCGATCTGTGCAGTGTGCCAAAGAAATACATTAATGCACAACTGCACTAACTTCAAAGGTCACTGTCCACAGCAACATTTTTTGATGGATATGGAAGAAAATCGATAGCTCTCATCTAGAGGTCACCCAAAACAAGCATACCAAGTTTCAAAGCGATCCGATCATAAATGTGCCCTGTAGGGTGTGCCAAGGGAAAATATTGATGCATAACTAAACTAAATTCAAAGGTCATTGCCCACAGCAACATTTTTCGTTGGATATGGAAGTAAATCGATAGATCTCATCTAGAGGTGACCCAAAACAATATACAAAGTTTCAAAGCAATCTGATCATAAATGTGCCCTGTAGGGCATGCAAAAGTAAAATATTGATGCGCAACTGCACTAAGTTCAAAGGTGGTTGCCAATGGCAACGTTTTTTGACGTAAATAGAAGAAAATTGCTATCTCCCATCTAGAGGTCATCCCAAACAAGCATGCCTTGTTTCAAAGTGATCCAATCATAAATGCAACCTGTGTGGTACACCAAAGAAAATTGTGGACGTATGTACATACATATGGCAACAGACTAGAAGTGATGGCAATAGCTCAGCTTGACTTCGTCGCGTTCAGCTAAATGAAAGTGTCAATGACGCTGTAGCTTAACTTGTCTGTGTGTTGTGTTGATGAAAAGGATAATGTTCAATGTTTATGAAAGGATTATGAAATAAGACAAGAATTGTGAAAATTGGGAATATGTTAATTTCCGTTCCCTGTATGCTATGTTATTAATGAAAATAATATGTGGTGTACACTGTACTAAAGAGCTGAGGGGTGGGTTAATATGACCTCACAGTTAATGTATGTGGCCCTCAAAGTTAACGTATGTCAATGAAAGTTACCAAGTTACAGTGAAATTATTCCAAAACAAGTCATCCTATCCAGTTACATTGAAATCCCTTCATAAATATGGCCTGTAGACTGCGCTAAAGGTTTTCGGGCTTCAGGCCTGTGTAGCCATGATGGTAGACCGATTGCAACTAAAAGGGGACGTCCTCATCTCGACATTATACTGAGTCATTCTACTAAGTTATAATGAAATCCCTTCACAAATATGACTTATAGTCTGTAACAAAGTTTTTCGGGTTTTGGGCTTGGGAAGCAATCATGGTTGAATGATCGCAACCAAAAGGGGGCGTTGTCATCTGGGCATAATCTGGAGTGATCCTACGAAGTTACAATGAAATCCCTTTATATATATGACATGTAGACTGTGCTCAAGGTTTTCGGGCTTCGGGCCTCTGAAGCCATTACAGTTGACCAATCATGACCAAAAGAGGATGTTATCATCTAGGCATTAAATGGAGTCAACCAAACAAGTTACAATGAAATTCTTCCATAAATACGACCTATAGACTATGCTAAAGGTTTTTGGGTTTTGGGCTTGGGCAGCCGTCAAGGCTGAATGATTGCGACCAAAAGGGGACGTTCTCATCTAGACATTATATGGAGTCATCCTACCAAGTTACAATGAAATCCCTTCATAAATATGACCTGTAGACTATGCTAAATGTTTTCGGGCTTCGGCCCCCTGTAGCTGACACAGTTGCCCAATTGCGCCCAAAAGGGGACGTTCTCATCTAGACATCATATGAAGTCAACCTACCAAGTTACGATGAATCCCTTCATAAATATGACCTGTAGACTGTGCTAAAGGTTTTTGGGCTTTGGGCTCGGGCAGCCATCATGGTTGAATGATCGCAACCAAAAGGGGACATTCTCATCTGGGCATCATCTGGAGTGAACCTACAAAGTTATAATGAAATCCCTTCATAAATATGACCAGTAGACTGTGCTCAAGGTTTTCGGGCTTCCGGCCACTGTAGCTGTCACAGTTGACCAATCACGACCAAAGTGGGATGTCATCATCTAGGCATTGTAAGGAATCAACCTGTCAAGTTACAATGAAATCCTTTCATAAATACAACCTACCGGCTATGCTAAAGGTTTTTGGGCTCAGGCAGCCAACAAGGCTAAATGATCACGACCAAAAGGGGATGTTCTCATCTAGACGTTATTTGGAGTCATCCTACCAAGGTACAATGAAATCCCTTCAAAAATATGACCTGTAGATTGTGCTAAAGGTTTTCAGGCTTCGGGCACCTGTAGCCATCACAGTTGCCCAATCATGTCCAATAGGGGACATTCTCATCTAGGCATTCTATGGAGTCAACCTAACAGGTTACAATGAAATTCTTCCATAAATACGACCTACAGACTATGCTAAAGGTTTTTGGGCTCGGGCAGCCATCAAGGCTAAATGATCGCGACCAAAAGGGGAAGTTCTCATCTAGGCATTATTTGGAGTCATCCTACCAGGCTACAATAAAAACCCTTCATAAATATGACCTGTAGACTGTGCTAAAGGTTTTTGGGCTTCGGGCCCCTGCAGCCATCACAATTGCACAATCATTTCCAAAAGGGGACGCTCTCATCTAGACATTATATGAAGTCAACCAAGTTACAATGAAATCCCTTCATAAATATGACCTGTAGACTGTGCTAAATGTTTTCGGGTTTTGGGCTAGGGCAGCCATCATGGTTGAATGATCACAACCAAAAGGGGACATTCTCATCTGTGCATCATTTGGAGTGATCCTGCGAAGTTACAATGAAATCCCTTCATAAATATGACCTGTAGACTGCGCTCAAAGTTTTCGAGCTTTGGGCACCTGTAGTCATCACAGTTGACCAATCACGACCAAAAATGGATGTCATCATCTAGGCATTATATGGAGTCAACCTAACAAGTTACAATGAAATCCTTCTATAAATACGACCTATAGACTATGCTAAAGGTTTTTGGGCTCGGGCAGCCATCAAGGCTGAATGATCGTGATCAAAAGGGGACGTTCTCATCTAGACATTATTTGAAGTCAACCTACCAAGTTACAATGAAATCCCTCTATAAATATGACCTGTAAATAAGACTGTGCTAAAGGTTTTCAGGTTTTGGGCTCAGGCAGTCATCACGGTTGACAGATCGCGACCAAATGGGGAAGTTCTCATCTAGACATCATATGGAGTCATCCTACCAAGTTACAATGAAATCCCTCCATATTAAATATGACCTGCAGACTGTGCTAAAAGTTTTTGGGTTTCGGGCTTGGGCAGCCATCACTGTTGGCAGATCATGACCAAAAGGGGACGTTCTCATCTACGCATTATACAGAGGCATCCTACCAAGTTACAATGAAATCCCTTCATAAATACAACCTGTAGACTGTGCTAATGGTTTTCGGGTTTTGGGCTCGGGCAGTCATACCGGTTGACCGATCACGACCAAAAGGGGGCATAACCCCAAACCTGCATATGAAATTTCGTGATGATCAGACAAGAACTACGGGGTGTAGCCGGTGCTAAAGGAAAATGTGAACAGACTCACAGATTCACAGACTAACAGACTTCCGCACGCATGATGGCAATAGCTTATCTTGACTTTGTCAAGTTAAGCTAAAAATCACCCAAATGGACCCCCACGGATCCCCATGGGAATGCCGCGGCTCAATGGTTATAACATTGGACTTCAAACCGAAAGGTCCACAGTTTGATCCTCACGTGACACTGTGTACTAAGGTGTATTGCACGTCGATGGTGCACTGGTCTTCAACCAATGCTAACCCTGCTGGTGCGAAGTTGGTACTTTGGGGGAGTGTGACAGTTGTTTGCCGTTGCTCTACACAGGTACTCTGGCTTTCTTCCACCCTCTTCCACACCCGCCCCAGGACATTAAGTGGTCTTGTGGTCCCTATTTGAACAATTATTAATCTTAGCTACCCACATTTACATCCACCTAAAGCTGGCCGCAATTGGCTCAGACACACATTGGCAGAATTCATTTAAACAAATAATAAGTTCTCCATGGTGTTCTGGGTTAATTTGAAACACCGCTGGAATCCAAAAAAAACTTGAATCTAGGAGTCACAGTAATGCTATATATCAAATATCAAAAGTTCCTGCCGGGTGGATCTTAAGAAAAAAACCTTTTAAGAATAATCCTCATACTACACCGAGTTAAAATTTAGGCTTCCAAAGGGAACACAAATATGAAACCAGGGACTTGATTTCAACAAACTCGAATCTCACCTCACTTTTAGTCGACCACGTTCATTTTCAAAGTGGTACAAGTTAGGTTTAAATTATAAAATGAGGTGAATGAACAATTAGATTATTAACCATAGTTACTTGCAATATCCAATGTTTTTTTCTGAACAATTGTAGAATGTAATTTTAACAAGAGCGCTCGTATCGCTGAAGCAATACAATGTCCCCTACCGGACTAATGAGCATTAATAATTATACAAATGTTATAACCTAGATGTGATCAGCATGAATTCCGTTCAAGCATTTCCAAAAAAAAGTCCAGAAAACTGATATTTTGGTGCTTTTCCATATTTCCAAGGGCCATAACTCACACAAAAATAATGCAATCAGCATGAAACTCAAACTTGATTAGTAAGTCATAGTAAGTCATCGTTCTATAGTAGGTTACCAAGAATGAAATCATTCGGTTGAAGCATTTCCAAAAAAAGTCCGGAAAACTAAAATATGACTGACAGACTGACTGACAGACTGATGGATGGACAGAGTACAAATGAAACTTGATCTGTAAGTCATCGTTCTATAGTAGGTTACCAAAAATGAAATCATTCCGTTGAAGCGTTTCCAAAAAAAGTCCGGAAAACTAAAGTATAACCGACAGACTGACTGACAGACTGACGGATGGATGGACAGAGTGTAAATGAAACTTGATCTGTAAGTCATCGTTCTATAGTAGGTTACCAAAAATGAAATCATTCCGTTGAAGCGTTTCCAAAAAAAGTCCGGGAAACTAAAGTACGACCGACAGACTGACTGACAGACTGACGGATGGATGGACAGAGTGTAAATGAAACGTAATCTGTAAGTAATCGTTCTATAGTAGGTTACCAAAAATGAAATCATTCCGTTGAAGCGTTTCCAGAAAAAGTCCGGAAAACTGATATTTTGGCGCTTTTCCATATTTCCAAGGGCAGTAACTCACACAAGAATACGGCAATCAGCATGTAACTCAAACTTGATCTGTAAGTCATCCTTCTATAGTAGGTTACCAAAAATTAAATCATTCCGTTGAAGCATTTCCAAAAAAACTCCAGAAGACTATATTTTGGTGCTTTTCCATATTTCCAAGGGCCGTAACTCACACAAGAATAAGCAATCGGCATGAAACTCAAACTTGATCTGTAAGTCATCGTTCTATAGTAGTTTACCAAAAATGAAATCATTCGGTTGAAGCGTTTCCAAAATAAGTCCGTAAAACTGATATTTTGGTGCGTTTTCCCATATTTCCAAGGGCCGTAACTCACACAAGAATAATGCAATCAGCATGAAACTCAAACTTGATCTGTAAGTCATCGTTCTATAGTAGTTTACCAAAAATGAAATCATTCCGTCGAAGTGTTTCCAAAAAAACTCCGGAAAACTAAAGTGTGACTGACAGGCTGACAGCCTGACAGACTGATGGATGGACGGAGTGCAAACCTATAGTCCCCTCTGGCGATGCCGGTAGGGGACTAACAAGAGCTGGACTTTCGTCCTGTGCATACCCCCTACGTAGTGTACCACCTAGTGTAGGCATACCTATGACCAACAAATATCATTTATGAATATTCTCGTATGGACTGATGGACGGATGCACCGATGGACAGACGCAATCCAGTATAGCACCCCCCCCCCCCCCCACTCCCCTTCCATTTTCTTCGAAAGTTTTCAACAATTTCTAACAATTTTCTGACTCAAAAGGTATGGAAAATTGTTTGGTGTTTGGAAGTTTTATGCAATGAGGCAGAAGCCTTTGTCACAGTCAAACTGCATGCCATATTTCACTGAAATCTGATAACCCCAATCCAGTATGCCCCCCCCCCCCCCCCTCCCATTTTCTTCGAAAGTTTTCAACAATTTCTAACAATTTTCTGATGCAAAAGTCAAAAGGTATGGTAAATTGTTTGGTGTTTGGAAGTTTTATGCAATGAGGCAGAAGCCTTTGTCATATGCAAACTGCACGCCATATTTCACCAAAATCCAATAACCCATACCTGAGATACAGGCTGAACAGACAAATAATGTCTATTTCCTACAATTTCTAAGTCAAAAAAGGGGGATAACTCTAAAAAGGAGAATGTGAAAAATATCGTTGAATCCTTTTTTTAAAGCCTATACCATAGGCAGTGTTCATGGCAAATTTCATTGCAATAGAACATTCGATACCCGAGATACAGGCTGAAAAGACAAAATTTGGCTCGGACGGACACAATTTCTAAGTGAACAAGAAACAAAAAAAAAAAATAATAAAAAAAAAAAAATAACTAGTGTGGGCATACCTATGACCAACAAATATTATAAAAAATAATAATTTACTTAAGTTATGAATATTTTGGACGGACTCACACACGGATGCACAGACGGATGCACAGACGGACGGACGCATGTAATCCAGTACACCCCCATTTTCTTCGAAAAAATCTCATCCCAGTGAAATGGAATGACCCCCAATCTGAATTGCAAAAGTGAGTTGTCACAGGACTTACAATGGGCATTTTACTTATTGTTCTAAGGTGTAACATGTGTAGAAATAGAGGGCCTTTATGTTAAAAATTTCTTGAAATTATTGATAGAATTGATGCATTTGCATAAACGTTCTTCAGTTTAAATTCTTCAGATATATTTTGGTCCTTCCATTATCTCAACACAGAAGTGTACACATTCCATACATCGTCAGTTTTAAATTTGCAAAAATATTCCAGATTGTTTGTTGAATTTATGCAAACACCATTTAACTGACAAACCATCAATTAATGGAGATGATTAGTCGACTACAACTGATTTTCGCAACAACACTATTCACATCAAGAACTTAATGTGTTAAGTACTGTTGATATAGTTTGCCTTGTTTTGTTGAATTGACAAAATGGCACTGGTTGTATATTGCACAGCAATCACAGCATACATCAAGTTAATATTGTTCTTTACCACAATTTTTTTAATTCAAAATTCATGAGCAGTGGAGCATGCTTAACAGGATATTTCTTAATGGTTTATCCCTGTTAACCCTTCACCTAACGTAACGGCCAAAACCGGCCAGCGCTATTCTCAAAAATCGCCAATTAATTTTCAATATTTTTTTCATTTTTTGTCTCTAAAACAAAGGTTATGACCCCTCATTGGAATGAGATCGCTGAGCTCGTTCCAATGAAGGGTCATAACCTATGTTTTTGAGACAAAAAATGAAAATAATAGTTATTCAAGAATTTTTTTTGCAAGTGTCGTCTGCTTTTCATGTTAGGTAAAGGGTTAACTGCATATTGCCTCCATACACCAAACCCTTTATTTATTTATTTATTTATTTATTTATGTTTTAAGGTCACATATTTATGCACAATGGCTAATCATGATCGTGACAGTTTTATGGGCGGAGGAAGCCGGAGTACCCAGAGAGAACCACCGAGCAACGACGAGCAGCTGCCAACTCCCCAACATCGTAACTCCGCACTGCAGCACAGGCAGGGTTAGATTGGTTGAAGACATGCGTACCATCGACGTGCAGTATGCCTTAGTACACGGCGTCATCGTGCCCCCACACGGGCAATGGGGGTGAAGTGTCTTGCCCAAGGACACAACGCGGTTTCCGCAGGTGGGATTCGAACCGAGGACCTCTCGGCTTGCAGCCTGCACCTCTACCTACTGGGCCACCGCACCCCCACCAAACCCTTTGCCATACCCTCCTTACACATTTGACTGCCATAATATATTGCCACAATACAGCGCTAGCTGCTGAATTTTGAGCACCAACCCGTAGATATTAAGTGTTTGTAAGTTATAGAGTAAGTGTTGTCAATTAAATAAAAAATCTTATGATCTATCCAAGAATTACTTCAACAAGCAGAGAATTTCTTACATGTATAGACCTATTCGACCTCAGTACATCCAAGCATTTACTCTATTAGATCTCATTTGACAGAGCTCTATGATAAATTGCGCATAAGAAAAATGTGTTTGATCAGTTACACCTCAGATGACCTCAATTCCATCAACAAAACAATGAACCATATTAAGCACAGACCCAAAGCTAGTGTTTTTAAAACCTTGAAAAAAGAAAGGATATTGAAACCAGAGTTTTGTCATCCCATCAAAAGATCACACAAAGTATACCAAATAGAAACTGTCAAATTACAACACAGACAGGCTGTCAAAAGACACACTAATTCTGGTGTGAACTTCAGTAACATTAGTTTAATCCACAAAGATACAGCTGATTACAAACTACCTCCAATATATTTTCAACGGTCAATGCCAGATCTGTGAGGAACAAAGTACCTAATTTGAACTTTGGATTACTAAATATAAGATCTGTTTCTGGGAAGGAACATGATCTAAAGGACGTCATACTAGATAACAATCTCAGTGTTTTGGCTCTAACTGAAACGTGGTTGAAAGAAAATGATAGTGACAGTTTTTCCACTGGACAACTATTACCATTGGGTTTCTCCATCTTAAACAACTCACGGGGAAGTCGAGGTGGCGGAGTAGCTGTCATCCACAGTGATGCCTTAAACATAAAACAGCATCCTGATTTATACAAATCTCCGCCATCTTTTGAAATGATTGACTGCCTCGTGTCGAGCAACCGTTCACTTCGATTACTCGTAGTTTACCGACCACCACCATCAAAAAGGAACATACTTACATCAGCACAGTTTCTAAATGAATTCTCTGAATGTCTGTCCTTCTATGCCTTGTATGGATGTGATATAGCTATTGCCGGTGATTTCAACATCCATGTTGACAATTTACATGACACTTTTGCCAAGCAATTCACAAATTTGTTTGAATCATATGGCTATGCACAACTGGTCTCAAAACCTACCCACAAGAGAGGACACACCTTGGATTTAATTCTTGTTCGTCAAAGTAACAGCACGTCAGTACAAAATGTCCATGTCACAGATCCAGCATTGTCTGACCACTATGCGGTCTTGGCCGAATTGACACTAGCAACTTCAAAAATCCCTCCCAAGAAAATTACTTATCGAAAATATAAATCCATAAACATTGATGCCTTGAAAGTTAAAAAATTTATAGTAATTTATATATTTTTTATACTTACCAATGACCCAGACTTAGCTTAGCTGGTGCTAACTCTAACAAAACCAGGGCCAAACACAAATTTTGCCCCCCAATCCCCAAAATTTGCATCCAAAACCAAAAGAAATCATGTCCTATAGGACCTCCATACTTCGCCCCTACTGCGCATGCGCAGTGTCAAGGACGTTCCGAAATTGGCGCCAATTATCATTCTTACTGGCAGTGCCTGGTCAGCGCTATGTACTCAGTGGGGAGGCAAGAGTTCCCAACTCCTGGGAGGGCCATCCCTGTCTGGGTCATTGGTAAGTATAAAAAATATATAAATTACTATAAATTTTTTAACATTTTTATACTGTACCAATGACCCAGACTTAGCTGAATAGTAAAAAGGCTGGAGGGCCTAGGACATAGAGGAAAATCCAATAAGCTCAACTATATAATATAGAGGCAACCCCTTAAGGAGAAAAGGAGTATTAGGCTTTACATGTATCTTTCTTATTTAATGCTAAATTAGAAAGATACAATACCCTTCATAATTGAGCACAATAACATTCATGTTCTCTATTAACATCCAGTATAACCCTTTATACTAATTATTTTTAAAGTAAGCCAATAAATAAAGTTAGTCCAGAGAATTGAGACTCTTTATAATCTTATAAAAGTGTCCGAGGATTGTATATTAACGCCCGTTTGACACTTGACATATACAAATGCTTCACACCGAGCTACACTTTAAAAATATGACATGAATGAATTTTAACATTAATATTACACTTTAAAACCATCCCGGAAGCGACTCAGAAATACTGACTCTGGAGGAGGCATTCCCTTGCTTTTCACTATAAAGCAGGTGACCTAAGAGAACACCCTCCCCCCCCCCCTTCCCCTTGCCCTGGGTCAAATAGCCCAGAGCGAAGAGGGCAGCCGGACGGAGTCACTGCCGGAACAGAAAGCCTGCATAACTATAGTTGCAACTGTTTAGTGGACGACATTCTGAGCAACAGATAACGGACCTAAACAATGCAGGTCTCCAGAAATGGACTCAATATTTCTGAGATAAAAATTCGTGAATGTGGATGGCTAAGACCAATAAGCAGCCTTCATTAAATCTGTAATAGCAATACTATTAGCGTAAGCCCAAGAAGTAGCAAGAGCTCTTACTTCATGAGCAGAAATCTTAAGCACAGACTGCTGAGAAGAAGATAAACTCTCATAAGCAGTACGGATAGTTAATTGAATCCATCTAGCAATAGAATGGACCGAAATGTCCCTTCTATTAGGCATCAAAGACAGAAAGAAACGTTTTCGGCCCTTTCTGATAAACTGAGATCTCTGTTTATAGATACGTAATGCTCTAACCGGACAGAGTAAAGGCCTACGCCCGTCTGAAGACGGAAGAGCCTTAATAACAATAGGTTCCGGATATTTATTAGGAGCCTGATTCTTAGCTAAAAAACCCACATTAGTAGTGAAGGTGATAGTGTTCCCGACACTACGATAGTGAGAATCATCCACCGACAGTGCATGAAGCTCACTGACTCTTCTAGCAGAAGAGAAAGCTAAGAGAAAAGCTGTCTTATAAGATAAGAATTTGAAATCTACTGTCCCAAGAGGCTCAAATGGCTTTTCCTTCCATTTAAGAAGAACCCAAGCTAAATTCCATTTAGGAATTAACCTAAGAGTTCTGGGTCTATTTATCGAGAAGTTTCTAATCAACTTAGATAAAGAGACATTAGATCCAATTTGTAAACTATCATGATGTGCATAGGTATCAGATAACATAGACCTATAACCCTTAATAGTAACAGGCTGCAGTTTGATTTCGTCAAACAAGTATTCTAGAAAGTTTGCAATGTCTGGTATAGAGGGATCGAAAATATCTATAGAATGATCCCTACACCAACGACGAAAAACCTTCCACTTAGCCGCATAGTTTAGCGAAGAGGAGGTCCTCCTACAGTTAAAGACCGCGTCCACTGCTCGTCCTGTAAAGTGCTTGCCATGCAAGAAGGACCGCACAATGGAAAAACGTGAAGGTTGAGACCTTGCGGGTTGTGATGGAGTTGACGCGATTTCCCCTGCGAAAGAAGATCCTCCCGTGGAGGAAGCTTTCACGGTAGGTCCGACAACAGACACCTGAGTAGATTTATCCACGGTCTCTGTGGAGACAGAGATGCTACCAACAGAATCTTGCATTGAGATTGTTTTATCTTTAGCAATAATTGCTGAATTAACGGCGCTGGAGGATACGCATATCCTATCATTCCGTCCCAAGAGATCGACAGAGCGTCTACTGCAAATGCTCTTGGATCCGGACACGGAGACACATACGTCTGCAACTGATTGTTGAGATGTGTCGCAAATAAATCTATAATTGGCCATTCCCATTGGTAGCAAATCTGATTGAATACTTGTTTGTTGAGAGTCCACTCCGACGGCAACAAGCGACCCTTTCGAGAAAGGGAGTCTGCTAGCACATTCAGACGACCCGGTATGTGACGGACCGAAAGAAGAACCTGATGTTCTAGTGCAAACAGAAGGATTCTTTCCGTTAGATTGAACAACGGAACTGAATGAGTGCCTCCCTGATTCCGTATATACGCCACTACTGTCGTATTGTCGGATAGGATTTGGACATGAGGATAGTGAATAATGTCCATCCAATGACGTAACGCAAGCCAAATTGACATCATTTCCTTGATGTTTATGTGCTTGCCCAGGAATTGCGGATCCCAAAGACCCTGGCATCTCGAATCCGTTGGGATCAATGATGCACCCCAACCTGTTTGACTGGCATCCGTCATAATGGTAAAACTCGGATCCGGCAACTGCAGCGGAACTCCCTGAGTTAACCACTGAATGTTTGCCCAAGTCTGAATCTCTTGTTTCACTTGATCTGACAAGAGAACGTCTATGTCGAGCGAATGAATTTTCACACTCCAATTCTGAGTCAAGAAAATTTGGAGAGGACGTGTGCGTAACCGCCCCATCGGAATGAGATCCGCAGCGGCTCCGCACAGACCTATCAGTCTCATAAATTCTCTCACTGTGACTTTGTCTGCGTGCAGACAATAGCGAGCGTAACAACTGACTAATTTCGCTCTGGTTAACGGCAGACAAACGAGATTGTTGTGCATCTCGAAGCTCATTCCCAGATGTGTGAATGACTTGGACGGCACGAGATCCGACTTCTCCTCGTTTACTATAAAACCGAGACGTCGGAGCAAAAGAAGTAGATTCTGAACATCGTTCTGAAGCGTTAACTCGTTGCCGTACCTCTGAAGAATGTCGTCCAGGTAGGCCGACGTTACCGCAGACGAATGAGCTCGGAAATAGATCATTACCGAGTTCATTACCCGAGTGAAAGCCCAGGGTGCCAGATTCAATCCGAAGCACATCGCCCGGAATTGATACACCACTCCTAGGACTGCGAAGCGTAGATACTTTCTGAATGTCAGATGTACCATGACGTGAAAGTATGCATCTTTGAGATCTATGCTTGTTGCATAATCGTTCACCCGAATACTCGCTCTGACCGACCGAATCGTCTCCATATAAAACTTCGGAGCGACGATCAGCTTGTTTATCCAGCTCAAATCTATGACTGGACGGAACGAGCCGTCTGGTTTCGGAACCAGAAACAGATGGCTGTAGAATCCCGGAGTCTCCTGGTTTTCTACGACCTCTACCGCGTTCTTCATTAAAAGAGACTGCGCCTCTGATAATAGAGCGTCTCTTTTCTCCGGATTTGACGGAAGTTGAGTCCATTTTGGACTTCGAATTAATGGAGGCTTTCGTTTGAAGGATATCTTTAGACCTTCCGAAGTCACTCCTCTCACCCAAGGGTCGTCCGTAATCGACGCCCATTCTTGTGAAAAGCTCGACAACCTTCCGCCAACCGGTACGCGATAGAGGTTTAAGCCATCACCTCCTGGACCTGCGAGGCCTGCGGTAGGAGAAACCACGTCCTCCACGACCCGCACCTCGTCCCATCGACCTCGGGGCGTCCGACCGGTTATCCCGGCCCGAAGGACGTCCCGAACGTGAGTTGCTACCTTGACGGTCTCTCGAATAAGACCAAGAGGACGCACGGAACCTCTATAGGAACCTCTCTTGGGCGCATTAGACCCAGAAGTGCCTGTCTTATTCTTGTCTGCCGTATCCGACTTCTTAGAAGCAGATTTGAACAACAGAGAATCCGAAGCTTTCTTTGTAATTTTATCATAAATAGCAGAAAGCTTGCCGGCAAAGAGAAGTTCTCCGGAGACCGAAGCGACTCTGAGAGAGTTCTTCACCTTAGTATCCACGAGTGTGGATGCAGCTAGGGCTGCGTCACGTCTAACCAACTCCAGGTTTGCCACTGAAAGGGCGGAGTTACACGTGGAATAAGCTACTGCCCTTGAAAGAAGTCTTAAAGAGGATTGTATATCCTGAAATTCTTTCCCTTGAAGGCGCAGTGATAACGCCTTAGTAAAGTGATCTGCGTAAGATAAGGCATCAAAACTGGCTCTGTTAGACGAAATAGCTGTTTCCAACACCGCGGTTGGAATAGAAGCCGACGACGGTAATGATAGCTCTAAGTCTTCCGCCCCGTCGTCCATACGCAGAGGAACTCTCGGAATACCCTGTCCTGCCGTGTCGAATTTATTCCTTGCATTAATGAAAGGCAGGTTGAGAGTATTGGCGGACAAGAAACCTGCTTTCCCCGTCTTGGAAGCAAGTTTAAATATAGCGTTGTTCAATAATTCAAATGTTCTTGCAACATTATTGGACTGCGACGGATACTCGGGAGCGATGTCCCTGAACCGCTCAAAAAATTCAGAGTCCAATGACGCTATAATCCTCTTGTCCGGAACCGCAGCAGTCTGGCCCGACGGAACAACTTGAGGGAGAAAGTGCCGGATGAAGTCCACGGCAGCTTTATGTTGTTCCGAAAGGGATAGCTCCAAGTCATCCGTATCCCTTTCACCATCCGGTCGGACCTCATGATGCTCCCGGTCGTCCGCCCCCGATGCTTCGGCGGAGCATACCGACCCAGCGCCGTCGGATAATTCCCGATCCGACACCGTTTCTGTCGGCTGCTGGGATGCTGCGATAAGTTGTGCTATCTGCACAAGTACGTCCGGCATCGAGACCTGCGGAGGAGCAGTCTTTCGCTGCTTCGCCGAGGGCAGCTCCGCATCTGATGGCTCCCGCATACTTTTCCTATGCGAACGTCCGGAGTCCATCGGCCTCGTGTCCCTGGCTGCCGGATGGTGTGACCTGGTCGCCGAAGAATCCTTGATCGGCGAAGCTGGTAAGATATCGACGGTCACGCAGCCAAGGTGCGGTCGTGTGCGCTGACGAGAGAAGAAGAAGCCTGAGCAGTCTCCGCAGACTGCCTATACAACGGAGCGTCCCGAGCGACGGACGTATGCTCCGCTTGCGACACATTTTGTACCACAACATCTGGTCCCAGATGTTGTTGTACGAGAGAGGGGCCTCTCTCGCTCGCGGCCCGGCTGGACCTGGACGAGCTAGGAACCGGACTCAAGGCTTCCTCCGATCTCGCCTACTATCCGCCGTCACTGGGTGTGCACGTTGAATGTTTATAGTGCTCGCATCACCCAACATTTCCTCCTGGACCGCATCGGACGAACCCGGCTGCCAAACCATTCGGTGAATGGACGCTACACCGGGCGAGCTAGCGGACATTTGTTTAATCTCCATGAGCACTTTTGCCGCTAGCTCTGTATTCATTAGGGACGACGGAAGCGCACTTGAGGAAGATAACATGGAAACATCACCCTGTTCTTGTTCCTCTGAAATAGAAACTGAGAGAGTAGAGTGACCTTGCGGAGAAAGAGCCGGCATAGCCCTTTCTCCAGTAACAACATACCGTGACACACGTTTCCAATGTTTGTCATCCCAATATTGACATATAGAACAGGGATTAGTGCGAGAACACTGACTACAATTAATACAATGATCATGAAAGTCAGAGGAAGATTTCTTCCTATTACAATTTGAACAATAACCTTTCATTGTGAAAAGTCAACAAGTCCTAGTTACTCGCACAAACCCCTGACACAAAGATACATAATAACATGATCCATTAATAATGAAAAAACAATTGCAAATCAAAATAATTTTTGAAAAATACTTTTTCAACGAAGCCCAAGTTTCTGAAAAGTAATGTTGAGCCCCGATGGATCCGATGGCTAAGTGTGGTCAAAAATTTTAAATTTATATTAAATAATTAATGCAACACTTACGGATAATAAAAATGTATCTTATAGTGAGATAAACTACACCAAAGGCAAACAGCCCCCCTCAAAAGAGACTGTTGCCAATGTAAACAAACAGTGTAAAACACCAGAAAACATGACTCCAGGCACTGAAAAAACTGGCCCGAAATCAGTCATCAAAATTACACTCTATCTGATGCAAGACAGAGACTCCCAGGGGAGAATCTGCAGAACATCAGATGGAAGATGCAGAACACAAACGTTATACACCCATGGGTGAAAACGTAACTATGGGGAAAATAACAGAAAACATTCTGTAACCAAGCAACTCTCCCAAGAGAATTTTAGAAATGAACTTTCTCAAAAATATGCCAAAAGCATGGGAGAATTGCAAGGGGGGACTTAGAAGGCCAGGGGAGAGGAAACACTGAATAAGCAGTGCAACTTTTTAGCAAGAATGACAACAAGAGGCCCATGCCTCGAAAATAGGCAACTTAACATAATTTCATAAAAAATTTTAAGTACAGCCCTGATTATTTTTTGTCACTCCTTTTTCCTCTCCTCCTTCTACATCCTCCTTAGAATCACCATTTCTCCAATAATTACGTGTCTGGCATCCTTAAAACTGAGATTTACAAGCACAAAGATCAGTGAGATGTTGACTGATGAAGGGCCAAACAGAGAATGATAATTGGCGCCAATTTCGGAACGTCCTTGACACTGCACATGCGCAGTAGGGGCGAAGTATGGAGGTCCTATAGGACATGATTTCTTTTGGTTTTGGATGCAAATTTTGGGGATTGGGGGGCAAAATTTGTGTTTGGCCCTGGTTTTGTTAGAGTTAGCACCAGCTAAGCTAAGTCTGGGTCATTGGTACAGTATAAAAATATGGATATCAGTTCATCAAATCTGTGTTCGAACTATTTTTGTTGTAGTCATAAATCATCTGAGCAATTGCTATCTTTATTTGAAGAAACTCTTAAGGGCATCATGGCTGAACATGCACCACCCAAGTCAAAAATTATAACTAATAGGGAAAAAGTGGAGTGGTTTTCAGAAGATGTTAGAGCTGCTAAACAACAGCACCGCAGACTTGAGCAGCTTTACAATAAAACGAAGCTTGAGATTCACCGGCAAATGTTCTGCTACCAAAGAAATACAACTAATAAGATCATCAAAAAGGCGAAGAGGGAGTACTACAATTCTCTTATAGAAGAGTCATCTAATACAAGGGTGCTGTTCTCGCTAACCAATAGTCTCCTTGGTAAAGAACAATAAGTCATTCTCCCAGATCATCTAAATACTGAAGAAATTCTGGAAAAATTCAGCGACTATTTCATAACCAAAATTCAAGTAATTCTGGATAGTATACCATCACGTGAACCACCAGAGTTTGATCATCTTGATATAAAAAGTGATTTTTCTAATTTTCACTCTGTCTCAGAAGACGACATTCGAAAAATGATTTTATCATCATCCAATAAATCCAATGATCTAGATCAAATTCCATCATTCCTTTTAAAAGAGACAATTGATTATCTTCTGCCAGCAATAACATCTATTATATCTGCATACCTACATGAGGGATTTGTTCCAAATGCATTGAAAAAAGCACTTGTTACTCCACTCATCAAGAAACCATCTCTTGATCCTGACAACCTGAAGAATTATCGACCAGAATCGAACCTCTCTTTCCTGTCTAAATTGTTGGAAACGGTTGTTGCTTTACAAATCAAAAATCATCTGCATGAAAATGCTCTTTTAGAGCCGTTCCAGTCTGCATATAAAGCCAAGCACAGTACAGAAACAGCCTTACTGCGAGTCAACAATGACATTGTTAAATCAGTGTCTGAGGGTAAGGCTGTACCACTTGTTCTCTTGGATTTGTCAGCAGCATTCGACCCTGTCGACCATGATATTCTCATGCAGACATTGACACAACATGGCATTTGTGGAACTGTCTTATCGTGGTTTGTATCATATCTAGAAGGTCGCAGTCAACAAATATACATCAATAAGATCGGTTCAGAAAGTAGGACGTTAAAGTGTGGTGTTCCTCAGGGCTCAGTTCTTGGACCACTCGTTTACTTTGTACACTTCTTCTCTCGGTCGCCTTCTTAAAAAGCATGGCATATCATATCATCTGTATGCAGACGACACCCAACTGTACATCACATTCAACCCACCTGTTCCAAGTGACTCCTTCACTGCAGTCAATAACATGGAAACTTGCATAAATCTTGTGCGGGAATGGATGATAGACTTTAAACTGAAAATGAATGACTCTAAAACAGAATTCTTAGTGATATCCGGGGTTCGCCTGCCTACACCCTCTGTTACATCAATTCTGGTTGGAAACAACATCACTATGAAAAGTGAATCGGCCAGGAATATTGGACTGATTATGGACTCAAATTTAAAACTAGACATCCATATCAATAAAATATGTCAAAAATGCTACTGGCAGCTTCGTAATGTTGGAAGACTGCGACCTTATCTTAACCAGTCAGCACTTGAAAAACTTGTGCACTCCTTCATCACCTCACAACTAGACTATTGTAATTCAGTGTTAGTGGGGCTGTCCCAGTGCCTGATTCAGAAGCTTCAAAAAGTTCAGAATACTGCTGCTAGGATAATTACTGGTACCAAACGCTCTGAACACATAACACCTGTTTTACGACAATTACATTGGCTTCCAGTTAAACAGAGGATTGATTTCAAAATATTGATCTTAGTATTCAAATGTATCCACAAACTGGCTCCAGTTTACCTGCAAGAGCTCCTCACCATATATAAACCAACGCACAGTCTCCGATCTAAAAACCAAATTCAACTAGTTGTGCCTTTTAGCAGATCTAATCAGGCTCATGATCGTGTGCTCTCCATCGTGGGTCCCAGATTGTGGAATTCCCTGCCAATTAGTGTCCGAACTTCAGAAACTCTCGATGTCTTCAAAAGAAATCTTAAAACTTTCCTATTTACTGAAGCATTCTCCTAAACCTCTCTAAGAGGCAACCAAAACAGATGTGCCTCTTCATTTCAGACTTAGATGTGAGTCTTCCATGGAAGACGTGTGTCGCCTGCACTATATTTTAATATTTCAGACAGAATTCTAAGTGGAAAAGGGGCATAACTCTGGAAAACATACAGCGGATCAAAAAAAATAAAATAGGAGGTGCACAATGCCATTATGTGATAAAGAATCACTGAAAGTTTCATCAAAATCCATTCATAGGTTAAAGAGGAGTGGCGGATAAGAGAAAGTTTGACGCGGACGACGACGCAGACGACGTGGATGACGCAAGACGACAAAAGTAATCCCTATATGTCGCTCCCCACTTCGTGGGGCGCCGACACAAAAAGTGTATTTATTTCTGTCAAGCGTTTTAGAGCACTATTTGTGGTTTTACGCTCTAGAAAATCAATTATTATTATAAAAAAAATATGATAGGAGAAATACACAGGTTATCACCAGAATACAGGAAAATGACCCAATTCCTGTTAATACAATATACTTTTTAATTGAATATTTTGGCAAAGTGGCTTTTCAATTATTGGAGTTTCACTGTTGCTTTTTTTTTAACTGGTTGAGTGCTAGAAGCCACTATCAGTGGCTTTTGGAAAAATGAGGATACTGGAGCAAAAGTAAATGTTTTCCTTGCTCATGTTTCATATTCAGTCAAATGCAAATAATATTTTGTTTATATAAATTTGTTCTAGTGGGAACTCTCCAATAATTTGTAATAAAGCACATTCTGAATAACAAATTCAGACCACCAAAAATTATTTAGTCCTCAATCAGTTAAAGGCCAAGTATCCTGTGTATAGAATTCAGGATTGGCTCATTTTTTAATGCCATTTAACAGTTTCCAAATAGCTCAGAAAGTTTTTTCAATGTAACAATCTTTATTCATTATCAACAAAGCTATATTCCCATGTAACATGTGAAGCACATAATTTTATAAAACAACAGTAATAATTAATTTTGTTCAAACACAAGAAAACTGAGTGACAAATATAATGGTTGGAAATATCTTTATTTTACCAGTTTTCTTTAAAAATGTTTAAGTATATCGTCACATCTCTAATTTTGACTATTTTTTCTCAAATTCTTTGCATGTTGTGTTTCTAAAATGTTTAGAACCCATACTCTTTATTTTTTGAAGCATCAATTTATGACATGTTGACAGAAAATCTGTGTGAAATGAAAAACAATAAGTAACTAAAATTTCACAAGAAGCTGCAGGAGTTTGTGAATCATTTAGAAAGTCAGACAAAGGATTGTGATTGGATTATGACCCAGTTCTGATCCAATCAGTATTCTCTATCCACTTTCCTTCCCGAAATACTGAAGAATGTCATCCATCTTTAAAAAAAAATTGTGAGGATATTGAATCAGAGAGGCTATTTTCATTTGCTCTTTCGGGGGGTGTGGATTTGATTTCATAGTATTTTATTTTGGAAATCTTGGACCATTTGTGCCTGTGTCACAATCAAATTGTGATCTGATTGTGAAAATACTGCTTTGGTGCAGTACAGGAAAGCAAAAAGGGTTCATCAAGTTTATCAAACTACAATTCAAATTTCATGTCGTTATAAGTGGAGAAAACTTTTCAAAATAAAACAAATTGAACGGCAAGTTCTTCGCGTCAAGCAACCCAGATTGGCCGTATTATTAATTGTTTGAGTGCTAGAAGCCCATATGTGGGCTCTGATGAAAATACTGTTGCTCCATTAAAAAGCTTTGTATTCTGTGGGTGTGCTTCATATTATCTTAGAAGTAAAATATTTTGTTCATATGGATTTGTCTAGACAGTTTATTAGAGAGTGCCCTCAGGCACTTTCCAACAAACTGTTATGTGAAAGGCAAATTCAAGCTGACCAATTCTAACAACCAAAATTAACCCTCTGCACACTGATGACAAATTATCCAAATTTCAGCCTGAAATATTTACCAATAAAGCAACTAGGAATTTAACTCCATACATGCAGGTGGAGATTCCTGCTCAGGACAGCATTTCTCTTGCCATTGAAATATGTATAATTTGGGTATATTTAATCCAATTTCCACCCTCTAAATTGAATGGATTTTTTCCCAAAGGTTTCTTGAGTTAAATTTAGATGAATTTTTCATCAAATCTGGTCATGGCTGCTTCATAAAAATATTTTTTAAAAATTCAGCGGGACATTGGTAAGTATAAAAAATAGGCCGATGAAATCGTCAGATGTGTACCCATACGCGCAACTAGTAGAAAGCTGTATGACGGAGGGCCACCACGGATGCCGACATTATGTACACCATACAAGGTATGGGTACATATAGAAATGGATTGGAGGAGTGTCTAATTTGATGGATAAAGGGTTAATATCTCCAGATCAAATTATCAGATTTACATAAAAAACTATACAGCACAGCACATCAGTAACCTGAATAAATATATAAAGTGACATGACAATCGGATTGATATTTTTTGAGTTATCTCATGCCAAAGGGATTGGAGGAATTTTCAATTTGAAGGATAAAGGGGGTTAATATCTCCGGATCAAATTATCAGATTTACATAAAAAACTATACAGCTCAGCACATCAGTAACCTGAACACAATTATAAAGTAACTTGACAATCCAAGCAATATTTTTCAAGTTATCAAATGCCAAAGGGATTGGAGAAATTTTCAATTTGAAGGATAAAGGGTTAATATCACGGGATCAAAATAACAGATTTACACCAAAAACTATACAGCTCAGTACATCAGTAACCTGAACACAAATATAAAGTAACTTGACAATTCAAGCAATATTTTTCAAGTTATCGAATGCCAAAGGGATTGGAGGAATTTTCAATTTGAAGGATAAAGGGTTAATATCTCGGGATCAAATCATCAGATTTACACCAAAATCTGTACAGCTCGGCAAATCAGTAACCTGAACACAAATATAAAGTAACTAGACAATCCAAGCAATATTTTTCAAGTTATCGAATGCCAAAGAAATGGATACGGACGCTGGACGGACGGACGGAGGGACAGACAGACAGACGGACGGACGGACAAAGGATGGACGAACGACAGATGGTCACACCGGATGCCGGCATTATGTGTACCATACATAGTATGGGTACACATAAAATATACAAATTACTTTAAATTTATCATATTTTTATACAACAACCAATGGCCCAGACTAGCTGAATCATAAAAATGCTGGAGGACCTAGGACTTGAAGGAAAATCCAATCTCTCAATTACATCGATAAAGAATAGATCCTACAGGAGAATAGAAGACATAGGAATTACATATGTCCTTCTCTTATAAAAAAAAGAGAATGACATAACATCAACAACGTAATTGAGAATTACATAATTTCTCCATTTAATGCCAGCATAACCCATTATGCTAATTCGGTGAAGGAAACCAATTATAAAGCTAGTCCAGAGAATGAGACACTCTATACTCATTTAAAAGTGTCCGGGGATTGTATAGAGATGCTCGTTTGACACGTAACATATACAAATGCTTCACAGTGAGCTACACTTTAAAAACAGTACATAAATGAGACGTAGTTATTGCTTCACAGTGAGCTACACATTAAAACCGGCCAGCACGGATGCTGGACTACTGTCTCTGGAAGAGGCTTTGCTTTTCACTATAAAGTCAGATAACATAAGGGAAAAACCGTTACCCCACCCTTCCCCTTGTTCTGAAGGACAATTCCTCAGAACGAAGAGGGCAGCGGAACGGCGTCAGTGCTTGAGCTGACTACCTAAACATCTAGATGTAATATTAATGGACGACATTCTGAGCAACAGAAAGAGGACTCAAAGATCTAAGGTCACCAGAGATGGACTCTAAATTTCTAAGGTAAAACTTGGTAAATGAAGAGGGCTGTGTTCAGTAAGCAGCCTTCATAAGATCAGTAATGGTTATGCTGTTAGAATAAGCCCAAGAAGTGGACAGTGCTCTAACCTCATGCACTGAAATCTTGTTGACAGAACGTTGATCCGAAGATAGACTTTCATAGGCAATACATATTGCCAATTGAATCCATCTAGCGATAGAATGAACCAATATATCTTTCCTGTTAGGAATCAACAAAAGAAAGAATATTTTTCTTCCCTTCCTAATATAACCCAATTGATGTTTGTAAATGTGCACTGCTCTAACTGGACACAGCAAAGGTCTACGGTTGTTCGAGGACGGTAAAGCCCTAATGATAATAGGCTATTATGATGAGCATAAGTGTCAGATAACATAGACCTATAGCCCTTAACAGTGACGAACTGCAAGTTTAATACATCAAACAAGTAGACCGGGAAATTGGCAATCTGTGGAATGGACGGATCATAGATGTCTACAGACTGGTCCATACACCAACGGAAGAAAACCCTCCACTTTACTGCATAATTCAACAAAGAGAAGGCCCTCCAACAGTTAGAAATTGTGTCCACTGCTCATCCTGTAAAATGTTTTCCGTGCAGGAAGGACCGCACAGCAGAAATACGTGAAGGTCCAGACCTTCCGGGTTGTGATGTAGTGCGCAGGACTTCCCCTGATATAGAAGGTCCTTTCGAGGAGGAAGCTTCCGGGGAATGTCCCAAAACAGACACTTGAGAAGATTGATCCAGGGTTTCTGTGATGACAGAGGTGCTACTAGCAGGATTTTGCAGTGATTTTTTTAACAGAATCTGCTGAATCAATGGAGCAGGAGGATATGCATATCCTATCATTCCATCCCACGAGATTAATAAAGCATCTACCACGTATGCTTGATGATCTGGGCATGGTGACACAAACGTCGGTAATTCATTGTTCAGGTGTGTCGCAAAAAGATCTATCTGACTGAAAACTCGCTTGTTGAGAGTCCATTCCGACGGTAACAGGCGACCTTTTCGTGAGAGCGAGTCTGCTAGTACGTTCAGACGACCCAGTATATGACAGATTGAGAGAACATAATGACTCCGAGTGAATAGGAGAATCTTCTCCATTAGTTCGCATAACGGAATCGAATGAGTGCCACCTTGGTTCCTGAGATAAGCCACTACTGTTGAATTGTCCAACAGAATCTGAACATGGACGTTCGATATTTGAACAATCCATCGTTGTAGTGCTAGCCAGATAGACATCATCTCTTTGAAGTTTATGTGCTCCTCCAGGAACTGAGGGTCCCAAAGACCCTGACACTTCAAGTCTGCGGGACTTACGGATGCACCCCAGCCCCTCTGACATGCATCCGTCATAATCGTGAAGACCGGATCCGGCAGCTCAAGCGGAACTCCCTGAGTCAAGCACTGGAGATCCACTCAAATCTTAACCTTTTGTTTTTCTAGGTCCGCTAAAACAATCTGAGCTTCAAGCAAATGCATCTTCTCACTCCAGTTCTGAGTAAAGAATATCTGGAGGGGACGCGTGCGCAGACAGCCCATCGGAATAAGATATGCAGCTGCTCCACACAGCCCCATCAGTCGCATAAACTCCCTCGCAATCACTGCGGTCGAATTTAGACAAAAGTGAGCATAACAACTGACTAATTTTGCTCTGGGTAACAGCAGACAAACCAGATTGTTGTTAGTCTCGAAGCTCATTCCGAAATGAATGAAGGACTTGCCATGGATGGAGCTAAGTCCGACTTTTTCTCGTTTACTATGAAACTGAGACATCGGAACCAGTGAAGCAGACTCTGAACATCATTCTGAAGAATAATTCTGTTGCCGGATCTCTGAAGAATGTCGTCCAAGTAAGCCGACATTACCACAGACGAATGAGCTCGGAAGTATGACATTACTGAGTTCATTATTCGAGTGAAAGCCCAAGGAGCTAGGTTCAGACCAAAGCTCATTGCTCTGAACTGATAAACCTCTCCTTGCATTGCAAATCGCAGGTACTTTCTGAATGCCGGATGTACCAGGACATGAAAGTAGGCGCCCTTCAGATCTATGCTTGCCGCATAGTCATCCACTCGAATCCTCGCTCTTACTGACCGAATGGTTTCCATATAGAACTTTGGAGATATGATCAACATGTTTATTCTGCTCTAGTATATTACCGGTCGAAACGAGCCGTCTGGCTTCAGTACGAGGAACAGTTTTCTGTAAAAACCTGGAGAATTTTGATTCTCGACAACCTCTATTGCTTTCTTAATAAGAGAACCTGTATCTCCGCAAGGAGAGACTCTCTTTTGGAAGGATCTGCCGGACAATTTGTCCAATGCTGACTTCTTGTAATTGGGGGCTTTGCTTGGAATGATAGCCGCAGGCCTGCGGAGACTACATTTCTCACCCACTGATCTTCTGTCACTTCCATCCAGTATTCCGCGAAGTTTGATAACCTTCCACCAACTGGAAAGCAACAGAGGTCTAGACCATCACCTGTACGACTTACGAGGCTTGCGGGAGGAGAAACTATGTCCTCCCTGAGAAGAACCTCGTCCTGTCGGCATAGGGGAGTCTGACCTATAGTCTCAATCAGATCTGCGCCCCTTTCCCGAGTCGCTATATTGACACCCTCCGGAGTTACCGTAAGAGGGTTTCCTGTACCCTCGCGAGGCATTCTCTTTTGTTGATTGGGAAGTGGAACGACCTTGCCTACTGCGGTCTGCTGAAGCGTGTTGTTAAGATGCAGATTTCAAGAGCAGTGCACTGGAAGCTTTCTTTGTAGTCTGTTCATAAACTAACGAAAGCTTGTCGTTAAATAGTGTGTGTCCGGAGACCGGAGCGACTCAGAGAGAGCTTTTCACCCTGTCCGCGATAAGTGATGACGACGCAAGGGTTGCATCATGTCTAACCAACTCCAAATTTGCCACCGTCAGGGCGGAGTGGTACGTGGCATACATGACATACATGCGCAGTTAACAAAAGTATGGAGGACCAGATAGGACTTGAATTTTTCGGTTTTGAATGCACATTTTGGGGATTGAGGGGTTCAAAATTTGTGTTTGGCCCTGAATTATATTGAGTTTGCACCAGCTCGTCTGGGCCATTGGTTGTAGTATAAAAATATAACCCCACAAGTGGCCACTGTACTAACCCAACCCCACAACTGCCACTGACCCTAAATTGTAAACCCCACAATGTATCTCTGCTAAGCCTGGATGGACGCTCGGATGGACGGACAACAGATCACAACCCATCCCAATAGCTCATACTTGACATTGTGAAGTTGAGCTAATATATATATATAGTTAAATGAAGTGTTAATTAGATACACATCAATAGTAAATACACCTTGTAAACATTTAGAGTACAGGTCAGCTAACAGCTCAAGCTTATCTTCATTGGTAACCTCCTCTCTCTCTGCAATTTTTAACTGTTCTATCATACTACACTGTCTCTCTAACAGAGATTTTGTGGGAGTTAATGGAGGGTGGAAGTTTCCAGATCTTACATCATCCACAGAAGTTTGTTTTTTGGCTTTTTCTTTCCTGAAAAAAGGGGAAAAAAAGCAAAGCTACATGGAGAAATAAAAATCTTAGCACCACTCAGTGCAGTGTGACTCTACTTCATCAGAGTGAAAATAAATATATTAAAAATTCTGTCAATCCAAAAGTATTCAAATATCACAAATACTCCATTACTCACAATTTTGTCAATTACCTGTATTCTGAGATAAATTTTAAAATCCTTTCTGATCAGGCCGAATGGGGCTAGTGTGCGCAGCTTGTAGATCCATTGGATTTCTAGTGTTCGTATCCTTATTTCAGAATGGCTGCTTTCCAGATCTGACTGGAGAATGTGAATGATTCAAATACATCGGTTGATTTGTTGAAATGAATTGCGATTGGGGGCTGCCGTGAATGTTTGATGTCTACTAGATGTTCCTGTAAGCGAACGTACCTGTATTCTATTTACATATAGGTTATTACCACCATGTGGATTTCAGAAATGGTGTATTGAAGTCTCGACGTCACCCCTGGAGCAAAAATAGACTCGTCCAATATGTGCCCAGACAATAGTATTGAAATGATTAATGCCATTTGGATTTTTACTGATCGATTAATAACTGGGCAGTCGGTTATGCTATGCCAGGTGCTAAATTACTGTCTGTTTCATATGGGTCGTGGTTTTAGAATATGTCACATATCTCCCCCGTTCTGTTTGTTATTCAATTATAAACAACCATTCAAATCAAAGATTAGGTGAACGAGCAAATTTTCGCATTACAACCTTATCGGTGGGTCTTCATTTTCCCTTCATTTCTTTCAAAAGCTCACCGTTGTTGTCATTTAAAGCTAGCAGCCGACATGTTTGTTTACCAAAGACACATAATGATAGCATGATAGTTTCATCTATTTTCACATGAGGGGTTCAATGGTGGTTGCAAGCTGTGTTTTGATGGATTTGGATACAGATCAAACATAAATCTGAACCGTTCCACAACATTGGTATGTTTGTTACAAAATCTGGACCCAAGTAAAACTTACGATCACAAAGTGATGATCGTTTCTGTAAAATAAATAAAATATGATTAAAAACAACTGTAGAGGCTTTCTAAATAAAATTTTGAAGTTCACACTGATAAATTTTGTAACAGCTTTAAAAACATTGTGCACGAAAACAGAACTGTGAATGATTTAATAATGTTTTTCTTTTTTCTGCCTAAAATTTATTTTCCAAGAAAAATTCTTCAGTAGGGTCAAAGTTTATCGCCGGTTGGGGTGGGGATAAACCCCATATTTTTCACCAGACCAAAACACTGATTTTGACAGATTTCTGATTGAACAACCCAATCATGTACCGTTTTCTGTCAGTTAATTACTGGTGTTTAAGGCCACATATTTCTGCACAATGGCTAATCATGACCATGACAGTTTTATGGGTGGTGGAAGCTGGACTACCCGGAGAGAACCACCAAGTAACAGTGAACAACAATCAGCTCCCCAACATACTAACTTCACACATGCAGAGTTAGCATTGGTTGAAGACAAGTACACCATCAACAATGCCTTATGCCTTAAAACACAACGCCACTGTGCCCCCACATGGGCAATAAGGGTGAAGTGTCTTGCCCAAGGACATAACGTGGTTGTCGCAGGTGGGATTCAAACCGATGACCTCCCGGCTTGCAGTCTGTACCTCTACCAACTGAGCCACCATGCCCCTATGTACCATTTTTGCATCCAACGCTGATTACTTATCAAAAAATCAAGCTCAAAAGTATGTTTCAACCAGAATACCAGCTTTTACATCCATCTCGCCAAATTTACCAACAAGAGGTACAAAATAAAATTCCCCTCGAGCCAAGAGCCCAAACTTCTCTCACAAAACTATGAGTGGACTTTGGGTGATGCCCCCCCTCCCCCACCACCACCTCCCGAAGTCCACACCGACACTGTCCTGCCATTGAACATAGTACAATAAAATAATAATTATGTCAAACGAATTGCATTGAAATGAAGTTTGGGGAAATGGGCCAACAATCTTTGGTTTATCGCATATGTATCTTGCAAGGAAACAGATTAAAGATGACAGTCCGGGGTTGGGATAGCTGGCGGCAGGTCCTCAATCAGGGACATCGCTGACTGTCTACACTATGCTCCCCAAAAATGCACTCCACCTCCCAATGTGACATATAGACACATGTTCCAATTTTTTACTGTCAGTGAATTTATAGCCCATTCTCTTTGAAATCTGGGCGGAACATACAAATAACTTGAACTAAGTTTTAAAAGCTTAACCTGGCTATTCAAGACGTGACATGTTACGACCAACAGCCCCCTCCCTCCCCCCCTCCCCCCCACTGTCCAAACCAGTTCAATAACATAAAACTCGGACTTCGCCAAAGTAATTTGTGTCTGTATTTTACATATGTTTGGGGTCGTCAGCATTTCATACCATTCAAATCGTCGTTAGAAAAAAAATTGTAACATACTTCGCGAGGGTAGGTTCATTTTATGCTCGTAAATCTGGCAGTAAGTACTGTTTTCAATGTGTGTGTATTATCTCTCTTCCACATTTCTAAGAGGAAAAGTTACGTCTCGATTAAAGAAGTGAAGAAAGTCTTAATTTTTGAACTTTATAAACAAAATCTTCGAATATGAAGCAAGAATAAATAAAATGAATTGAAATTCACATGGCGAGAGGGGTGGAGGAAGGGGTGAGGTACTGCAGTGGCTTGCACGTATCATTTTCATCTTCCACCCATCTTGGGAGCTTTTTAAAAAGCAAATGGTTTTTATATTTTTGGAGGGAAAACACATTTTATCCTCTTGGGTGTGGGTGGAATGTAGGAAGAAAGTTAAACAGTAAAATCGGAACTAATATATATCATTAATTGATGGGAGGTCATTTGAATTTGTTTTAAGAACCATAGGCGTATAAGACGAGGAGGGGGGCGGTTGCCACCCCTCCCCATCCAGAAAATGCAGTTATAATCATAGTATAGCTGAATTAGATTAAGTATGCTCACGTCCTGTTATGTCATAGAAAAGTCACGTTTCTCGATGACGTGCATGTTCGTTGTCACAAGGGTGGGGCTTCACGGTGGAAACACCCCCCCCCCCCCAAAAAAAAGCAACGTCTAGAAATTTCAAAAATCTTACCACTATTTCAGTCACGGCAGGACACCTCACACCCTATGGTAGACTTTGTGAAATACTTCTTGGAATGCAAGGCAAAAAATCAAAATTACATCTTGTGCTGGCAGTGAGGGGTACATTCAGGAGGAACAAACTTTGGATCGCAGGTAGGGATTGTCTAAAAAGAAACTGTTTTTTCCAGCCTAGTATTTATATTTATTATTTGCAATCCCACCCCATCCCCAGTCTAAGTTGAATTTTAAAAATTATTTCAATGTGAGCACCAGTCTTTCTGAAGTTAATTTAATCAGTGCCAGATTTCTTCCACTATGCCTATATACGAGTGGATGAGAAAGCAAAAATTTCGACTTATTCTACCAGTATATCATCAACTCACAGTGGATAAGCCATCATAAGCAGAAAATACAGAAACCGGAAGTTGGATCTCACGAGGCCTAGAATATTTTGTGCTGCCCATTGGGTGTAGTCTGAAGTGGCCCAGGGGGGGCAACCAGAGTCTCCACGCCAAAAAGAGGTGAAACGGTAAAACAATTGGGAAAAGAAAACGAAGAAAGAAGACAGCCAGATATTGGACTATTTTTATATGGGCCTATGAACCTCACAGTTCGGACACTGATACCGGCATTTCTGCCCGATGCCGATTGGATTCGCAGCGGCAAATTCAGTTTCGTACACAACCATACACATGTGCAGATGTCAATGAGTTCCTATATCAATTTTCTCTCAGACAAGCGCATTCGGTAAAAATAACACATCGAACCCTAGATCTGTTGCCGTAACCACAAACATGTGAGCTTAGCTTCACTTACATGGCACATACTGCGTGACGCAGGCCTGTATGTCCAAGTTTTGAATTTGAATTCTAGAGTGAAACAATGTTACAGAGAGTCTCTATAGTTTAATAATAGAAATTCCTTATTCTAATAAAAACCCTTCTCAGATCCACTGTGTGCTGCGGCAGATTAGGTGGCTGCAAGACGATAGCAATTGAGTCAGCGGAACTTAAACAACTGGACATGGACAAACTGATTGAAGATTTTGCAGCACTGAAGGCAAGGGAGTTTCATTCAAATAGTCCCTCATCAATTAATTTGATCATGTTCAATCTCTTCATTGCAAGCCAAATCTATCGTAATTTTGAAGATGCACATCCACAATAATTTTGGTGATACAATCAGTGTGATGGTATTAAAATGTAATTGGGCAAGGCACTTAACCCCAATTGTCCACATGGGGGAACAATGACGCAGTGTACTAAGGTGTACTGCACGTCAATGGGGTGCATATCTGCAACCAATCTAACCCTGCCTGTGCTGCAGTGCAGAGTTACAATTTTGGGGAGCTGACAGCTGCTCGGCGTTACTCGGTGGTTCTCTCTGGGTACTCCGAGTTCCTCTACTCGTAAAACTGTCACTGACACGATATGACCTTGGCTGTTAAACCTTAATAAATAAATAAATAAATAAATAAATAAATAAATAAATAAATAAATAAATAAATAAATAAATAAATAAATAAATAAATAAATAAACTAAAATGTAAAACTCACAACTGTGTCAATTGGTTCTATTGTATAGGCCTGTTTATTTATCAAGGATCAGTAAATAACAGAATTAATGGTGAAGTGCCATTTGGAATTTAGTTTTGAAATTGGGATTTGTTGCATAATTGATGTTTCATGCTATGACAATGAATGCATGTCTGACAGGGTTGTATACAGAAAATTTACCATATTACGAGTGTGCGCGAATAAGCTTCAGGTGCCTCATGGAAAAAATTATCAAATTTATAAATAAGTGTCCATTTCAATTGGAAAGGTGGGGGGACTGTCGTTCCACAGGTAATAGAAGCTATTGATATCTTGGGTTTTCGGTCACTTCGTCTTTATGAACGATTATAAAAAATGTAAACTACATCAGGCAGGATGCTAATGTTAAGTGTATTTCCGGAAGTCTACCCACATGATGTAGTGTGCATTTATATAACATCATTGAAAAAGGCCAAGTGGCAAAAAGCTCCAGTTACGAGAGTATCTACAAGATAGGGTTACTGGTGTGGAAGAAGTTCCTGCTGCTTGTGACACACCATGAGGGTACCTACAAGATAAGGGACTAGGATTAAAGAAGTTCTTGCTGCTTGTGAAACACCGCGAGTGTATCTACAAGATAGGGAACTAGTGTTGAAAAAGTTCTTGTCGCTTGTGACACTCTACGAGGTTATCTACAAGATAGGGGACTAGTGTTAAAGAAGTTCTTGCTGCTGGTGACACACCACGAGGGTATCTACAAAATACGGTTAGTGGTGTGGAAGAAGTTCTTGCTGCTGGTGACACACTGCGAGGGTATCTACAAGATAAGGGATCAGTGCTAAAGAAGTTCTTGCTGCTTGTGACACACCGCAAGGGTATCTACAAGATAGGGGACAGGTGTTAAGGAAGTTATTGCTGCTTGTGACATACCTCGAGGGTATCTACAAGATAGGGTTACTAGAGTTGAAGTTCTTGCTGCTTGTGACACACCACGAGGGTATCTACAAGATATGGTTACTAGAGCTGAAGAAGTTCTTTCTGCTTGTGACACACCGCGAGGGTATCTGCAAGATACGGTTACTGGTGTGGAAGAAGTTCTTTCTGCTTGTGACACACCGCGAGGGTATCTACAAGATACAGTTACTAGTGTTGAAAAAGTTCTTGCTACTTGTGACACACAGTGAGGGTATCTACAAGATATGGTTACTAGTGTTGAAGAAGTTCTTGCTGCTTGTGACACACCGCGAGGGTATCTACAAGATAGGGTTACTAGTGTTGAAGAAGTTCTTGCTGCTTGTGACACACCGAGAGGGTATCTACAAGATAAGGGACAAGTGTTGGAGAAGTTTTTGCTGCTTGTGACACACCGTGAGGGTATCTACAAGATAGGGTTACTAGTGTTGAAGAAGTTCTTGCTGCTTGTGCCACACCGCGAGGGTATCTACAAGATAGGGGACTGGTGTTAAGGAAGTTATTGCTGCTTGTGACACACCTTGAGGGTCTCTACAAGATAGGGTTACCAGTGTTGAAGACGTTCTTGCTTCTTGTGACACACTGTGAGGGTATCTACAAACATATGACAATTCCAAGAATCTTATTGGTGATCTCAGCAAAATATCAGATGTTGTTTTGAAAGACACTTCCTCAAAAAAATGTAAACTACATCATGCAGGATGACAATTCCAAGACTCTTACTGGTGATCTCAGAAAAATATCCGACGTTGTTTTGAAAAACAGTTTCCTCAAAAAGAGAGAAAAATGAAAATGCAAAACAATCAATCATATAACAAATTTTTTTGTAAAACATTAAATGTACATTTGTATTTTTTATAATGATGGGAAAAGTGCTCAAAGAAAAACACTAGTGTAAAAGCATGAAAATTTCTCTTACTTTTCATTCACTGATAACAACATATCCTAATATTTGTTTCTGGAAAGCTCTCTGAATTGTCCATGAATCTTTCTCAGAGAGTGATCACATCACTGGAGAAAAACATAAGAAACATCTTCTCACATTCACCATACAGCGTTTTTCTGTAATTTGTTTTAATGGACGGATGGATGGACAGACATAGGAATACCATAATATGGCCTGTTCGAGAGAACGAATGTATAAAAAGAATGTTATGTGTCAAAAATAGGCCGATGAAATCGTCAGATGTGTACCCATACATGCAACTAGTAGAAAGCTGTATGACAGAGGGCCACCACGGATGCCGACATTATGTACACCATACATGGTATGGGTGCATAGAGAAATGGATTGGAGGAGTGTCTAATTTGATGGATAAAGGGTTAATATCTCCGGATCAAATTATCAGATTTACATAAAAAATAGGCCGATGAAATCGTCAGATGTGTACCCATATGCGCAATTAGTAGAAAGCTGTATGACGGAGGGCCACCACAGATGCTGACATAATGTACACCATACAAGGTATGGGTACATACAGAAATGGATTGGAGGAGTGTCTAATTTGATGGATAAAGGGTTAATATCTCGGATCAAATTATCAGATTTACATAAAATGAAAGTGTCAATGACACTGTAGCTCAACTTGACAAACTTGAACTTGGTAAGTTATAAATGAAATGGCAAAATTGAAGATCATTGGTACCAATGTCATTTTTTTTGCCAGTGGCAACATTTTTTGACAGAAACCGAAGAAAATCGATAGCTCCCATCTAGAGGCCTCCCCAAACAAGCATACCAGGTTTCAAAGCCCTGTAGGGTGAGCCAAAGGGAAATATTAAGTCTTCTGACTAAACTAAGTTCTAAGAACGTTGGCCGTGGCAACATTTTTTGCCGGAAATTGAAAAAAATCGATAGCTCCCATCTAGAGGTCTCCCCAAACAAGCATACCAGGTTTCAAAGCAATCTGATCATAAATGGGCCCTGTAGGGTGTGCCAAAGGGAAATATTGAGGTCTGACTAAACTAAGTTCTACGAACGTTGGCCGTGGCAACATTTTTTGCCGGAAATTGAAGAAAATCGATAGCTCCCATCTAGAGGTCACCCTAAATAAGCATACCAGGTTTCAAAGCAATCAAATCATAAATGTGCCCTGTAGGGTGTGCCAAAGGGAAATATTGTGGTTTGACTAAACTATGTTCTAAGAATGTTGGCCACGGCAACAATTTTTGACGGAAATTGAAGAAAATCGATAGCTCCCATCTAGAGGTCACCCCAAACAAGCATGCCAGGTTTCAAAGCAATCCGATCATAAATGTACCCTGTAGGTTGTGCCAAAGGGAAATATTGAGTCTTCTGACTAAACTAAGTTCTACGAACATTGGCCGTGGCAACATTTTTTGCCGGAAATTGAAGAAAATCGGTAGCTCCCATCTAGAGGCCACCCTAAATAAGCATACCACGTTTCAAAGCAATCAAATCATAAATATGCCCTGTAGGGTGTGCCAAAGGAAAATATTGTGGTTTGACTAAACTATGTTCTAAGAACGTTGGCCGCGGCAACATTTTTTTCGATGGAAATTGAAGAAAATCGATAGCTCCCATCTAGAGGTCACCCCAAACAAGCATACCAAGTTTCAAAGTAATCTGATCATAAATGTGACCTGTGAGGTGAGCCAAAGGAAATTGTGGACGTACGTACTAACGTACTAACATACTAACGTACTAACATACTAACGTACGTACGTACGCCGACAGACGAGAAGTGATGGCAATAGGTCAGCTTGACTTTGTACAGCTATACAGCTCAGCACATCAGTAACCTGAACACAATTGTAAAGTAACTTGACAATCCAAGCAATATTTTTCAAGTTATCGAATGCGAAAGGGATTGGAGGAATTTTCAATTTGAAGGATAAAGGGTTAATATCTCAGGATCAAAATAACAGATTTACACCAAAAACTATACAGCTCGGCACATCAGTAACCTGAACACAAATATAAAGCAACTTGACAATCCAAGTAATATTTTTCAAGTTATCGAATGCCAAAGGGATTGGAGGAATTTTCAATTTGAAGGATAAAGGGTTAATATCTCAGGATCAAATCATCAGATTTACAACAAAAACTATACAGCTCAGAACATCAGTAACCTGAACACAAATATAAAGTAACTAGACAATCAAAGCAATATTTTTCAAGTTATCGAATGCCAAAGGGATTGGAGGAATTTTCAATTTGAAGGATAAAGTGTTAATATCTCAGGATTAAATTATCAGATTTACACCAAAAACTATACAGCTCGTCACATCAGTAACCTGAACAAAAATATAAAGTAACTTGACAATTAAAGCAATATTTTTCAAGTTATCAAATGCCAAAGGGATTGGAGAAATTTTCAATTTGAAGGATAAAGAGTTAATATCTCGGGATCAAATCATCAGATTTACACCAAAAACTATACAGCTCGGCAAATCAGTAACCTGAACACAAATATAAAGTAACTAAACAATCCAAGCAATATTTTTCAAGTCATTGAATGCCAACGGGATTGGGAGGAATTTTCAATTTGAAGGATAAAGGGTTAATATCTCAGGATCAAATTATCCGATTTACACCAAAAACTATACAGCTCGGCACATCAGTAACCTGAACACAAATATAAAGTAACTTGACAATCCAAGCAATATTTTTCAAGTTATCGAATGACAAAGAAATGGATACGGACGCCGGACGGACAGACAGACGGACAGACGGATGGACAAACGACGGATGGTCACCCCGGATGCCGGCATTATGTGTACCATACATAGTATGGGTACACATAAAAACTACACATCACAGCACATCAGTATCCTGAATACATATACAAGAGGCCCCAAGGAGCCTTGATCGCTCACAGGCCAAAGTGGTTCAAAGAAGTATTTGGGGGGTCACATTCAGTTAGACATGGTTCATCAACACTACAAAGGAATGAAGTCATGAGAGACAAATTTTATGGAACTAGGGACATGGCTTGAACAAATCTGAATCTTACCCCTCGAAGGAAGCTGCATACCAAATATCAAAAGCATTCATCTGCTGGATCTGAAGAAGATTTTTAAAGAAAATTCCTCATTTTGAACTAAGTTATCATTCAGGCTCCCACAGTGAGCCCAAATATGAACCCAGGGACTTGGCTTGAACAAACTTGAATCTCACCTCCAAAGGATGCTGCATGCCAAATATCAAAACATTCCGACTGCTAAATCTGAAGAAGAAGATTTTTAAAGAAAAATTCCTCATATTGACTAAATTATAATTCAGGCTTCCACAGGGAGCCCAAATATGGACCCAGGGACTTGGCTTTAACAAACTTGAATCTCACCCCCCTAAGGATGCTACACACCACATATCAAAACATTCTGACTGCTGGATCTGAAGAAGAAGAATTTTTAAGAAAATTCCTCATTTCGAACTAAGTTAGAATTCAAGCTCCCACAGTGAGCCCAAATATGGACCTAGGGACATGGCTTGAACAAACTTGAATCTCCCCCCCCCCCCCACCCCCCTCAGGATGCTGCATACCAAATATTAAAACATTCTGACTGCTAGATCTGAAGAAGAAGATTTTTAAAGAAAATTCCTCATTTTGAACTAAGTTACCATTCGGGCTCCCACAGTGATCCCAAATATGGATCTAGGGACATGGCTTGCACAAACTTGAATCTCTCCCCCCCCCCCCCCCTCCCCAAAGATGCTGCATACCAAATAGCAAAACATTCTGACTGCTAGATCTGAAGAAGATTTTTAAAGAATAGTCCTCATTTTGAACTAAGTTATCATTTGAACTCCCACAGTGAGCCCAAATATGGACCTAGGGACATGGCTTGAATTCCCCCCCCCACCCCCCCCCCCCCCCACCCCCCAAGCATGCTGCATACCCAATATCAAAAGATTCTGCCTGCTGGATCTTGAGAAGAAGATTTTTAAAGAAATTTGCCTGAAATGTGCTAAGTTCAAATTTGGGCTCCTATACTGAGCCCAAATATGAACCCAGGGGGCCGATTTGAACCAACTCGAATCAGATATACCCCACAATGTTGCATACCAAATATCAAAAGATTCTGCCCGCTGGATCTGGAGAAGAAGATTTTTTAAGAAATTTGCCTGAAATGCACTAAGTTCGAATTCAGGCTTCTATATTGAGCCCAAATATGAATCCAGGGGGTGGATTTGAACAAACTTGAATCTGCCCCCCTAGAGATGATGTATACCAAATAGGAAAGAATTCTGCCTGGTGGATCTGAAGAAGAAGATTTTTTGGAATTTTGGAAAGAAATTCATGGGTGCTATCAGAGTTATGCTCCTTGTGGTGCCCCCTGTGGGTACGGCAAGTTTATTTGTACAAGTTTGAATTGTCATATGATGGGGAACATGCACACCAAATTTGGATCAATTTGATCCAGTAGTTTGTGAAGAGTAGTCGATAATGTAAAGTTCACGACGGAGGACGGAGGACGACGGACGGCAAGTTATAAGTTAAGCTCTTCGGTGAGCTAATAAACTAACATGACAATCGGATTGATATTTTTTGAGTTATCTCATGCCAAAGGGATTGGAGAAATTTTCAATTTGAAGGATAAAGGGTTAATATCTCAGGATCAAATTATCAGATTTACACCAAAAACTATCAGTAACCTGAACACAAATATAAAGTAACTTGACAATCCAAGCAATATTTTTCTAGTTATCGAATGCCAAAGGGATTGGAGGAATTTCAATTTGAAGGATAAAGGGTTACTATCTCAGGATCAAAATAACAGATTTACACCAAAAACTATACAGCTCGGCACATCAATAACCTGAACACAAATATAAAGTAACTTGACAATCCAAGCAATATTTTACAAGTTATCGAATGCCAAAGAGATTGGAGGAATTTTCAATTTGAAGGATAAAGGGTTATCAGATTTACACCCAAAACTGTACAGCTCGGCACATCAGTAACCTGAACACAAACATAAAGTAACTTGACAATCCAAGCAATATTTTTCAAGTTATCGAATACCAAAGGGATTGGAGTAATCTTCAATTTGAAGGATAAAGGGTTAATATCTCAGGATTAAATTATCAGATTTACACCCAAAACTGTACAGCTCGGCACATCAGTAACCTGAACACAAACATAAAGTAACTTGACAATCCAAGCAATATTTTTCAAGTTATCGAATGCCAAAGAAATGGATACGGATGCCAGACGGACAGACGGACAGATGGACGGTCGGACAGACAGACAGATGGCCGGACAAAGGATGGACGAATGACGGTGGCCACCCCGGATGCCGGCATTATGTGTACCACACATAGTATGGGTATACATAAAAATGAAAATCCATAAACTTCGAATCTCGGACACTATGTTCATTTGTAGGGCTGCTATGATTATCGGTTTTCAGAGTCGACTAGTCGGTTGTGATAGTTGATGGTTAGTCGGTTAGTCATTCACATATTACCTCCACATTATGCTGAAATACACTGATGTAAAATTAAAATGTCGTCTTAAATTCTGACGCTGTTTTGCGGTTTCTGTTAAAACATTGGTTCAACAGAAAGAGTTGAACAACAGGCTAACAGAAATGGTAAACACCACATGAACACAAGCAAATACAGAATGATAGTATCATAATTTATTCAGAAAAAAATACAGTCTTCGAGTCAGTTTATGTGAAAATGGACAAGATTCTCGAAGTTAATGATGTTATTGCCCATGTTACTTAGGCAACTTAGGTTTTGTGTGGTTAGATGATAGATATTATTTACGCCACAATTTCTTACCACTAAATTTCAAACATTTAAGCATAATATACAGTGGAATTTTTAGTGAGGCACAACGCACAAGTAAATCAGTTCAAAATCCTGACAACACAAGTGAAAATCAAAGCACCATCTGTACTCTGAAGTTTTCATTTGGGCCATTTTGGGGATCAAGAAATTGTCGCTTGATGAAAAATGCCAGGAAAATAGCATGCAGTGTTTATTCAAGCCAATCGGATCATGTAAATATTAGGGTTTACCAGGAATTCCTCACTGACATAATCAATTTTTTGTCACATGATGCCAACACTTCAAAGTATGGAAATTCATTCATTAATTTTTAGTGTAAATAAATTCCACTTCTATATTAAAATTATTGGATTTAAAATGGCAACAATTAACATGGATTATCAACAATTTGTTCACAATGGCTTGATCCAGTGTGGAGTTTAGGTATGACAACGTCCATTTTATGAGATAATATGCAAGGGTCAAGTCAAAATTGCTGCCTATTTTCATGATATGAACAAAGAATATGAAGGATACCAGGTATGGAGAAACATTACATTCCCCTTGCAGACCAATATTATCATTGAGTGGCATGATGTATAAGACTAAAAAAAATAGTCGACTATGAAAAATAATAGTCGACTATAGCACTTTTCGGCAGTTAGTCAATCAAACGAATAGTCGCGGCAGCCCTATTCATTTGTTTTTCATGATTCAGTCTTACTTCCACAACATTTTATTTTACATTTTATCGAGAAAGAGACTGTTTTGTCAATTACAGTACTGAATAACACTGAAGTGAAAACATTCAAGTCATACCTCAACAGCTCTCTCTCTTCTTCAAGATTTAATGATGGACTTTTCTCATCGATCACTCTTGCAAATGGGTTACTCCCTTCTTGATTTTTTTCCTTCTTGTTCTCCACAATTTGAGCCAACTCCAGAAATGCTCTATTCTGCGGTTTGCAGATTTCATTTGGTTTCACTGGTGTTGGATTGATTCTTCTTATTGCTTTTTCACTTGGTTCTTTCTTGGTGTTTTGTCTAGATGAAGATGCATTTGTGCTGAAATTGTAAAGTGTGAACTGTACATAGGGACATAAATCTTTTCTGGGAATACATGTATGTTGACCTAATTAGCAAATGGAAGTTAAACTAGAATGAACATGTCCATGATGATGGGACACCAATGCTCACATCCACCCACCCTAATGGTGAAGCCCAAAGTTTTGCACAATCATACATGTAGGGCATAACAATGACATTACTCACTTAATTAAACCAAAAAGAGAATTCTGCCTTCCTTTTGTGATGGCAAGTGAAACTCTTAAATTTCATATTATTATTAATACTGAAAAAACACAAAGATACTGTGTGATAATCACCAAAATAACAAAGTTTTCACACATTTAATTGCCACATTTACAATTTTACTACAGGCCTGGAAATAAACCGCGAACAACCATTTAGGTTACGTCAATTGTCAAATATGCGAGAGAACCACAGGTTATGGAAAAATAATACACGAGGCTCCAAGGGGCCTGAGAATGCTCACCTGACACTGACAACTATCAACCGAGTGTCCTGATTTGAACAAACTTGCATCTTCCCCATTAAGAAAACCATATACCAAATATCAAAACATTCTGACCGGTGGATATGAAAAAAAAAATTTTTTATCCCCGCATTTTAAAAAATGCGGGGATATTGTCATGATCTCCGTCCGTACGTCTGTACGGCCGTACGTCCGTACTTCCGTACGCCCGGTTTTGTAATTCGAAACGCTGTAACTTTCTACAGTTGTTCGATAGGGTCTGTGCAACCCAAAAATACAACTTTTAAATATTTGTGCCACCAGGTGGCTTCTGTGGAGCCACTTAAAAAATGCGTTATTTTTTCACTTTTTTGCTGAATAGTCCCAACCTATGTAATTCGGAGCTCTAAAATTACACTAGGGTGTTGCTAAATGATCTGTAGATATGTAGGAAGGTTTCGGATTTTTCGGGTGCCACGTGGCTGTGCCACCGTAGCCACTTTTGTGTTTTCTTAGACCGTTTCCAGCAAAAGGCTCGTAGGATATGTAATTCGAAATGCTAAATCCATGCTCAGATGTTGCAGTAGGGTCTATAGATGCGCACGAAGGTTTCGGATTTTTCGGGTGCCACGTGGCTGTGCCACCGTAGCCACTTTCGTGTTTTCTTAGACCGTTTCCGGCAAAAGGCTCCTAGGGTATGTAATTCGAAACGCTAAAACCATGCTCAAATGTTGCAGTAGGGTCTGTAGATGTGCACGAAGGTTTCAGATTTTTCAGGTGCCACTTGGCTGTGCCACCATTGCCACTTTTGTGTTTTCTTAGACCGTTTCCGGCGAAAGGCTCCTAGGGTATGTAATTCGAAACGCTAAAACCATGCTCAAATGCTGCAGTGGGGTCTGTAAATGCGCACGAAGGTTTCGGATTTTTCAGGTGCCACGTGGCTGTGCCACCGTTGCCACTTTTGTGTTTTCTTAGACCGTTTCCGACGAAAGGCTCCTAGGGTATGTAATTCGAAATGCTAAAACCATGCTCAAATGTTGCAGTGGGGTCTGTAGATGAGCACGAAGGTTTGGGATTTTTCAGCTGCCATGTGGCTGCAACACCATTGCCACTTTCGTGTTTTCTTAGACCGTTTCCGTCGAAAGGCTCCTAGGGTATGTAATTCGAAACACTAAAACCATGCTCAAATGTTGTAGTGGGGTCTGTAGATGCGCACGAAGGTTTCCGATTTTTCAGGTACCACGTGGCTGTGCCACCGTTGCCACTTTTGTGTTTTCTTAGACCGTTTCCGGCGAAAGGCTCCTAGGGTATGTAATTCGAAACGCTAAAACCATTCTCAAATGTTGCATTGGAGTCTGTAGATGCGCACGAAGGTTTGGGATTTTTCAGGTGCCATGTGGCTGCGCCACCATTGCCACTTTCGTGTTTTCTTAGACCGTTTCCGGCGAAAGGCTCCTAGGGTATGTAATTCGAAATGCTAAAAGCACGCTCAGATGTTGCAGTAGGGTCAGTAGATGTGCACGAAGGTTTCGAATTTTTCAGGTGCCACGTGGCTGTGCCACCATTGCCACTTTTGTGTTTTCTTAGACCGTTTCCAGCAAAAGGCTCGTAGGATATGTAATTCGAAATGCTAAATCCATGCTCAGATGTTGCAGTAGGGTCTATAGATGCGCACGAAGGTTTCGGATTTTTCGGGTGCCACGTGGCTGTGCCACCGTAGCCACTTTCGTGTTTTCTTAGACCGTTTCCGGCAAAAGGCTCCTAGGGTATGTAATTCGAAACGCTAAAACCATGCTCAAATGTTGCAGTAGGGTCTGTAGATGTGCACGAAGGTTTCAGATTTTTCAGGTGCCACTTGGCTGTGCCACCATTGCCACTTTTGTGTTTTCTTAGACCGTTTCCGGCGAAAGGCTCCTAGGGTATGTAATTCGAAACGCTAAAACCATGCTCAAATGCTGCAGTGGGGTCTGTAAATGCGCACGAAGGTTTCGGATTTTTCAGGTGCCACGTGGCTGTGCCACCGTTGCCACTTTTGTGTTTTCTTAGACCGTTTCCGAAGAAAGGCTCCTAGGGTATGTAATTCGAAATACTAAAACCATGCTCAAATGTTGCAGTGGGGTCTGTAGATGCGCACGAAGGTTTCCGATTTTTCAGCTGCCATGTGGCTGCGACACCATTGCCACTTTCGTGTTTTCTTAGACCGTTTCCGTCGAAAGGCTCCTAGGGTATGTAATTCGAAACACTAAACCATGCTCAAATGTTGTGGTGGGGTCTGTAGATGCGCACGAAGGTTTCCGATTTTTCAGGTGCCACGTGGCTGTGCCACCGTTGCCACTTTTGTGTTTTCTTAGACCGTTTCCGGCGAAAGGCTCCTAGGGTATGTAATTCGAAACGCTAAAACCATTCTCAAATGTTGCATTGGAGTCTGTAGATGCGCACGAAGGTTTCAGATTTTTCAGCTGCCATGTGGCTGCACCACCATTGCCACTTTCGTGTTTTCTTAGACCATTTCCGGCGAAAGGCTCCTAGGGTATGTAATTCGAAATGCTAAAAGCACGCTCACATGTTGCAGTAGGGTCTGTAGATGCGCACGAAGGTTTCGGATTTTTCAGGTGCCACATGGCTGTGCCACATGGCTGTGCCACCGTTGCCACTTTTGTGTTTTCTTAGACCGTTTCCGGCGAAAGGCTCCTGGGGTATGTAATTCGAAATGCTAAAACCATGCTCAAATGTTGCAGTGGGGTCTGTAGATGCGCACGGAGATTTCAGATTTTTCAGCTGCCACCTGGCTGCGACACCATTGCCACTTTCGTGTTTTCTTAGACCGTTTCCGGCAAAAGGCTGCAAGGGTATGTAATTCGAAATGCTAAAACCATGCTCAAATGTTGCAGTAGGGTCTGTAGATGTGCACGAAGGTTTCAGATTTTTCAGGTGCCACGTGGCTGTGCCACCATTGCCACTTTTGTGTTTTCTTAGACCGTTTCCGGCGAAAGGCTCCTAGGGTATGTAATTCGAAACGCTAAAACCATGCTCAAATGTTGCAGTGGGGTCTGTAGATGCGCACGAAGGTTTCAGATTTTTCAGGTGCCACATGGCTGTGCCACTGTTGCCACTTTTGTGTTTTCTTAGACCATTTCTGGCGAAAGGCTCCTAGGGTATGTAATTCGAAATGCTAAAACCATGCTCAAATGTTTCAGTGGGGTCTGTAGATGTGAACGAAGGTTTCAGATTTTTCAGCTGCCTAGTGGCTGTGCTGTTGCCACTTTCACATTTTCTTAGACCGTTTCCGGTGAAAGGCTCCTAGGATATGTAATTCGAAATCCTAAAACCATGCTCAAATGTTGCAGTAGGGTCTGTAGATGCGCACGAAGGTTTCGGATTTTTCAGGTGCCACGTGGCGGTGCCACCGTTGCCACTTTTGTGTTTTCTTAGACCGTTTCTGGCGAAAGGCTCCTAGGGTATGTAATTCGAAATGCTAAAACCATGCTCAAATGTTTCAGTGGGGTCTGTAGATGTGCACGAAGGTTTCAGATTTTTCAGCTGCCTAGTGGCTGTGCTGTTGCCACTTTCATGTTTTCTTAGACCGTTTCCGACGAAAGGCTCCTAGGGTATGTAATTCGAAATCCTAAAACCATGCTCAAATGTTGCAGTAGGGTCTGTAGATGCGCACGAAGGTTTTGGATTTTTGGGGTGCCACATGGCTGTGCTATCGTTGCCTCTTTCATGTTCTCTTAGACCATTTCCGGCGAAAGGCTCCTACAGTATGTATTTCGAAATGGTAAAACCATGCTCAAATGTTGCAGTAGGGTCTGTAGATGTGCACAAAGATTTCGGATTTTTCAGGTGCCACATGGCTGTGCCACCATTGCCACTTTCGTGTTTTCTTAGACCGTTTCCGGCGAAAGGCTCCTAGAGTATGTAATTCGAAACGCTAAAACCATGCTGAGATGTTGCAGTAGAGTCTGAAAATGCATAGGAAGGTTTTGGATTTTTTGGGTGCTAAGTGGCTGTGTCACCGTTGCCACTTTTGTGTTTTCTTAGACCGTTTCCGGCGAAAGGCTCCTAGGGTATGTAATTCGAAATGCTAAACGCATGCTTAAATGTTGCAGTAAGGTCTGTAGATGCGTACAAAGGTTTCAGATTTTTCAGATGCCACGTGGCGGTGCCACCATTTTTCTTCCGTGTTTTCTTTGATCATTTCTGGCGAAAAGCTCCCAGAGTATGTAATTTGAAATGCTAAAACTATGCTCAAAAGTTGCAGTAGGGTCTGAAGATGTGCACGAAGGTTTCGGATTTTTGGGGTGCCACCGTTGCCACTTTCATGTTTTCTTAGACCGTTTCTGGCGAAATGCTCCCAGGGTACATGTATGTAATTCGAAACGCTAAAACCATGCCCAAATGTTGCAGTGGAGTCTGTAGGTGCGCACGAAGCTGTGTCACCTGTGCCACTCAATATGATTTTAGTGTGTCATATAATACATTTCATCTTTGTATCAAGCATTCATACAAAGTCAAGGATGCAAATGCGGGGATACACTATAGTGTGCTTTGCACACAAGTGACACCATCTAGTTTTAAATATTCCTCATATTGAACTAAGTTATAATTCGGGCTCACACAGGGAGCCCAATATGAAACCAGGGACTTGGCTTCACCAAACTTGAATCTCACCTCTCTAACGATACAGTATCAATGATATCAAAAGATTTTTACTGGTGGACGTGAAGAAGAAGATTTTTAAAGAATGTTCCTCATATTGAACTAAGTTCATATTCAGGCTCCCACAGGGAGCCCAAATATGAACTCAGAGACTTGGCTTGTACAAACTTGAATTTTACAGCCCTAAGGATGCTGCATACCAAAAGGTTCTGATTGGTTCTGATTGGTGGATCTGAAGAAGATTTTTAAAGAATATTCCTCATACAAAGCTTTTGGAGCAGTGATTTGGGAGAAGAAGAGTCCTAAATATTTAGTTTTCCCCATTAACCACAATGTTAAAAAATGTTGATTCAGCATTTTTTCAAAGTATCGAAAAGTACCCTACGATGAAACCAATAGCAATTTTTTTGGACCATTCCATTCTGTTGGTCCTAAGGAAGCTTCACACCAAATAAGAATTCTCAGTTTTTCTAATTTTAGCTCCTGTGGTTCCCACAGGGCATTTTGAAAAACTTTTTTGGCATAAATCAAGTACTTATGAGCCATTAATATTTCATATCAAATTTGGTTCAAATCAGCCTCTCGGTTTAGAAAATAGAAATTTTGGGCAGGGCAAAACTTTTTGCCCCTCCCGTAAAGATAACAAATATTGCCCCTTGGACATCTCTTGAACAAACTTAAGTCTACACCTCAAAATGAATCTGTATACCAAATATCAAGAAATCTGCTACAGCTGGTTCATGATAAGAATATTTTTAAACAAGAGGCCCCAGAGGGCCTTAGGGTGCTCACTTGACATGGTAGCCTAAATATCCACCCAAGGAATTGATTTGAACAAGCTGTATATGCTCCTCCTAAGAAAAGCTTATACCAAATATCAAAAGATTCTGACCAGTGGATCTGAAAAAAAGATTTTTAAAGAATATTCCTCATATTGAACCAAGTTATAATTCAGGCTCCCACAGGGAGCCAAGTTAGAATCCAGGAACTTGGCTTGAACAAACTTGAATGTCACCCCCTTAAGGATGCTGCTTACCAAATATCAAAAGATTCTGATTGGTGGATCGGAAGAAGAAGATTTTTAAAGAATATTCCTCATATTGCACTAATCTGAACATTTGGGCACCCATAGAGAGCCTAAATATGGACCCAGGGATTTGATTTCAACAAACATGTGAATGAATCTTCCAAAGATGTTAGATGTGAAATATGAAAGCTTTTGGAGCAGTGGTATGGGAGAAGAAGATTCTTTAATGTTTTTGCCATTACTCACTGTGTTAAAAAGTTAAAAAATTTATAGTAATTTATATATTTTTTATACTTACCAATGACCCAGACTTAGCTGGTGCTAACTCTAACAAAACCAGGGCCAAACACAAATTTTGCCCCCCAATCCCCAAAATTTGCATCCAAAACAAAAAGAAATCATGTCCTAAAGGACCTCCATACTACGCCTCTACTGCGCATGTGCAGTGACGCAGACATCCCGAAATTGGCACCAATTATCATTCTTACTGGCAGTGCCTGGTCAGCGCTATGTACTCAGCGGGGAGGCAAGAGTTCCCAACTCCAGGGAGGGCCATCCCCGTCTGGGTCATTGGTAAGTATAAAAAATATATAAATTACTATAAATTTTTTAACATTTTTATACTGTACCAATGACCCAGACTTAGCTGAATAGTAAACAGGCTGGAGGGCCTAGGACATAGAGGAAAATCCAATAAGCTCAACTATATAGTAAAGAGGTAACCCCTTAAGGAGAAAAGGAGTATTAGGCTTTACATGTATCTTTCTTATTTAATATTAAATTAGAAAGATACACTACCCTTAATAATTGAGCACAATAACATTCATGTTCTCTATTAACATCCAGTATATCCCTTATACTAATTATTTTTAAAGCAAGCCAATAAATAAAGTAGTCCACAGAATTGAGACTCTTTATAGTCATTTAAAAGTGTCCGAGTATTGTATATTAAAGCCCGTTTGACACTTGACATATACAAATGCTTCACACTGAGCTACACTTTAAAAATAAGACATGAATGAATTTTAACATTAATATTACACTTTAAAACCATCCCGGAAGCGACTCAGAAATACTGACTTGGAGGAGGCATTCCCTTGCTTTTCACTATAAAGCAGGTGACCTAAGGGAACACCCCCCCCCCCCTTCCCCTTGCCCTGGGTCAAATAGCCCAGAGCGAAGAGGGCAGCCGGACGGAGTCACTGCCGGAACAGAAAGCCTGCATAACTATAGTTGCAACTGTTTAGTGGACGACATTCTGAGCAACAGATAACGGACCTAAACAATGCAGGTCTCCAGAAATGGACTCAATATTTCTGAGATAAAAATTCGTAAATGTGGATGGCTGAGACCAATAAGCAGCCTTCATTAAATCTGTAATAGCAACACTATTAGCATAAGCCCAGGAAGTAGAAAGAGCTCTTACTTCATGAGCAGAAATCTTAAGCACAGACTGCTGAGAAGAAGATAAATCTTCATAAGCAGTACGGATAGTTAATTGAATCCATCTAGCAATAGAATGGACCGAAATGTCCTTTCTATTAGGCATCAAAGACAGAAAGAAACGTTTCCGTCCCTTTCTGATAAACTGAGATCTCTGTTTATAGATACGTAACGCTCTAACAGGACAGAGTAAAGGCCTACGCCCGTCTGAAGACGGAAGAGCCTTAATAACAATAGGTTCCGGATATTTATTAGGAGCCTGATTCTTAGCTAAAAAACCCACATTAGTAGTGAAGGTGATAGTGTTCCCAACACTACGATAGTGAGAATCATCCACCGACAGTGCATGAAGCTCACTGACTCTTCTAGCAGAAGAGAAAGCTAAGAGAAAAGCTGTCTTATAAGATAAGAATTTGAAATCTACTGTCCCAAGAGGTTCAAATGGCTTTTCCTTCAATTTAAGGAGAACCCAAGCTAAATTCCACTTAGGAATTAATCTAAGAGTTCTGGGTCTATTTATCGAAAAGTTTCTAACCAACTTAGATAAAGAGACATTAGATCCAATTTGTAAACTATCATGATGTGCATAGGTATCAGATAACATAGATCTATAACTCTTTATAGTAACAGGCTGCAGTTTGATTTCGTCAAACAAGTATACTAGAAAGTTTGCAATGTCTGGTATAGAGGGATCGAATATATCTACAGAATGATCCCTACACCAATGACGAAAAACCTTCCACTTAGCCGCATAGATTAGCGAAGAGGAGGTCCTCCTACAGTTAGAAATCGCGTCCACTGCTCGTCCTGTAAAGTGTTTGCCATGCAAGAAGGACCGCACAACGGAAAAACGTGAAGGTTGAGACCTTGCGGGTTGTGATGGAGTTGGCGCGATTTCCCCTGCGAAAGAAGATCCTCCCGTGGAGGAAGCTTTCGCGGTAGGTCCCACAACAGACACCTGAGTAGATTTATCCACGGTCTCTGTGGCGACAGAGATGCTACCAACAGAATCTTGCATTGAGATTGTTTTATCTTTAGCAATACTTGTTGAATTAACGGCGCTGGAGGATACGCATATCCTATCATTCCGTCCCAAGGGATCGACAGAGCGTCTACTGCAAATGCTCTTGGATCCGGACACGGAGACACATACGTCTGCAACTGATTGTTGAGATGTGTCGCAAATAAGTCTATCATTGGCCGTTCCCATTGGTAGCAAATCTGATTGAATACTTGTTTGTTGAGAGTCCACTCCGACGGCAACAAGCGACCCTTTTGTGAAAGGGAGTCTGCTAGCACATTCAGACGACCCGGTATGTGACGGACCGAAAGAAGAACGTGATGTTCTAGCGCAAACAGAAGGATTCTTTCCGTTAGATTGAACAACGGAACTGAATGAGTGCCTCCCTGATTCCGTATATACGCCACTACTGTCGTATTGTCAGATAGGATTTGGACATGAGCATTGTGAATAATGTCCATCCAGTGACGTAACGCAAGCCAAATTGACATCATTTCCTTGATGTTTATGTGCTTGCACAGGAATTGCGGATCCCAAAGACCCTGGCATCTCGAATCCGTTGGGATTAATGATGCACCCCAACCTGTTTGACTGGCATCCGTCATAATGGTAAAACTCGGATCCGGCAACTGCAGCGGAACTCCCTGAGTTAACCACTGAATGTTAGCCCAAGTCTGAATCTCTTGTTTCACTTGATCTGACAAGAGAACGTCTACATCCAGCGAATGAATTTTCACACTCCAATTCTGAGTCAAGAAAATTTGAAGAGGACGTGTGCGTAACCGCCCCATCGGAATGAGATCCGCGGCGGCTCCGCACAGACCTATCAGTCTCATAAATTCTCTCGCCATGACTTTGTCTGCGTGCAGACAATAGCGAGCGTAACAACTGATTAATTTTGCTCTGGTTAACGGCAGACGAACGAGATTGTTGTGCGTCTCGAAGCTCATTCCCAGATGAGTGAATGACTTGGACGGCACCAGATCCGACTTCTCCTCGTTTACTATAAAACCGAGACGTCGGAGCAATAGAAGAAGATTCTGAACATCGTTCTGAAGCGTTAACTCGTTGCCGTACCTCTGAAGAATGTCGTCCAGGTAGGCCGACGTTACCGCAGACGAATGAGCTCGGAAATAGATCATTACCGAGTTCATTACCCGAGTGAAAGCCCAGGGTGCTAGATTCAATCCGAAGCACATCGCCCGGAATTGATACACCACTCCTAGGACTGCGAAGCGTAGGTACTTTCGGAATGTCGGATGTACCATGACGTGAAAGTACGCATCTTTGAGATCTATGCTCGTTGCATAATCGTTCACCCGAATACTCGCTCTGACCGATCGAATCGTCTCCATATAAAACTTCGGAGCGACGATCAGCTTGTTTATCCAGCTCAAATCTATGACTGGACGGAACGAGCCGTCTGGTTTCGGAATCAGAAACAGATGGCTGTAGAATCCCGGAGATTCCTGGTTTTCTACCACCTCTACCGCGTTCTTCATTAAAAGAGACTGCACCTCTGATAACAGAGCGTCTCTTTTCTGCGGATTTGACGGAAGATGAGTCCACTTTGGACTTCGAGTTAATGGAGGCTTTCGTTTGAAGGATATCTTTAGACCTTCCGATGTCACTCCTATCACCCAAGGGTCGTCCGTAATCGACGCCCATTCTTGTGAAAAGCTTGACAACCTTCCGCCAACCAGTACGCGATAGAGGTTTAAGCCATCACCTCCTGGACCTGCGAGGCCTGCGGTAGGAGAAACCACGTCCTCCACGGCCCGCACCTCGCCCCGTCGACCTCGGGGCGTCCGACCGATTGTCCCGGCCTGAAGGACGTTCTGAACGAGAGTCGCTACCCTGACGGTCTCTCGAATAAGACCAAGAGGACGCACCGGAACCTCTATAGGAACCTCTCTTGGGCGCATTAGACCCAGAAGTGCCTGTCTTATTCGTGTCTGCTGTATCCGACTTCTTAGGAGCAGATTTGAACAACAGAGAATCCTTAGCTTTCTTTGTAATTTTATCATAAATAGCAGAAAGCTTGCCGTCAAAGAGAAGTTCTCCTGAGACCGAAGCGACTCTAAGAGAGTTCTTCACCTTTGTATCCACTAGTGTGGATGTGGCTAGGGCTGCGTCACGTCTAACCAACTCCAGATTTGCCACTGAAAGGGCGGAGTTACACGTGGAATAAGCTACTGCCCTTGAAAGAAGTCTTAAAGAGGATTGTATATCCTGAAACTCTTTCCCCTGAAGGCGCAGTGATAACGCCTTAGTAAGGTGATCTGCGTAAGATAAGGCATCTAAATTGGCTCTGTTAGACGCAATAGCTGTTTCCAACACCGCGGTTGGAATAGAAGCCGACGACGGTAATGATAGCTCTAAGTCTTCCGCCTCGTCGTCCATACGCAGAGGAACTCTCGGAATACCCTGTCCTGCCGTATCGAATTTATTCCTTGCATTAATGAAAGGCAGGTTGAGAGTATTAGCGGACAAGAAACCTGCTTTCCCCGTCCTGGAAGCAAGTTTAAATATAGCGTCGTTCAATAATTCAAATGTTCTTGCAACATTATTGGACTGCGACGGAAACTCGGGAGCGATGTCCCTGAACCGCTCAAAAAATTCAGAGTCCAATGACGCTATAATTCTCTTGTCCGGAACCGCAGCAGTCTGGCCCGACGGAACAACTTGAGGGAGAAAGTGCCGGATGAAGTCCACGGCAGCTTTATGTTGTTCCGAAAGGGATAGCTCCAAGTCATCTGTATCCCTTTCACCATCCGGTCGGACCTCATGATGTTCCCGGTCGTCCGCCCCCGATGCTTCGGCGGAGCGTACCGACCCAGCGCCGTCGGATAATTCTCGATCCGACACCGTTTCTGACGGCTGTTGGGATGCTGCGATGAGCTGTGCTATCTGCACAAGAATGTCCGGCGTCGAGACCTGCGGAGGCGCAGTCTTTCGCTGCTTCGCCGAGAGCAGCTCCGCATCAGATGGCTCCCGCATACTTTTCCTATGCGAACGTCCAGAGTCCATAGGTCTCGAACCCCTGGCTGACGGATGGTGTGACCTGGTCGCCGAAGAATCCTTGATCGGCGAAGCTGGTAATATATCGGCGGTCACGCAGCCAAGGTGCGGTCGTGTGCGCTGACGAGAAGAGGAAGCCTTAACAGTCTCCGCGGACTGCTTATACAACGGAGCGTCCCGAGCGACGGACGTATGCTCCGCTAAAGACACATTTTGTACCACAACATCTGGTCACAGATGTTGTTGTACGAGAGAGGGGCCTCTCTCGCTCGCGGCCCGGCTGGACCTGGACGAGCTAGGAACCGGACTCAAAGGCTTCCTCCGTTCTCGCTTACTATCCGCCGTCACTGGGTGTGCATCTATTATGTTTATAGTGCTCGCATCACCCAAAATTTCCTCCTGGACCGCATCGGACGAACCCGGCTGCCGAACCATTCGGTGAATGGACGCTACACCAGGCGAGCTAGCGGATGACATTTGTCTAATCTCCATGAGCACTTTTGCCGCTAGCTCTGAATTCATTTGTGACGACGGACGCGCACTTGTAGAAGATAACATGGAAACATCACCCTGTTCTGGTTCCTCTGAAATAGAAACTGAGAGAGTAGAGTGACCTTGCGGAGAAAGAGCCGGCATAGCCCTTTCTCCAAAAACAACATATCGTGACACACGTTTCCAATGTTTCTCATCCCAATATTCACATATAGGACAGGGATTAATGCGAGAACACTGACTACAATTAATACAATGATCATGAAAGTCAGAGGAAGATTTCTTCCTATTACAATTTGAACAATGTCCCTTCATTGTGAAAGAACAACAATAAGTCCTAGTTACTCGCAAAAACCCCTGACACAAAGATACATAATAACATGATCCATTAATAAATGAAAAAACAATTGCAAATCAAAATAATTTTGAAAAAATATTTTTTCAGCGAAGCCCAAGTTGCTGAAAAGTAACGTTGAGCCCCGATGGATCCGATGGCAAAGTGTGGTCAAAAATTTTAAATTTATATTAAATAATTAATGAGACACTTACGGATAATATAAATGTATCTTATAGTGAGATAAACTACAGCAAAGGCAAACAGCCCCCCTCAAAAAAGGCTGTTGCCAATGTAAACAAACAGTGTAAAAACACCAGAAAACATGACTCCAGGCACTGAAAAAACTGGCCCAGAATCAGTCATCAAATTACACTCTATCTGATGCAAAACAGAGACTTCCAGGGGAGAATCTGCAGAACATCAGATGGAAGATGCAGAACACAAACGTTATACACCCATGGGTGAAAACGTAACTATGGGGAAAATAACAGAAAACATTCTGTAACCAAGCAACTCTCCCAGGAAATTTTAGAAATGAAATTTCTCAAAAATATGCCAAAAGCATGGGAGAATTGCAAGGGGGGACTTTAGAAGGCTAGGGGAGAGGAAACACTGAATAAGCAGTGCAACATTTAGCAAGAATGACAACAAGAGGCCCATGCCTCGAAAATAGGCAACTTAACATAATTTCATCAAAAAATTTTAAGTACAGCCCTGATATTTTTTTGTCACTTCTTTTTCCTCTCCTCCTTCTATCCTCCTTAGAATCACATTTTCTCCAAAAATTACGTGTCTGGCATCCTTTAAACTGAGATTTACAAGCACAAAGATCAGTGAGATGTTGACTGATGAAGGGCCAAACAGAGAATGATAATTGGCGCCAATTTCGGGACGTCTGCGTCACTGCGCATGCGCAGTAGAGGCGTAGTATGGAGGTCCTTTAGGACATGATTTCTTTTTGTTTTGGATGCAAATTTTGGGGATTGGGGGGCAAAATTTGTGTTTGGCCCTGGTTTTGTTAGAGTTAGCACCAGCTAAGTCTGGGTCATTGGTACAGTATAAAAATATGATGACTTGGCATTTTTTCAAAGTCCTGGAAAAGTATCCTATGATAAAACTGATGGTAATTTTTTTATTTTTTGGACCATTCCTTTCTGCTGTTTCTAAGGAAGCTTCACACAAAATAATAATTCTCAGTGCCGTGTAGTTTTGGAGATATGGGTGTTTTACATTTTTTCTATTTTTAGCTCCTGTGGTTCCCATGGGTCAACGGGAAATATTTTTTTTGCATAAATTAGGTACTTATTACCCAATAAGCCCTCCTATCTAATTTGTTAAAATCAGCCTCTCAGTTCAGAAAATAGAAACTTTGGTATAATTTGCAATCACACAGGAAGCCCGAATATGAACCCAGGGACTTGGTTTTAATAAACTTATATCTCACCTCCCTAAGGATACTGTATACCAAATTTCAAAATATTCTGACTGGTGGATGTGATCAAGATTTTTTAAGAATATTCCTCATAACCACCACTTATGTGAAATTCCATTAAAATATGGCCAGTGGTTTGGGAGAAAAAGACCCAAACACCACCTTCATGACAAACGAAAAGTGATCAGAATAGCTCACCCTGCGTCAGGTGAGCTAAAAACATAGATCACATTCCTTATCCGGCACGGTTTGCCTATCAGGCCCAACTTTCTTTTGAAACTAACTCAACTCAAAGGTTACACATTACATCCACACATGAATAGTGAGGTATGCTGTTTACATGTGGGTGCGGTGGCTCAGTAGGTTGAGGTGCAGGTTGCAAGCAAAGAGCTCCTCGGTTCGAATCCCACCTGTGGCAACCATGTTGTGTCCTTGGGCACGGCACTTCAACCCCATTGTCCACATGGGGGTGTTGTGTACTAAGGCATACTGCATGTCGATGGTGCACCTGTCTTCAACCAATGCTAACGATACTTGTGCGGCATAAAACTGTTGTGGTCATGATCAGCCATTGTGCAGAAACATGTGACATTGAACACCAATAAATAAAAATAATACGCCATTTACATCTTAATAACTTTCCTCCAAATTAAATAGCAACAACTAACACATGGTCTCGCAAAAACGAGATCGCACATTAGTTGTTGCTATTTACTTTCTGTGCAAATTATGTCAAGACGTAAACAGAATGCCTGGCGTAGTAAAAACAGAAAAGTATCATAAAACTTTACTTATAGCTTACAACCATGTTTATAGCAAAACTTGCTTACGGGTTATGATGAAAGCTATTGAAGTCCAGGCCTGTTACGAGGAAGGAAATAAAAAGGAAAATCAAAACTCGGCTTTCCTTATGTAATCAAAAGAAATTTCACATCATTATACAAAGACTTCCAAACGTAACCATCCAGAAACCTCAAAAGAACAATGGTTTTGCACAATTAAGGGCAATAAATATCACCAGAAACCTGAAATCAACCTTGCTCTTTAATTACTATTGTAAGGACCATCAAATTGTGAATTGTTTGTTCAGAGGAAAGTGAAATTATAGCGTGTAAATTTAAAAAAATAAAGTTTATGCAAGTATCTACCGGATTTCATCCTCTAAAAATCTTAAAATTAATGATATATTTTATTTTGTTGTCAGAGAAAAAACTGCAATATGTCAAATCAATCTCTCAAAGGGTAGTAAAGTTATCACATAGAAACAAACAAGAGGGATGTCACAACCTGTCCGTTCATCTACATCCTTGCTTGATACAGTTGTTCCAGTGTCAAGTAAGCACCTTGAAGCTGCATTTTTATTGTCTATATCCCCTAAAATAATACATATATTTAATTTTTAATAAGATGTATTGTAATTATCAAACATTTTCAGCAAACATCTATATGTAATAAAAGTTAACTAATCAACAAAAAAAGGGTAAAACATTAGGCCTAAAAAAATTAAAAATCTGTTTCTCAGGCACTCCTGCATGGTCGTTTTGTCTGAAGCATGCTCTCTTTTTAAAACTAATGCAAATTTTAAAAAAAAATAAAAATTAAATGGTTTAGGTCTGATATTTTATCGAAGTTAATAAAAATGATAAATTTGCTTTAGCATTCCAAAGCCTTCTTACACTCAAGGGATGAAATACACAATCACCCATGCTATTCTGTAGGTTATGAGGCCTAAAACATAAAAAAAACAAGAACATGAACTTTTGGTTGCAAAGAAATAATTACAAAAATCAAAAATAAAATGAAAAAAATGCACGCCCACAAGAAATTTTACAAAAAAAATGGCCTGAGAAACAGATCTACTTTGTGGGGCCTTACCACAATTGTCTTCAATAACCTATGTCAACAATATCAATTACCTGTGAAGACCCACAGAAACCAAACTTCCCTTAACACAATCTTTTACAACCTAAAATCGACTATGTCCAGAAAAATATGAATATTCTGACTGAAAAAAAAAAAGAAGATTTTCATAAAATTTGGTTAACCCTTTACCTAACATGAAAAGCAGACGACACGTGCAAAAAAAATTCTTGAATAACTAATTTTTTTCATTTTTTGTCTCAAAAAATGAAAAAATAATTAAAATTAATAGGCGATTTTTTAAAATAGCGCTGGCCGGTTTTGGCCGTTACGTTGGGTAAAGGGTTAATAAAGTGTGGTTAATATCTAAAGATGCCTTTTGAATAAAAAAATATACAGTAATGAGAAGTTAACACATCACAATATGCATAATAGCTGACTTAAACACTAATTCTTACAGCTAATAAAGAACTAAGTTTTGGGTAACAATCTCTATCAAATTCCTCAAAAATACATAAATTAAGGGTTAAATATTACTGCAATGGTCTTCAATAACCTATGTCTTCAACATTAATGACCTGGAAAGACCCACAGAGACAAAACTCACAGTAACACAAACTTTCACAACCTGCAATAAACTATCTCCGGAAAATAAAAAAAACATTTTATTTAAGTTTGCATTGGTTATAAAAAGAGAGTATGCGGCAGCCAAAATGACCATGCAGGAGGATCTAAGAAACAGATTTTTTTCCTTTTTTAGGCCCAAATGCAAATTCTTACAACCAGAAAAAAAGAAATTTTGGGTGGAAATCTCCATCAAGTTCCTAAAATATACTTATAAAATAAGAGTTAAATATTACTGCAATGGTCTTCAGAAACTTATGTCTACAATATCAGTCAAGTGAAAAGATCAGACACACAACTCACCGTAAAGCAAATTTTTTACAACCTAAAATTGACTGTGTTTGGAAAAAATATGAATATTTATAAGGGTTATATATTACTGCAAATCAATGGTCTTCACTAACCCAAGTCTATAATATCAATGGCCTGGATAGACACACTGAAACAAAACGCACCTTAACATAAACTTTTACAACCTACAATTAACTATCTCTGAAAAACAAGAGGCATCAAGAGGCCTTAATTGCTCACCTGACAAAGTGGTTCAAAAAAGTATTTTGGGTCACATTCGGTTAGTCATGGTTTATCAACACTACAGAGGAATGAAGTCATGAATTTATTCATAACTGCAGTGTCCATGTCAGATGATTATTATCATAGGTCTTCCTGACTGCTTCCAATTCTATCAGCTGCAAAAAAGCACTGCCAAACTCCCAAGGGTTGTGTTATGTCACTGCAGTTTGAAAGGCAAATTTTTTGATAAGGAATGGATTTGAACAACCCTGAACCTTACCTCATTCCTCCCTGCCCACCACCTGCCCCTCACCCAAATATTAAGCTAGGGACTCGTATTGAACAAACTTGAATCTAATACACCTAGAGACGTTATATACCAAAGGATTCAGACTGGTGGATCTGAAGAAGATTTTTAAAGATTTTTTCTCATATTGCACAAAGTTAAAATTTGGGCTCCAATTGAGTGCCCAAATATTAACTCAGAGACACAATTTCAACAAACTTGAATCTGCCCCCCCCCCCCCCACCCCCCACAAGATGTATACCAAATATGAAAGCATTCTGACTGGTAGATCCAAAGAAGATTTTTTCAAGAAGTTTCCTCATATTGCACCAAGTTAAAATTCGGGCTCCAACAGAGAGCCCAAATATTAACTCAGGGACTCAACAGGACTCGATTTGAATAAACATGAATCTGACACCCCCCCCCCCCCCCTTCTGCCCCCCCCCCACCCCCCGAGATATTGTATAGCAAATATCAAAAGATTCTAACTGATGGTTCTGGAGAAGATTTTTAAGGAAAGTTCCTCATACCGCACTAAGTTAAAATGCGGGCTCCCATAGGGAGCCCAAATATTACAGCCCTTGAAATTGTTCATTTTTACGATGGCACTTAACTGCTGTCACAAATCAATTTTGCGACGGCATTTTAAATGAATCTTTATAGCTGTACAGGCCTGTCACCATGAGTACGATGGCAATTGTTTGCTGTCGCAAATCCATATGACAGTATTTTGCGACGGCATTGCCATTTGCCGTTGCCAATTTCAAGGGCTGTTAAATATTAATGCATGGACTTGATTTGAACAAACTTGCATCTGACATCCCTAGAGATGTTATATACCAAATATGAAAGCATTCTCACTGGTGGATCTGAAGTAGTAGTTTTTTAAAGAAAAGAAATTTTCTCATATTGCACAAAGTTAAAATTTGGCCTTCCCTAGGGATCCTAAATATTAACTCGGGGAACTGATTTGAACAAACACCCCCCCTCCCCCCCCCCCTCCCGAGATGTTGTATACCAAATATGAAAGCATTCTGACTTGTGGATCTGAAAAAGATTTTTAAAGACATTTCCTCATATCACAGAAATTAAAATTCGGGCTCCAATTCGGGCCCCAACACAGGGACCCAATTTGAACAAACTTCAATCTTACCCCCTAGGGATGTTGTATACCAAATATGTAAGCATTCTCATTGGTGGAACTAAAGAAGAAGATTTTTAAAAGAAATTTCCTCACATTGCACCAAGTTAAAATTCAGGATCTCAAAGGGAGCCAAAATATTAACCCATGGACTTGATTTCAACAAATTTGAATCTGACTCTCCTATAGATGTTGTGTACCAAATATCAGAAGATTCTAATTTATGGTTCTGGAGAAGAATATTTTTAAAGAAATTCCCTCATATTCCACGAAGTTGACAATTTGGGCTCCCATAGGAAGCCCAAATATTAACCCAGTGCCTCGATTGGAACAAACTTGAATCTGCCCCCCCCCCCCCCCCTGCACCCCCACCAAGAGATGTTGTATACCAAATATGAAAGCATCTGATCGGTAAATCAGAAGAACATTTTTTTAAAGAATTTTCCTCATATTGCTCTAAGTTAAATTTTTGGCTCCAATTGAACAAACTTGAATCTGACACCCATTAGAGATGTTGCATACCAAATACTAAAGTATTCCGACATGACCTTAAACCCCAATAAATAAATAAATAAGTATTCTGACTGGTGGATCTGAAGAAGAAGATTTTTAAAGAAGTTTCCTCATATTGCACTAAGTTAAAATTCGGGCTCTAGCAGAGAGCCCAAATATTAACCCAGGGGCCCCAAGTTAAAAAAAATTGAATTTGACACTTCCCTCCCCCTCCTAGAGCTGTTGTATATCAAATATGAAAGGATTCTGACTGGTGAATCTGAAGAAGATTTTTTAAGAAATTCCCTCATATTTCACCAAGTTAAAATTCAGGCTCCTATAGGGAGACCAAATATTAACCCAGGCTCTCAAGCTGAACAAATATGAAAGGATTCTGACAGGTGAATCTGAAGAATATTTTTAAAGAGATTCCCTCGAATTACACTAAGTTAAAATTCAGGCTCAACAGGGAGGGAGCCCATTTATTAACCCTGGGACCCAATTTGAACAAACTTGAATCTGCCCCCCCCCCCCCCCCCTCCCCCCTCTCCTGAGATGTTATATACTAAATATCAAAAGATTCTAATCGATGGTTCTGGAGAAAATGATTTTTTTAAATTTTGGAAAACAGTTTATGGGTGCTATCAGAGTAATGCCCCTTGTGGTGCCCCCTGCAGGCGAGGCAACTACATTTGAACAAACCTGAATTGACATATGATAAGAAACATGCACATCAAATTTGACCCAGTGGTTTATGAGAAGTTGCTAATGTAAAGTTAATGCCAGACAATGGATGGACGGACGACGGATGGAAAGTGATTTGTAAAGCTTCCCCTGTGCTTTGCTCAGATGAGCTAAAAATAAAATATTTTGACTGAAAAGAAATAATGAAAGTGTCAATGACACTGCAGTTCAACTTGACAGTGTGCAATGTTTGATGAAAAGGACAATGTTCAATGTTTATGAAAGGATTATGAAATAAGACAAGAATTGTGATAATTGAGAATATGTGAAGTTCTGTACCTTACATACTATGTTTTCAACAAGAATAATTTGAGGTGTAGACTGTACTAAAGAATTGAGGACTAGGTTGATGTGGCCCTCACAGTTAATGCATGTCAACCAAAGTTATCAAGTTACAGTAAAATCATTCCAAAACAAGTCATCCTACCATGTTACAATGAAATCCCTTCACATATATGACTTGTAGACTTTGCTAAAGGAATCTAGGTCACATGCCGGTCATGGTTGACCGATCATGACCAAAATATGAGAGTCTCATCTAGATATCATACCGAGTTATCCAGCCAAGTTACAATGAAATCCCTTCATAAAAACAACCTGTAGACAGTGCGAAAGGAATCTAGGTCAAGTGACCAAGCAGCGGTAACAGATGACCAACGAAAATATAAATTTTCTAGTAAATTTCCTTTCTTATTTTTCCTATTGTTTTTAGCAGGCTCGCACTATAGTGGAAGAACCTAACTCAGATAAAATACTCCATATTTTAATCTTTCCCAAGAGATTTGGGAAAGAAAAGTGGGGTAAAAACACTACAAAAAAAATAAGCCAAAACTGGGTCGAGTGCCATCGGCGCACACCCAGTAAGGGACACTCTTCTCTTAGTACAATTCCACGACTTCCATTAACCAGTGTGCAAGCAGTAATCAAAACCATTCTTCCGAGTCCGCCAACATAGGAGGTATGTGATCAGCGGGGAGGAAGGATTCTTACCCGAATAAGAAGACGGGAGGGCCTCCATGTAAACAATTGCAGTAGGTATAATGAGAAAGGAAATTTACTATAAAATTTATATTTCTTATCAACCTACCTTACAATTGTTTACTACAGACTGAATAAACAATAGGATGGAGGGAATCACATAACCAACGCACACGTAACTCAATTGCACTGGAACCGTGGACAGAGGAAGAGATCCCTAGGCCTATCAAACCATAGCATCACAAACATTAGTAAAAGACAATGAAAGATGAGGCGTATGTTGAAGTGCGACGCACAGACAGAAAGGGCAGTAACAGCACGGAGCTGGAACTGACCCTGTAAAAAGCTGAATGGCTGGGATAGACAACAGCCTGAGCCGAAGAAAGAGGGCCCATAGGACAAAGATTCTCTTGTCGGTTCTTGCAACTGTCGCAGATAAATTGAGAAGGTAGCATTTCTCCAGTAGGCTGCCAGTAGAACATCCAACAACATGACGGAGTTAGTAAAAGCCCCAAGAGGAAGACAATGCACGCACCTCGTGGCAGAAAAAACAATTGGTAATACAATCACCAGTAGCTAGACGAGCGGAAGCTGCACGAATAGCAAGACAAATCCATCGGGAAATGGATGCAGGAGAGATCTGGCATGTGAGAAAACGCATATCCATCCATGATAAAAGTGCGAATGCCTCCCACCCCCAAGCAGAGCAGCACCCAAGAATGTGTCCATCTTGGAGCAAACTGCAAAGTCCTAGGCCTTTTCAAGGAAAAGAGCTGAACAAGCTTGGAGAGGCAAGGATGAATGTCGAAACAATGCGGTACCACATATGAAAAAGGTCTCCGAAGCATGGACTTGTACCCATTGCTGGAGACCCCCAGAAACAAACATATACCAGAAACTCCGCAAGCGGTGTGATTGAAGGTGTGACAGAAGGAACAGAGCGATCGCACACCATCAACAGAAGAACCTTCTATTTAGCCACAGAGGCTAAACCAGCGGAGTGAGTGCCTCCTTGAAGAAGAAAAGCAACTCCATTGCTTGTCTCTAAAAACCACTACGGAGGAGACAAGACCCGATAAAAGATATGCACGAAGGCACAATGAAGTCGGGTCAACTGGAAACCTCCTCGGGCAACTTTGGCAAAGAAAGTCGCGACGTAGAGGGAGACATACCGGAACCGCCGCTAACAGAGAGCGGAGCAGATTGATCCACACCCACCGAGGTGACAGGGGTGTGATCGAAAGGATTCGACAACTGCAGGTTCATATCTGGGCTAGAACCTGAGGCGGAATCGGAACCGGCAGGAAGGTGTAGCCGACAAGACCGTCCCAAAGGAGGGCCAGAGTGTCCACGGTGAAAACCAGGGCATCTGGACACGGGGAAACGAAAGTGTCCACCTGATGGTTCCAACGAGTCGCAAAGAGATGAACAACCACCCCAGCGTTGACATCCTGAGCAAGCAGTAGAAGGTTCCGAGCCAATTCGTACATTGGAACCGAGTGCATGCCGCCCTGGTTCCGAATGTAAGTAATCACTGTCGAACTGTCGAACAACAGAAGGACCTGACGATTCGACAGGTGAGGGATCCACTGCCTGAAACTCAGAAGAAGAGCAAGAAGCTCCTTCTGGTTGATGTGTAGAGATGCCTGATCCTGGTCCCACATCCCGTGAAGGGAAAGACCTAGAGGATCCAACGTCGCACCCCATCCAAGATCGCTGGCATCTGCCGTCAGAACGCGATCGGACGTGGGTAAGTCCAACGGGACACCCTGCGTGATCCACTGAACATTGGAGAAGGTGAGGATAAGAGATTCTGGTAACTGAAGCACCAGATCCAGAGAATCGACATTCGGCCTCCAACGACTGAGCAGAAAGTGTTGGAGAGGTCTGACATGCGGCGGACCTAGAGGAATGAGATCCGTCATCGAACCGCAGAGACCGAGCAGTCGGAGAATACCCCGTGCTGTGGCGGATGTGTACTGGGAACAGAGTCAGAGCAAAAGCTGAGAGAATCACAGCCCTGGCCTGGGGAACCGCCACCGTATTGAACTGAGTGCGGAAGGCCATTCCCAGATGACAAAACGACTGAGAAGGGACCAGATCCGACTTCTCCTTGGTGACTCTGAATCCTAGCGACGTGAGCAAGCTCAACAGAGTGTCGACATCCAACTCCAGTAAGGCAGCATTGGAATGCCTCTGGAGGATATCGTCTAGATATGCCAAAGTAGTCACCCTGGACTGTGTGCGATGGAAGGCTATCACATGCGACATCAATCGGGTGAAGGCCCATGGAGCCAGGTTGAGGCCAAAAGCCATGGCCTTCAACTGGTAAACTCGCCCCAGAAAAGCGAACCTGAGATACTTCCGTGACACCCGATGAATCGGAACGTGAAAGTAAGCGTCTCGCAGGTCAATGTTGGAAGCGAAATCTCCCTGGTGAATGGAACGGCGGACCGACCTGAAAGTCTCCATGCTGAACTTGAGAGCAATGATAGACTGGTTCAGGATACTCAGGTCGATAACCGGTCGGAGTCGGCCATCCTTTTTCGGCACCAAGAACAGGTAGGAATAAAACCCCACTGACTGAATGTTTTTGACGACCTCGATCGCCCCCTTGGTCAGGAGATTGTCTATCTCCGTGGACAAAAGCTCCCGACGTAAAACGTCTGAAGGAAGTGTGGTTGGAAGAGGCACTCTGGACAGAGTGGGGTGCCTTTGGAAGGATATATTCGCAGCCTGGACCGAACAACATCTAACACCCAAGGATCGGATGTGATGGCGGCCCAACGGTCTGCGAACTCTGCTATCCTTCCTCCAACCTGGACGAATCGAGGTGAGGACCTTCAGTTCGAGCCCCGTGAGAGGAGAAACCATCTCCTCTACTGAATGAAGAATCCTGATACTTCCCTCTAGCCTGCAGACCCTTACCCTTACCCCGTGAGTAAGAAGTAGAAGCGGTGGCAGAAGGATCAGCCCTTTGCTTCGCAGAGGAAGCAGAAAGGTACTTGTTAGGCTTTGAATGGTCCCTGCCTCCCCTAGAAGGCTGATCAAGCTGACGAAGCAGCAGCTGATCTTTGGAATGACGTAGGCCTGTGTCCAGCACAGAGTCCCTTCAAACTAGTTCCAAAATAGCCGTGTCACAGGCATGCGTGTGAGTAAGATGCATGAGCGCCTTGGACAGCACACGCAAAGGAGCCTGTACATTGTCAAACCTATCTGGAGGCATATAGGCAGCTAAGGCAGAGACGACGTGATCGGAGAGAGAAAGCATACCCAGCATTTCTTTCGATAAGCCCAACATGGACTCCAGAGTCGTCATAGGAATGGCGGCAGACTTGGGCTTGGAAAGCCCGAGGGAATTGGAGTCCTGATCCAAAACCGTCAAAGTCTGGCAGACTGACGGATTGGCAAAATCATAGTAACGATAACGCACCGGAGGCAAAAAAGGTGTCAACCCTGGTGAAGAATGGAGCCTTCATAGCCTTGGAACTCAGCTTAGAGTCCAAGGCTGAAAATGCTTCAACCACCTGTACTGACTGGCACAGTCAAAGATGCCCAGAAGCAGGTTGCTCCACAGGTTGTTTGCGCGCGACCGATGATCGCGGCCTGGCTGACACTGTCGGCTGGTTTGATGGTTTGAGATCCGGAAGGAACCCAAACACAAAGTCAAGAGCTGCCCCCAAGTCAGAAGACTGCTGGCTCTCGACATCAAGGATGTCTGACTCCTCCCCGGAGTCGGAAGACACATCGCCCATCATGGGCAAACCAGCAGACGTGGTCGAGTCGGGAGGCCCCAAAACGACAGCTTCCCCCATGGATGGGGAATAACTCTCACCAGACGTGGTCGAGTCGGGATGCCCCTAAACGACAGCGTTCCACACCCACCGTGGGTGCGGGAGGAGCTGCACATCCCCCACGGAGGGGGAGTAACTCTCACCAGGCGTGGTCGAGTCGGGAGTCCCCAAAACGACAGAGTTCCCCACACCACGCGGGTGCAGAAGGAGCTGTGCATCCCCCACGGAGGGGGTATAACTCACACCAGACGTGGTCAAGTCGGGAGGTCCCGAAACGACAGCATTCCACACCCACCGCGGATGCGGGAGGAACAGCCACGAGAACGCAACAAATGCGAGGGCAAAAGGAATTGCCCTAAAGGAACCGAACTGGAAATAACAGAGGTGAGAGCAGTAGAAGAAAAAGGTGAACTCAACAGATACAGAAAGTAGAACACCCTCAACTACGAGAGAAGGTGGCAGAAAAAAAAAACGGTGGGTACACGACAGGACCCAGACAGCCGACAGGGACCGAAAACAGAAATTCAGCCCTCAACAGAGTGAAGAATTTCTGTCCAGACAGTCCCTCATTGACACCTAACTCCAATAACAATTAAATTTGTCAACCGAAAAATTTCATTGTCGAACCGCGTTGACACGTCGAAAAAACATTCGCGAAAACGGAATATATAAACAATATACAATGAGAATGTGGCTGAAAATATTAACGAGAATATATAAAACACAGTCCTGTTATTATACGATCTTCAGATCCATAATCCAGTCACAGGAAAACCATTATCGATGAGTTGAATCATCACTGTATCATAATGCAAAGATGGCGCAACACGTCAACCACTTTGCACAGACAAAAGAAGAATGGTTTTGATTACTGCTTGTGCACTGGTTAACGTAAGTCGTGGGATTGTACTAAGAGAAACGCGCCCCTTACTGGGTGTGCGCCGATGGCGCTCGACCCAGTTTGGGCTTATTTTTTCGTGGTGTTTTTACACCACTTTTCTTTCCCAAATCTCTTGGGAAAGATTAAAATAGAGAGTATTTTATCCGAGTTAGGTTCTTCCACTGTAGTGCAAGCCTGTAGTAAACAATTGTTACATGTAAGGTAGGTTGATAAGAAATAGGATAGTCTCATCTAGACATCATACCGAGTTATCCTACCAAGTTACAATGAAATCGCTTCATAAATATGAACTGAAGACTGTGCTTAACAAATCTAGGTCAAGTACCTGTGCGGCCATCACAGTTGACTGATCATAACCAAAATAGTAGGTTCTCATCCAGACATTATATCGAGGCATCCTACCAATTTACAATGAAATCACTTCATGAATGCAATCTGTAGACTGTGCAAAAGGAATCTAGGTAACGTGCCCTCCTGCCATCACGACTGACTGAACCCGACCATAATAAGACATTCTCATCTTGACATCATACGGAGTCATTCTACCAAGTTACAATGAAAGCCCTTCTTAAATATGACCTGTAGACTGTGCTAAAAGTTTTGGGGTTTTGGGGGCCATGCAACCATCAGGGTTGACCGATCGTGACTAAAATGGGACATTATCTAGACATGACCTTGAACCTGCATGTGATATTTTGTGATGATCGGACAAGAACTACAGGGTATGGCCCGAGCTAAAGAAAATGTGAACAGACTCACAAACTAACAGGCTTCTGCAAGTGTGATGGCAATAGCATATCTTGACTTGACAAGTTTCATAAAAAGGAATTTAAAAGAGTTGAAATCTAAAGATGTTATTCAAATTAAACAAGAAGTTGTAACTTGGAAGTGACTATGCCCTCGACGTGGCAATGACCTTGATCTGTGACCTTGACCTCCATTGAAACAAAAGAAATGTTGTGTGACACATTGTCTCCCCATAAGCAACATTTATGCCTTATTTCAGCAAAATCCAACGAAGCATCTCAGAGTTATGGAGCAGACACGAAAATCGTCCTGACGGACAGTTGACCTTAATCTGTGACCTTACCTCCATCGAACAAAAAAATCTGTGCGCAACACATCGTCTCCCCATAATCAACGTGTATGCCAAGTTTCAGCAAAATCCAATGAAGCATTTCAGTTATGGAGCAGACACAAAAATTTTCCTGATGGAAGGACAGATGGGCAGGCGGATGGATGGATGGACAGACAGATGGATGGAAATGACAAACACTATATGACCCAAAATTTTTTTACGGGGGCATAAAAAACACAATAATGAGAAGTTAAGGCACCATAATCTGCATTAACCCTTTACCTATCATGAAAAGCAGACGGCACTTGCAAATAAAATTCTTGAATAACTCATTTTTGGAGTCAAAAACAAAACTTAGAAACTCATTCCAATGAAGGGTCATAAGCTATGTTTCTGATGCAAAAAATGAAAAAAATAATGAAAATTGAATGGTAAAGATCACGGGTTACACCAAACAGGAGCAGGAAATGCATTGTAAAATTATACACAAATGTCGGTCAGAGATCAATCAATCACACTCTTCGATGTTCGCAAACACAACGTGCAGGTCGTGCGACAGTGCATGGGAGCGTTGGCAAATTTGAAGTCGAAGCATGGTTGGTCCGTGATGGGAGTTTTCAGATGTAATCAACACTTCAAGTCCTCTAAAATTTGAAATTGAAAAGAAAGTTGATCAAGAAGACTGGATTTAATCCAACCCTTTGAGGGGCCGAATTTCTTCATTCCCAAAGCAAAATAGGCAGAAAAAATCCCAATTTAACTGGTAATGTTCACCATCTACTCATCATCCAATCAAATCAGTTATCACAATTAATATCCAAGTTCTGAACATATCACATGATACATGTTGGCGTCAAACTGCCATTAAGTTTCAAAGAGTTCAATCAACAAGTTGTCGGGGCTGTTTCAACATCCTCGAATTCGAGGAACCTAAACAGATCTGTAGTCTTTTGATTCTGAGGTGCGCCATTGCACTTATGCATCATCACACCTGCAATTTTTTATTTTTTGAGAGTCAAGAACAGCTCATTAGCTCAACCAGCCAAGCAATAAAAATATCCGTCACAAAAGGTTTAAACATAAAATGTTACAATATGAGGCCCATTATGATCTATTCTTGAACCCATTATTTGCTAAAAATACAATTTAACCCATTACCTAACATGAAAAGCAGACGACACTTGCAAAAAAAATTCTTGAATAACTAATTTTTTTCATTTTTTGTCTCAAAAACATAGGTTATGACCCCTTGTTGGAACGAGCTCGTTCCAACAAGGGGTCATAACCTATGTTTTTGAGACAAAAAATGAAAATATTTTGAAAGTTAATTGGCGATTTTTGAGAATAGTGCTGGCCGGTTTTGGCCGTTACGTTGGGTAAAGGGTTAAAGATCCTTTCATTAATAAAACAGGAAGAATAAATTGTAAAGTAACACTTTCTGTCTGTATGCATTTCAACAGGAGGTCACTGATGAAATTGTATCTATTTCCGTGCCTACTTTTGATTGCCTGATAAGGCCGATAATGATTTTCTGTTGTTATTTATTGTTTGCGCAGACCAAATGTTTTTGAGTATCCTCCTGTGATGGGCAGACATACATGTATAAAGTACAGTAGAACCTGTCTTGAGAGACCGCCCTTTGGGCCACACAAAAGTGGTCTCTCAAGACAGGTGGTCTCTCATAACAGGTTTCAGGTTTTCTCAAGTCAGTGAATAACCAACCACAAAATTCAGAAATGGAGAAGAATGGATTTTTGTAATTACTTTGTAGTTGTCCTTTTTTATGAAGTTTTGGTAACAAATTGAAATGGACTGTTATAAAAATTATAAAAATAAATTAGTGTTGAAAATCTTCATTGAAGATTTTCAACACTAATTTATTTTTATAATTTTTATAACAGTCCATTTCAATTTGTTACAAAAAGATTTTCAACACAAATTTATTTTTATTCCTGTCACATTTCAGGTATGTATGAAATTGTTTATTCAGCAATAATCCTAATCTGGTCTTATAAAAATGTCTCAATCTTTAATGAGTTAGCAATTGAAACCAAATTAAGAGCTTTTAATACTTTTAATTATGTTAGTATAACCACAATGGATTTTCCGATTCTAGAACAGGTAAAAAGTTTTTGTCATGGTTTCAGTCTTCAAAGGTCTCTCAAGACAGGTCTATTATGGCATAAAAATACAAGTTGGTACCAGGTCACAGCGGTCTCTCAAGACAGGTGGTCTCTCAAGACAGGTGGTCTCCCATAGCAGGTCCATTATAAAGTGAAACCAATCGGTGCCTGGTAGATGTGGTCTCTCAAGACAGGTGGTCTCTCAAGACAGGTTTTACTGTAATGAATCGTGAGCTTGAAATCCCCAGTAGTCCTCCACTTGCCACACAATGAAGACTTACTTCATGCCAATTATCAACATAAAATTAATATAAACATTGCACAACTTCGTGGAACCTTCCAACATGTGAGGTGATCACGTTACGTGCTGATTTTCTTTCCAAAATTTCCCCATTGTTGGTGATTCAAGTTGGTTTGACAACAGATTGCCTCACTTCAAATGGAAGGGAACAGAGTACATCACAACTCCACTTTTCAAAATCAAAAGTCTGAATCAGTGGTGTCTGCCAAATTGTCATGCACCACAGATTTTCACGAGTTCTTGGAATTATGACACAGTTTTCCCAAACTTGGCAGGTTTTGGTCATCCCAGTGGGTCATCTAGTCCCAGAAAAGGCCTCTTCCCAATTTCAATGAAACAAGAAGCCCCTCTGGGCCTGAAGCGCTCATCTTGTACAGAACACAATTTAAACAGAGTCCAAGAATGAGTCTACAGTAAGCAAGCCATCTCCATAGGCTACACTGTCAATCCTTGAGTCCCTCAGGAGTGACAAAAATAATCTGGGCATCATGCCTTTTCTTCAGTTGATCATAAGTAAAATGTAGAGCTCCCCTATGAAGCCCCTTGATACAACCTATGTGGATTAATCTTAGTACCTCTAGAGGGTACTGAATACAAAATTTTTAATTCTTCAGCAAAATGGCCAATTCCGGCTCCAAAAGAGAGCCCAAATATTAACCCAGGCCCTTGATTTGAACACAGTTAAATCTGACTTCCCTAGAGATGTTGTGTACCGAATATGAAAGCATTCTGACTGTTGGATCTGAAAAGAGAAATTGTAAAGAAATTTCTTCGAATTGCACTAAGTTCAAATTTGGGCTACCATAGCGAGCCCAAATATTAACCTATGGATCCAATTTGAATAAACTTGAATCTGAACCCCCTAGAGATGTTGTATACCAAATGTGAAAGCATTCTGACAAGTAAATCTGAAGAAGATTTTTTAAGAAATTCCCTCATATTGTACTAAGTTAAATTTCAAGTTCCCATATGGAGCCCAAATATTAACCTAAGCACTTGAATTGAACAACCTGGAATCTGCCCCCCCCCCCCCCCCCCCCCCCCCCCCCCCCTAGAGATGTTGTATACCAAATATAAAAGCATTCCGACTGGTGGATCTGAAGAAGAAGATTTTTAAAGAAATTTCCTCATATTGCACTAAGTAAAATTTTGGGCTACCGTAATGAGCCCAAATATATACCTAGGGATCTGATTTGAACAAACATGAATCTGACCCCCATAGAGATGTTGCATACCAAATATCAAAGCATTCTGACTGATGGATCTGAAGAAGAAGATTGTTTTAAATTACCCTCCATATTGAACAAAGATAAAATTTGGGCTTCCGTAGCCGTATTAACCTGGGGACTTGGTTTGAACAATCTAGAATCTGACCCTCATAACAATGATGTATACCAAATATTAAAAGATTCTGACTGGTGGTTCTGAAGAAGAAGATTTTTAAAGAATATTCCCCATATTACCCTATGTTAAAACTTCGGGCTCCTGTAGAGAGCCCAAATATGAACCAATGAGGTATATTTCAACAAACTTTTATCTGACCCCCCCTATGAATGCTGTATACCAAATATCAAAAGATTCTGATGATTGGTTCTGGAGAAAAGATTTTTTTAAATTTTTGCAAATATGCTGACTCAGCATTTTTTCGATGCCCATTACAGAACACCCTAACATAACCAATTCTACTGGTCATAAGGATACTTCATACCAAATAAAAGCTCTCTGTTCTGTGGGGTTTGGGAAATATGGGCATTTGAATATATTTCTATTTTTAGCTCCCAGGGTTCCCATGGGGATGCGAACATTTTTTTTTTTTTGCATGGGTCAAGTACTTATGACCCAATACTACCACAAACCAAATTTGGTTCACACCAGACCATCGGTTCAGAAAATAGAAATTTTGGGTGGGGCCAAAAATCTTACCCCTCCTATTACAAAGCCAAATATTACTTCACAAACTTCGTTTGAACAAAGTTGATTCTACACCTCATATGGAAGCTCCATAGCAAATATCAAGTCATTGTACACACTGGTTCTTGAGAAGATTTTTAAAATATTTTGGAGCATTTTCCCCCACTCCCTCCCTATGGGGCTGGGCATGCTGAGTTGAACAAAAATGAAATGCCCCTTTGGGACCATCACTCACACAAACTTACACTTGAATTGGCCCAGTGGCTTTGGAGGAGAAGACCAAAACATGGTGTTGACGGACGACGGACGGAGAGCGATGAGATTAGCTCAGCTTGACTTTGTCAAGATGAGCTAATAAAACCTTGTACAAGTAGGGAAAAGCCTTATGAACTTCTTCAATGGACAACTATCATCATATTCATACATTCTACCGCTCAAGTTGCTGCTTTTTCCAAACAAAATCTGATATCTGTGTTTATCAACCAACATTTTGAAGAAGAGTTGCTCCCTACTTGCCTGAGCAAAATTCAAGAATTCTCAATTATGCCTTATTTGTAATGTCCGTTCCAGAAAAGAATTTTTTTTCAATCCCTGTCAAGGTGACAGGTAACAATAGTTTAACTATCATCCTAGCACAAGGATTACAATCCAACAGTAGAGTGTATGATTACTCAAAGAAACTGGGTATATCTTTGTCTATAGAGTGACCTATGCTCACGGCAATAGGTGGATGTTAATTGTACATAAACTACATATTAATTGGATATGTAGATCTTATCAAAATCTTCCTTATCATTCATTGGAAAGCTCTCTCTTCAAGAGAACACTTCAATAAATGATAAGTCAAGAATTTCATGAAGCGTACTAAAATTATATAAACTTACATTGAATTTTTAAAAAATTGTAGTGGCCACGTCAGGTAAAAGTGAATTGGAGCCTGTCAATAGAGGTGGGCGGTAGCCACGGTACTGAAATTTTGAGTTTGGTATTGGTTTGGGTGTTTTTTAGAGAGGTTGGGGAAGGGGGTGGGGGGGGGGGGGGGGTATACCTTGGTATTGGTTTGATTTTCGGAATCTGACTTGACGGAGATATGCCAATTAGTAACAAAGAGGAATTCACATTAGGAAAAACAGAATAAGTTGTTGTAGTAGCATTCTACCACAGTGCTATAAATGACACAGCCAATGTGCTCAACAATGGCATAGTTTTATGACCACAAATCATATTTACAGTAATTTTGTGACTTGTTCTAAACGCACCTCAAAATTTAAAGACCTATTTCAGGCTTTTGCAATCTCAGAGCATGTGCCCAGACTATGCCATCTTTAGGAGTCCTGCTGACAATAGACAAAACACCTGGGCAGTCAGTAACACACAGCCAAGACTTGACTAGAAATCAGTGCTGAGCAACTGGACATGCACAGGTTGTTGTCTGGTGGGAATTCAGGACAGTTGCCCAGTCCATTGAGGGTTAACAAAACTGAAAAGAAAATCATTTACTTAATTCTTTCATGAAAATGAACCTTTCAACTGTTATCAAGCCTCAACAGGGACAAAAAAATAGTGAATGCTGGAAAATTCAGACGGTTTCGGTATTCAACGATTGTTTCGGTTCATTTTTCCAGTATGCGCCCGGTTAGCCCATCTCTACCTGTCAAACATGCAAATTGTGCCTGTCACTAACCAATGCACAGTTATTTTCCAGGCTTGATTACAGCAAAGTCTGCATAGTGTAAAACTCTCTGGGATGTCAGCCTACCTCTTATGTCAACCTACCTCTTATCAGGAATGGGTGGAAAATCATTCAAGCTGTTCAGACTCAAACATGTCAATGGTCCTGATGTTGGTGCAGAGAATATCTTTTCCCCTCTCCGACCTGAAGATTTACTGGAATAATTCTGGGATGGTGATGGAGAACTATGAGATTGTTTTCCTCTCTTGCCAGACCCACTCTGAGGAGATGCCCTCTTACTATCAGGAGTCAAGAGAAATTCTCCAAGACTAATCTTTTGCTTAGATCTTTGACCGTCAATAGGATTCCCACTGGGAGAGATATGTTGTTTATTTCGGAATTGTCCTCGATACTTGTAACCTTTTTCCATGTGAGTTCTTGGTGAAGGGATGCCTGGAGAGTCAAATGAGTTATTAGGAGAAAAAGGTGAACCATTACAAACAACTGCATTGTCTTTGTATTTCAATGATGTGTTGATCTCCAGTGGACTGTCAGAAAATAACTGGATTCTATTGACACTATTCTCATTTTTTTTGGTGACACGGTCTCCTTTTAACTTCTGTGAAGATGGAGTTTTTGCTGGAGAGGGATTAGCTGATTTGCTACTCTGAAGAAGTGGCAATGTTTTATCACGCAAATAGTTCAAGAAAAAAGCAATGAACTCATGCCTCAATTTACTGTGATTCTCCAACTCGATCACCCCACCGCCATGCACCTGCAAAAATAACAAAATAAAAATTATACTTAACACTTTACTCTGATTGACTGAAAAACAAACAGGAATTATATTCCAGGCTTAAAATCCACTGAGTGAATGTACCTTTCAACAGTCCTGGAAATGAGATTTGTGCGAGTGCAACTGCTCCCCAAAAATAACAAAATAAAAATTATACTTAACACTTTACTCTGATTGACAGAAAAACAAACAGGAATTATATTCCAGGCTTCAAGTCCACTGAGTGAATGTACCTTTCAACAGTCCTGGAAATGAGACGGGTGAGAGTGCAACTGCTCCCCGTCAGCACCCGTGATTTCTATTTTATGGGAGCTAAAGAATGCACCCATTGAAAAATATTGTGGAGCACGCCATTATTTCTGCTGTCATCTTGAGTCTTGACCCATCCCCCGGCTCTAAAGTTGAATCTTGACGCCCCCTCCCCCCCCCCCCCCCCCCAGGCCCATGCCCCATGTCAAGGTTTCCATTTTTCCTTGTTATTTTAAATTTCCTGCCTGATGTTCCCTATATGGGATAACATGGGGGCATTGGAGGGGGGGGGGGGGGGGAGGAGATAACTGATTTTTTTTGGGGGGGGGGAGGATCAAATCTCACCTGAGGCAACCATGCCTTGGGCAAGGCAATTTATCTTGATTGCCCACGTGGGGGCACGTGGTGCTGTGTACTATGGCATACTGCACATCAATGGCGCGCCTGTCTTAAACCAATGCTAGCCCTGCGTGTGTGGGGCTAGTACGTTGGAAAGTCTAACAGTTGCACGCCCACCATCTTTGGATATATATCATTCCACTAAGAACACGGAGTACAGTAATGTAACATGTTAACCCATCATTTGTCAGTTGAGATATAGGATTTTAAAAATGATCGCGCTTAGCTGCCATTTTGGACTCATTGTGGATAAAATTTAAATTCATTTTGCATTTTTGAAAATGATATATTGCATTCTTATTATTCAGTCCATTACTGGTGTTCTGCTAATTCAATGTGCCAAGATTGTAGGTCAAAATGTCCAATTTTCAGGCGTATTTTTGTCGTTTTGAAAAATTTGGGCAGAAAAAATAATTTTGGAAAACTTTTGTTATCAGATGCTTATGGAAAAGTGTATTTATGACGAATCTGTGAAAATTTCAGGTCATTAGGTCATTCAGACCAGAAAATATTGGTCAATGAAAATTTTGGCTTTTTTTTTTTCACGTTTGGCAGCCATTTTGGGCACATTGTGGTTAAAATCGAAATTTCTTTTGAACTTATGATAATGATACATTACATTCTTACTATTGAGTCCATTACTGGTGTTCTGCTAGTTCACAGCATCCCGATTGTAGGCCAAAATGTCTGATTTTCAGGCCTATTTTTGATGTTTGAAAACTTTTGCCAGAAAAAATAATTTGGGTAAACTTTTGTTACCAATTGCTTATTGAAAAGTGTATTTATGACAAATCCTTGAAAATATCAGGTCTTTAGGCCATTCGGACCAGAAGATATTGGTCAATGAAAATTTGGGTGTTTTTTTTTCAAATTTGTCGGCCATTTTGGACATGTTGATAAAATCGAAATGTCTTTTGCATTTATGATAATGATACATTACAGTCTTAATATTCAGTGCATTACTGGTGTCCTGCTATTACACAGGTCCGAGATTGTAAGCCAAAATGGTTGATTTTCAGGCCTATTTTTGATGTTTTGGACCATTTTGGCAGAAAATGAAAAAATGTAAAGTAATTTATATATTTTTTATACTTACCAATGGCCCAGACTTAGCTGGTGCTAACTCTTAAATATTCAGGGCCAAACACAAATTTTGCCCCCCAAATCCCCAAAATTTGCATCCATAACCAAACAAGAGGCCCAACGTGGCCTTAATCGCTCACCTGACAAAGTGACTCTAAGAAGTATTTTAGGTCACCTTCACCATGTCATGCCTCATCAACATTAACTGGTTGAGTGATAGATTTTGTTTGAAGTTCAACATTTGTTACCTAAAATTAGTTTTATTTAAAATCATTGGTGTGTGGCCAGTCTCCAATGATTTTTAATAAAGCAAATTTATCTCTGCAGACAAACTGGTTTAGCATGAAGCACAAACAAGGAATGTGAAGAGATAGCCTTGGACATCTCTCCCCAACTGTGGATATCTTCCATGTGCTACATGTATATATTTGCATGCAAGAAAACAAAAATTTTCACAAATTTTATTTTTTTTTATCATCATTGGAACAAGCTCAAACAGCTTATTCCAATAGGGGTATGGGAAGATCAGGTATATTTTTGAGACAGAAATGTGAATATATAAATAATGGTGTTTTTTTGTGAATGATGCTGGAGAATTTTGCGTAAAGATATGGTAAATGGTTTGTTCTAGATACAGAATGATGCAAAAGTATTTAAATTTGATTAGGCAAGTTGTTCCTATAATGCATTTAAAAATTGAAGTAACTGTTTTTTTGCTGACGAACTTTTAGATGTGTGTGTCTGTGTTTGTGTGTGTGTGTGTGTGTGTGTGTGTGTGTTTGTGTGTGTGTGTGTGGGGGGGGGGGGGGGGGGGGTAAGAGTGTTCTTGCAAACAAAATTCCTGAATAAATGGAAAATTTTATTTTTTGTGTGAAAGACATAGTGCGTGAATGTTGATTGGAACAAGCTTAGAGAGCTCATTTTAATGTGAAGTCATAAAGCTGTGTTTTACGTACGAAATTCTGGAATAACTAAAAAAATTGCTTTTTTGACTCAAAAAGCATGGTGTGCGACCTCTCATTGGAATGAGCTCAAAAAGCTCATTCCAATGGGGTATTTACAAGCGATAAGTACATGTATGTTTAAGAGACAAAAATTAAAATTTGAATAGCGATTTTTGCGAAGAATGCTGACAAGTTTTGGCAGTTATGCTGGTAAAAAGGTAAGATATGCAAAGTGGTTGTTTTTTAGAGGCGACATTTAATTAAGGGGAATTAACCCTTGATTACTGAGGTAACTTCTAAAAGTACTGAAATTTCATGAAGCAATGTGAATAACAGACAACAGTTGCCTAAAAATTTCATGAATAACTAAAATTTTTATTCCTTTGTCTCGAAAACATGGCATATGACCTTTGTTGGAATGAGCTGAATGCGTGTGTTCCAATGAGGGGTCATAAAATTTGAACGAAGATTTGTGTGAATAATGCATTAGTACTGCTAGATTTGGGTAAACGGTTCACCCTGGATACCACCCCTTCTATAGTAGATCTTTTCTGCAAATTTTGTCTAAGATTCTATCAACTTAACAAATAAATACGTTCATGAATCACAATCAGATCCACCCTACAATGTTGCATACCAAATATCAAAAGATTCTGCCTGCTGGATCTGGAGAAGAAGATTTTTTAAGAAATATGCCTGAAATGCACTAAGTTAAAATTTGGGCTCCTATACGGAGCCCAAATATAAACCCAGGGGGCCGATTTGAACAAACTTGAATCAGATCCACCCCACAATGTTGCTTACCAAATATGAAAAGATTCTGAAGCTGGATCTGGAGAAGAAGATTTTTTAAGAAATTTGCCTGAAATGCACTAAGTTCGAATTCGAGCTTCTATAGTGAGCCCAAATATGAAACTAGGAAGCCGATTTGAACAAACTTGAATCAGATCCACCCCACAATGTTGCATACCAAATATCAAAAGATTCTGCCTGCTGGATCTGGAGAAGAAGATTTTTTAATAAATTTGCCCGAAATGCACTAAGTGCGAATTCGGGCTTCTATATTAAGCCCAAATATGAATCCAGGGGGCCGATTTGAACAAACTTGAATCAGATCCACCCCGCAATGTTGCATACCAAATATCAAAAGATTCTGCCTGCTGGATCTGGAGAAGAAGATTTTTGAAGAAATTTGCCTGAAATGCACTAAGTGCGAATTCGGGCTTCTATATTAAGCCCAAATATGAATCCAGGGGGCCGATTTGAACAAACTTGAATCAGATCCACCCCGCAATGTTGCATACCAAATATCAAAAGATTCTGCCTGCTGGATCTGGAGAAGAAGATTTTTGAAGAAATTTGCCCGAAATGCACTAAGTTTGAATTCGAGCTTCTATAGTGAGCCCAAATATGAATCCAGGGGGCCGATTTGAACAAACTTGAATCAGATCAACCCCGCAATGTTGCATACCAAATATCAAAAGATTCTGCCTGCTGGATCTGGAGAAGATGATTTTTTAAGAAATTTGCCTGAAATGCACTAAGTTCGAATTCGAGCTTCTATAGTGAGCCCAAATATGAATCTAGGAAGCCGATTTGAACAAACTTGAATCAGATCCACCCCACAATGTTGCATACCAAATATCAAAAGATTCTGCCTGATGGATCTGGAGAAGAAGATTTTTTAATAAATTTGCCGGAAATGCACTAAGTCCGAATTCAGGCTTCTATATTAAGCCCAAATATGAATCCAGGGGGCCGATTTGAACAAACTTGAATCAGATCCACCCCGCAATGTTGCATACCAAATATCAAAAGATTCTGCCTGCTGGATCTGGAGAAGAAGATTTTTGAAGAAATTTGCCCGAAATGCACTAAGTTCGAATTCGAGCTTCTATAGTAAGCTCAAATATGAATCTAGGGAGCCGATTTAAACAATTTGCATCAGATCCATCCCACAATGTTGCATACCAAATATCAAAAGATTCTGCCTGCTGGATCTGGAGAAGAAAATTTTTTAAGAAATTTGCCTGAAATGCACTAAGTTCGAATTCGAGCTTCTATAGTGAGCCCAAATATGAATCTAGGAAGCCGATTTGAACAAATTTGAATCAGATCCACCCCACAATGTTGCATACCAAATATCGAAAGATTCTGCCTGCTGGATCTGGAGAAGAAGATTTTTTAATAAATTTGCTTGAAATGCACTAAGTTCAAATTTGGGCTCCTATACTGAGCCCAAATATAAACCGAGGGGGCCGATTTGAACAAACTTGAATCAGATCCACCCCACAATGTTGCTTACCAAATATGAAAAGATTCTGCCTGCTGGATCTGGAGAAGAAGATTTTTTAAGAAATTTGCATGAAATGCACTAAGTTCAAATTCGAGCTTCTATAGTGAGCCCAAATATGAATCTAGGAAGCCGATTTGAACAAACTTGAATCAGATCCACCCCACAATGTTGCATACCAAATATCAAAAGATTCTGCCTTCTGGATCTGGAGAAGAAGATTTTTTAAGAAATTTGCCTAAATGCACTAAGTTCGAAATCGGGCTCCTATACTGAGCCCAAATATGAACCCAGGGGGCCGATTTGAACAAACTTGAATCAGATCCACCCTACAATGTTGCATACCAAATATCGAAAGATTCTGCCTGCTGGATCTGGAGAAGAAGATTTTTTAAGAAATTTGCCTGAAATGCACTAAGTTCAAAATCGGGCTCCTATACTGAGCCCAAATATTAACCCAGGGGGCCGATTTGAACAATCTTGAATCAGATCCACCCCACAATGTTGCTTACCAAATATGAAAAGATTCTGAAGCTGGATCTGGAGAAGAAGATTTTTTAAGAAATTTGCCTGAAATGCACTAAGTTCGAATGCGGGCTTCTATAGTAAGCCCAAATATGTATCCAGGGGGCCGATTTGAACAAACTTGAATCAGATCTACCCCGCAACATTGCATACCAAATATCAAAAGATTCTGCCTGCTGGATCTGGAGAAGAAGATTTTTGAAGAAATTTGCCTGAAATGCACTAAATTCGAATTCGAGCTCCTATAGTGAGCCCACATATGAATCTAGGGAGCCGATTTGAACAAACTTGAATCAGATCCACCCCACAATGTTGCATACCAAATATCAAAAGATTCTGCCTGCTGGATCTGGAGAAGAAGATTTTCAAAGAAATTTGCCTGAAATGCAGTAAGTTCAAATTTGGGCTCCTATACTGAGCCCAAATATAAACCCAGGGGGCCGATTTGAACAAACTTGAATCAGATCCACCCCACAATGTTGCATACCAAATATCAAAAGATTCTGCCTGCTGGATCTGGAGAAGAAGATTTTTTAAGAAATTTGCCTGAAATGCACTAAGTTCGAAATCGGGCTCCTATACTGAGCCCAAATATGAACCCAGGGGGCCGATTTGAACAAACTTGAATCAGATCCACCCTACAATGTTGCTTACCAAATATGAAAAGATTCTGAAGCTGGATCTGGAGAAGAAGATTTTTTAAGAAATTTGCCTGAAATGCACTAAGTTCGAATTCGAGCTTCTATAGTGAGCCCAAATATGAAACTAGGAAGCCGATTTGAACAAACTTGAATCAGATCCACCCCACAATGTTGCATATCAAATATCAAAAGATTCTGCCTGCTGGATCTGGAGAAGAAGATTTTTTAATAAATTTGCCCGAAATGCACTAAGTGCGAATTCGGGCTTCTATATTAAGCCCAAATATGAATCCAGGGGGCCGATTTGAACAAACTTGAATCAGATCCACCCCGCAATGTTGCATACCAAATATCAAAAGATTCTGCCTGCTGGATCTGGAGAAGATGATTTTTTAAGAAATTTGCCTGAAATGCACTAAGTTCGAATTCGAGCTTCTATAGTGAGCCCAAATATGAATCTAGGAAGCCAATTTGAACAAACTTGAATCAGATCCACCCCACAATGTTGCATACCAAATATCAAAAGATTCTGCCTGCTGGATCTGGAGAAGACGATTTTTTAATAAATTTGCCGGAAATGCACTAAGTCCGAATTCAGGCTTCTATATTAAGCCCAAATATGAATCCAGGGGGCCGATTTGAACAAACTTGAATCAGATCCACCCCGCAATGTTGCATACCAAATATCAAAAGATTCTGCCTGCTGGATCTGGAGAAGAAGATTTTTGAAGAAATTTGCCCGAAATGCACTAAGTTTGAATTCGAGCTTCTATAGTGAGCCCAAATATGAATCCAGGGGGTCGATTTGAACAAACTTGAATCAGATCCACCCCGCAATGTTGCATACCAAATATCAAAAGATTCTGCCTGCTGGATCTGGAGAAGATGATTTTTTAAGAAATTTGCCTGAAATGCACTAAGTTCGAATTCGAGCTTCTATAGTAAGCTCAAATATGAATCTAGGGAGCCGATTTAAACAAATTTGCATCAGATCCATCCCACAATGTTGCATACCAAATATCAAAAGATTCTGCCTGCTGGATCTGGAGAAGAAAATTTTTTAAGAAATTTGCCTGAAATGCACTAAGTTCGAATTCAAGCTTCTATAGTGAGCCCAAATATGAATCTAGGAAGCCGATTTGAACAAATTTGAATCAGATCCACCCCACAATGTTGCATACCAAATATCAAAAGATTCTGCCTGCTGGATCTGGAGAAGAAGATTTTTTAATAAATTTGCTTGAAATGCACTAAGTTCAAATTTGGGCTCCTATACTGAGCCCAAATATAAACCCAGGGGGCCGATTTGAACAAACTTGAATCAGATCCACCCCACAATGTTGCTTACCAAATATGAAAAGATTCTGCCTGCTGGATCTGGAGAAGAAGATTTTTTAAGAAATTTGCATGAAATGCACTAAGTTCAAATTCGAGCTTCTATAGTGAGCCCAAATATAAATCTAGGAAGCCGATTTGAACAAACTTGAATCAGATCCACCCCACAATGTTGCATACCAAATATCAAAAGATTCTGCCTTCTGGATCTGGAGAAGAAGATTTTTTAAGAAATTTGCCTAAATGCACTAAGTTCGAAATCGGGCTCCTATACTGAGCCCAAATATGAACCCAGGGGGCCGATTTGAACAAACTTGAATCAGATCCACCCTACAATGTTGCATACCAAATATCAAAAGATTCTGCCTGCTGGATCTGGAGAAGAAGATTTTTTAAGAAATTTGCCTGAAATGCACTAAGTTCGAAATCGGGCTCCTATACTGAGCCCAAATATTAACCCAGGGGGCCGATTTGAACAATCTTGAATCAGATCCACCCCACAATGTTGCTTACCAAATATGAAAAGATTCTGAAGCTGGATCTGGAGAAGAAGATTTTTTAAGAAATTTGCCTGAAATACACTAAGTTCGAATTCGAGCTTCTATAGTAAGTTCAAATATGAATCTAGGGAGCCGATTTAAACAAATTTGCATCAGATCCATCCCACAATGTTGCATACCAAATATCAAAAGATTCTGCCTGCTGGATCTGGAGAAGAAAATTTTTTAAGAAATTTGCCTGAAATGCACTAAGTTCGAATTCGAGCTTCTATAGTGAGCCCAAATATGAATCTAGGAAGCCGATTTGAACAAATTTGAATCAGATCCACCCCACAATGTTGCATACCAAATATCAAAAGATTCTGCCTGCTGGATCTGGAGAAGAAGATTTTTTAATAAATTTGCTTGAAATGCACTAAGTTCTTATTTGGGCTCCTATACTGAGCCCAAATATAAACCCAGGGGGCCGATTTGAACAAACTTGAATCAGATCCACCCCACAATGTTGCTTACCAAATATGAAAAGATTCTGCCTGCTGGATCTGGAGAAGAAGATTTTTTAAGAAATTTGCATGAAATGCACTAAGTTCAAATTCGAGCTTCTATAGTTAGCCCAAATATGAATCTAGGAAGCCGATTTGAACAAACTTGAATCAGATCCACCCCACAATGTTGCATACCAAATATCAAAAGATTCTGCCTTCTGGATCTGGAGAAGAAGATTTTTTAAGAAATTTGCCTAAATGCACTAAGTTCGAAATCGGGCTCCTATACTGAGCCCAAATATGAACCCAGGGGGCCGATTTGAACAAACTTGAATCAGATCCACCCTACAATGTTGCATACCAAATATCAAAAGATTCTGCCTGCTGGATCTGGAGAAGAAGATTTTTTAAGAAATTTGCCTGAAATGCACTAAGTTCGAAATCGGGCTCCTATACTGAGCCCAAATATTAACCCAGGGGGCCGATTTGAACAATCTTGAATCAGATCCACCCCACAATGTTGCTTACCAAATATGAAAAGATTCTAAAGCTGGATCTGGAGAAGAAGATTTTTTAAGAAATTTGCCTGAAATGCACTAAGTTCGAATGCGGGCTTCTATAGTAAGCCCAAATATGTATCCAGGGGGCCGATTTGAACAAACTTGAATCAGATCTACCCCGCAACATTGCATACCAAATATCAAAAGATTCTGCCTGCTGGATCTGGAGAAGATTTTTGAAGAAATTTGCCTGAAATGCACTAAATTCGAATTCGAGCTCCTATAGTGAGCCCAAATATGAATCTAGGGAGCCGATTTGAACAAACTTGAATCAGATCCACCCCACAATGTTGCATACCAAATATCAAAAGATTCTGCCTGCTGGATCTGGAGAAGAAGATTTTCAAAGAAATTTGCCTGAAATGCAGTAAGTTCAAATTTGGGCTCCTATACTGAGCCCAAATATAAACCCAGGGGGCCGATTTGAACAAACTTGAATCAGATCCACCCCACAATGTTGCATACCAAATATCAAAAGATTCTGCCTGCTGGATCTGGAGAAGAAGATTTTTTAAGAAATTTGCCTGAAATGCACTAAGTTCGAAATCGGGCTCCTATACTGAGCCCAAATATGAACCCAGGGGGCCGATTTGAACAAACTTGAATCAGATCCACCCTACAATGTTGCATACCAAATATCAAAAGATTCTGCCTGCTGGATCTGGAGAAGAAGATTTTTTAATGTTTTTCCCATTGCCTACAGTGTTAAAAAGTGCTGACTCAGCACTTTTTCAAAGTCCCGAAACTGTACCCTATGATAAAACCGATGGCAATTTTTTTTTACCAATCCTTTCTGTTGGTCCTAAGGAAGCTGCACACCAAATAAAAATTCTCAGTGCCGTGCAGTTTTGGAGATATGGGCGTTTTAAATTTTTTCTATTTTTAGCTCCTGCGGTTCCCACGGGGCTGCGTGAAAATTTTTTTTTGCATAAATCAAGTACTCATGACCCAATAAGCCCTCAAATAAAATTTGGTTCAAATCAGCCTCTCGGTTTGGAAAATAGAAATTTTGGGCGGGGCAAAAAATTTTGCCCCTCTCATAACAACGCCAAGTATAGCCTCACAAACTTCTCTTGAACAAATCTGAGTCTACACCTCAAAAGGAAGCTGCACACCAAATATCAAGTCTCTGCTACTGCTGGTTCATGAGAAGAAGATTTACAAAGATTTTGGTGCCCCTTGGGGGCGTGGCACCACCCAGGAGGAGGGGCAACTTCATTTGAACAAATCTGAATTGGCATTAGGTAATAAACATTTAGCCAACATTTGAACAAAATTGGGCTAGTGGTTTAGGAGGAGAAGTCGATAATGTAAAGTTAACGCCGGACGGACGACGACGGACGACGGACGCCGGACAGAAAGTGATTAGTAAAGCTCCCCTTGAGCTTCGCTCAGGTGAGCTAAAAACTAATGTCCTATATGGTCCTCCATACTTTTGTCTACTGCCCATGCGCAGTGTCAAGGAAGTACCGAAACTGGCGCCAAGCCTCATTCTTACAACCAGTGCCTGCTAAATGTTATAAAATCAGTGAGGAGGTATGAGTTCCCAAATCCCAACTCATGGGAGGGCCATCCCCGTGTGGGCCATTGGTAAGTATAAAAAATATACAGCAGAACCTGTCTTGAGAGACCGCCCTTTGGGCCACACAAAAGTGGTCTCTCAAGATAGGTGGTCTCTCATAACAGGTTTCAGGTTTTCTCAAGTCAGTGAATAACCAACCACAAAATTCAGAAATGGAGAAGAATGGATTTTTGTAATTACTTTGTAGTTGTTCTTTTTTATGAAGTTTTTGTAACAAATTGAAATGGACTGTTATAAAAATTATAAAAATAAATTAGTGTTGAAAATCTTCATTGAAGATTTTCAACACTAATTTATTTTTAGAATTTTTATAACAGTCCATTTCAATTTGTTACAAAAAGATTTTCAACACAAATTTATTTTTATTCCTATCTGTCACATTTCAGGTATGTATGAAATTGTTTATTCAGCAATAATCCTAATCTTTTCACAGGGGTCTTATAAAAACATCTCAATCTGTAATGAGTTAGTAATTGAAACCCAATTAAGAGCTTTTAATACTTTTAATTATGTTAGTATAATCACAATGGATTTTCCAATTCCAGAACAGGTAAAAAGTTTTTGTCATGGTTTCAGTCTTCAAAGGGGCGGTCTCTCAAGACAGGTCCATTATGGCATAAAAATGCAAGTTGGTACCAGGTCACAGCGGTCTCTCAAGGCAGGCGGTCTCTCAAGACAGGTGGTCTCCCATAGCAGGTCCATTATAGAGTAAAACCAATCGGTGCCTGGTAGATGTGGTCTCTCAAGACAGGTGGTCTCTCAAGACAGTGGTCTCTCAGGACAGGTTTTACTGTATAAATTACTTTAAATTTTTTCATATTTTAATACTGCAACCAATGGCCCAGACTTACCTGAATAGAAAAAGGCTGGAGGGCCTAGGACATAAAGGAAAATCCAATAAGCTCAATTATATATACAGGAATATCCCTTCAAAGAGAAAAGGAGAGAAAGGATTTACATATGCTTTTCTTATTTATTAGAAATAAGAAAGACACAATATCAACCAGATAATTGAGCCCTATATCATCTATAATTCTCTATTAACATGCAGTATAACCCATTATACTAAATTAATAAAGGAAGCCAATAAATAAAGATAGTCCAGAGAAAGAGACTCTTTATACTCATTTAAAAGTGTCCGAGGGTTGTATATTAACGCTCGTATGACACATGACATATACAAATGCTTCACACCGAGCTACACTTTAAAAATATTACATAAATGAGATATATATTAGCTTTACACTTTAAAACCATTCCAGTACCGACTCAAAATTACTGACATCCGAGGAGGAATTCTCTTGCTTTTCATTATAAAGCCGGTGATATAAGGGAAAACTGTCCCACCCCCCTTCCCCTTGCTCTGGGTCAAATCACCACAGAACGAAGAGGGCAGCAGGACAGAGTCACTGCTGGAACAGAAAACCTACATAACTATAGCTGTAATCGTTTAGTGGACAACATTCTGAGCAACAGATAACAGACCTAAACATCTGAGGTCGCCTGAAATAGACTCTATATTTCGAAGGTAAAACCTTGTAAATGTAGAAGGCTGTGTCCAGTAAGAAGCCTTCATGAGATCAGTAATGGCAATACTGTTAGAATAAGCCCAAGATGTGGACAGCGCTCTAACTTCATGCGCTGAAATCTTAAACACCGACTGCTGATTGGAAGATAAACTTTCATAAGCAGTACGAATAGCTAATTGAATCCATCTAGCAATAGAATGAACGGAAATGTCCCTTCTATTGGGAATTAATGATAAAAAGAAGCATTTTCTTCCTTTTCTGATAAACTCTGGTCTGCGTTTATAAATGAACATAGCTCTTACTGGACACAGCAAAGGTATACGGCAATCGCATAGCTCTTACTAGGCCGACGTTACTGCAGACAAATGAGCCCAGAAATATACCATTACCAAATTCATTATTCGAGTGAATGCCCAGGGTGGTAGACTGAGTTCGAAGCACATCGCTCGGAACTGATAAACGACCCCTAGGACAGCGAACCGTAGGTACTTTCTGAATGCTGGATTTACCATGACATGAAAGTACACATCCTTTAGATCTATGCTTGATGTATAATCGTTCACCGAATGCTCGCCCTTACTGATCGAATGGTCTCTATATAAAACTTTGGAGCCAGGATCAGTTTCTTTATCCAGCTCAAATCTATTACTGGACGGAACTTCTGGCTTCGGAACCAAGAACAGGTGGCTGTAAAACCCCAGTGAATCCTGGTTTTCTACGATCACTATTGCATCTTTCTCCAAAAGAGATTTTACCTCGGATAGAAGAGAATCTCTTTTTAGAGGGTTTTCGGAAGCTGAGTCCAGCATGGACTTCGTGTTAACAGAGGTTTCTCTCGGAATGATATCCTTAGGCCTTCCGAGATAACCCCTCTAACCCAGAGGTCTTCTGTAACTGGAATCCAATTTTCCAGAAACTTTGAGTCTTCTGCCATCAGGACCGCAGTAGAGATCCTGACCATCACCTCCTGGACCTGTGAGGCCTACGGGAAGAGAAACTATGTCCTCCCCGTGCAGCGCCTCGACCCATCGACCTGGGAACGTCCGACCAGTAGTCTCGGCCAGACCCACGTCCCCTACCTGAGTTGCTACTTTGACGATCTCTAGGGTAACTACCTGAGGAACTTCTTGTATCCTCTATAGGAGCTTCCTTTGGACATATTTTGTCCTGAAGCTCCTCCTTTACCCTTCTCTGCTGTACCAGTTTTACTTGAAACTGACTTCAAAAGCAGAGTATCAGATGCTTTCTTAGTGACCTGATCATAGATCAATGCTAGGGCTGCATCACGTCTAACTAACTCTAAATTAGCCACTGATAAGGCAGAGTTATACGTGGAATAAGCTATAGCCCTAGAAAGAACTCTTAATGAGGTACGAACGTCCTCAAATTCTTCTCCACTGAGACGTTGAGGTAATGCTCTTGTAAGGTGATCTGCGTAAGATAAAGCATCTAGATTTGCTCCATTGGAAAATAACGTTGTATCCATTGTATCTGAGCGAATAGAAAAGGACGCAGGTAAGGATAAATCTTAGTCCTCAGCCTGTACGTCCAAATGCAATAAACATCCTGACCATCACCTCCTGGACCTGTGAGGCCTACGAGAAGAGAAACTACGTCCTCCCCGTGCAGCACCTCGACCCGTCGACCTGGCAATGTCCGACCAGTAGTCTCGGCCAGACCCACGTCCCCTACCTGAGTTGCTACTTAGACGATCTCCAGGGTAACTACCTGAGGATTTCTTGAATCCTCTATAGGAGCTTCCTTTGGACATATTTTGTCCTGAAGCTCCTCCTTTACCCTTCTCTGCTGTACCAGTTTTATTTGAAACTGACTTCAAAAGCAGAGTATCAGATGCTTTCTTAGTGACCTGATCATAGATCAATGCTAGGGCTGCATCACATCTAATTAACTCTAAATTAGCCACTGATAAGGCAGAGTTATACGAGGAATAAGCTATAGCCCTAGAAAGAACTCTTAATGAGGTACGAACGTCCTCAAATTCTTCTCCACTGAGACGTTGAGTTAACGCTCTGGTAAGGTGATATGCGTAAGATAAAGCATCTAGATTTGCTCTATTGGAAAATAACGTTGTATCCATTGTATCTGAGCGAATAGAAAAGGACACAGGTAAGGACAAATCTAAGACCTCAGCCTGTACGTCCAAAAGCAGAGGAACTCTCGAAATACTCTGACCTGCCGTTTTAAATTTACTTCTATTATTGATAAACGACAGATCTAGAGCATGTGTAGATGAAAAACTGCTTTTCCTCAGTCCCAAGGATAGATTGAGTATAGCGTCATTTATCAGTTCAAAAGTCCAAGACACATTACTGGACTGCACCGGGTAAAGTGGAGTATCTTCTTTAACCCGGCAGAAAAAATCGGAGTCCAATGACGCTAGCAGTTTTTTATTCTTTGTCGCAGCATTCTGATCCGGAGGAACAACATCTGGAAGGTACTGCTGAATAAAATTCATCGCTACCTTGTGTTGCTCCGAAAGGGAAAAATCTAATTCACTCAATTCACTTTCATCATCCGATTGGACTAGATTCCGATTGGACCAGATTAGTCTCGGTCATCCCTATCTGAACGTGCAGAGGAATGAACCGACCCAGCTTCATCCGACAGTTCAATAAGACCAAAACTGTCCTTGGATGTTGCGTAGCCTGCCGGGATGCTGCAATGAGCTGTGCTATTTGCGACAGCAAGTCCATACTCGAGGCCTTTGGAGCAGCGGTTCTTTGAAGCTTAGCCGCTGGATGCTCCTGGGACGGCATATCCGACATACTCCTCTTATGAAGACGTCCCAATTCATGTGGCCTCGTTTCCTTGGCTACTGGATGGCGTGACTTTCTTGAATCCTTCTTCGGTGATGCAGGCTGTATCTCCGTAGTCACATAGCCAATGTGCGGTCGTGTGTGCATTGAAGACGAACTGGAAGCTGATAGACTAGCTGATCCCGGCAGCCTACTTGACGGAGAGTCCCGGACACGAGGCGTGGACTTATGCTCCGACTGACAAACATTCTGAAAAACAACATCTGGTCCCAGATGTTGTTGTAAGAGAGAGGGACATCTCTCGCTCGTGGTCCGGGAAGACCTGGACGAGCCGACAGCAGAACTAGCTGGCTTCCTCTGTTCCGTCGTCGCAGGGTGAGCATGTTCCGATATTATAGTGCTCACAACACCCTTTTTCCTTTCCTCGACCGCTACGGACTTACCCGGTGTCATAACACCCATATTCTGAGTGATAGAAGCACCGGTCGAGCTAGCTGGCGACAAGGACGTAAATCCCATGATCAGAGATCTAGGCCCTGGTCTAATTTCCTTGAGCACTTTTGCTGCTAGCTCTGTGTTAGATTGCGACGACGGTAGCACACTTCCTGACGGTATCACCGATACATCACCATGTTCTTGTTCCTCTGAAAAAGAAACTGACAAACTAGAGTGACCTTGTGGTGAGAGAACAGGCATCGATCTCTCACCACTAACAACATATCGTGACACACGTCCCCAACGTTTGTCATCCCAATTGGCACAAACAGAACAAGAGTTAGTGCGAGAACAATGACTACAGCAAACACAATAAACATGAGTCGGACAATTTGAGCAATATTCTTTCATTATGCCAAAAATTACAAGTCCCCAGTTCTCACATTAACCCTCATCAAAATATGACAAAGATATATAATAACACAATCCAATACAAAAATTTCAAAAATAATTCATAAAATATTTTCGAAAAATTTTTATATGAGCCCAAGTTCCCAAAGGGAACGATGAGCCCAAATGGATCCCAAAAAAGCCTAAGTGTGGACAAAATTTTTTACATGATTCTAAAAAATTAATGCTACACTTCCTGAATATATAATGTTTCTGATTAAGGACCTAACATCATAATGACTAGGAAATTACTTACAGAAAGTAACCATTGTCAATGACTCAATGTAAACAAAATGCCATAAAAACCGGAAACAAGACTACAGGCACTGAACAACACGGCCCGAAGTCAGTAACAGATTTTTTAAACTATCCGATGTAAGACAGAATCTTCATCAGAAGAAACTCAGATGGTAGATGCAAGACCAAAAACGCCTAAACACCCAAAGGGTGAGGACGTAACCATGGGGATATACAGAACAAACATTCTGTAACCACGTTAAACTCCCATGAAATTTTCAATAAAAAAATTTCAAAAAGGGTCCAAAAAGTATGGGAGCTTAACAGGGGGGTATCAAGAAAGGAGAGGGAGGAAACACTTAACAAACAGTGGCAATTTCATAGCAAGAATGATAACATCAGGCCCATGTCCTGAAATTAGGGAACATGAAATAATTTTCAATAAAAATTATAATTTACAGCCCTGAACACATCAAACCACTGTTTTTTCCTCTCATCCTCTTAATGCATCCTTTGATCCTCCAAAATCACCATTACTTTGTGTCTGGTATCATAAAAACTGAGATTTACAAGCACAGAAGTCAGTTAGTTGTTACTGACAGAAGGGCCAAACAAAGAATGAGGCTTTGCGCCAATTTTGGTACTTCCTTGACACTGCGCATGCGCAGTAGACAAATGAAGGACATTAGTTTTTTGGTTTTGGATGCAAATTTGGGGGATTTGGGCTGATTTGGGGGGCAAAATTTGTGTTTGGCCCTGAATATTCAATAGTTAGCACCAGCTAAGTCTGGGCCATTGGTTGCAGTATAAAATATATAAATTTGGTAAACTTTTGCTACCAGTTGTATATGAAAAACTGTATTAATTACAAATCTGTGAAAATTTCAGGTCATTGGCCAATTCGGACCAGGAGATATTGGTCAATGAAAATTTGGGTGGGTTTTGGCAAAAGAAAGTTAATGTTCAAAGTAAAAAGTTTATTGTCAAGACAAAGTATAGCCATCTATGACATTGCAAAGTTTTAATGAAATCTGTAAGAGCATTCTCAAGAATTCCTCTCCTGTAAAGTGTTGGAAGAAAGAAAGAAAAAGAAAAAAATAATAATAATTTTTTTTCCCGTACAATAACAAATGTCTTTTCCTTTTCAGAAAAGTAAAATTAATGAGGTGATTTAATTCAGCCAATCAGCAATTAATGGAACAAGAACATTGGAGAAAATTTTCATTCTGGAATTTTCTATTAGAAGACTACATAAAATGCTTTCAACAAACTTCTGACTTATTTATCTCATTCAATCCACTAAGAAGTGATAATTGTTAATACAATCAGCATTCATTGGACACTGGAGATTATTACAGATCAGTGCATTATTTTAGACAGCAGCTAAAATTATTATACTACTGAATATTAGTGATATAATCAGAATCGGCAATCGGAACAGGTGGTTATGGGGCATCAGCCAATTATGACAACTGGCAGTTAAAAACCAACAGTTTCCAGTTATTCTATATTTAACACTATTAAAAATCTCTTTGATATCTGGCCATTTTAATAAAGTGTCCCCATTAAAAACGTGTGTAGAGCATAGCAGAATATTTACGGATTTGCAAGGCCGAAATATTACAGAATTTACTATCTGCAATCGGTATGAGATTGCCACCATTTTCCAGCTGATCGAAGTCATTGGCCTTCAATCATGGTGCTGTACAATGTAACATTGGGTACATGTACATGTATAAACAAAATGTGTTCAGCCGGTAGTCTGTCATGCTTCATGATGCAAGCATCACAATACAATAACAAATTAAAATTCTAGAAAAAACTAAAAAAAACTCCTTTTTCAATGATACATGTAGATGATTGTTACATAACATGTAAGTCGCATGACTGTCACAAACACGTTTTAAGTTTGTCAAATTCATTTTTTAATTCAGTTACCTCCCTTGATGTTTCTCTCCAATGTTGATTGCAGAGTACATGTAAACACTGGAGAAACACATCAAAGGAGGTAACAAGATGAAAAATGAACATTAAATAATAAATTCTGACATGTCGCATGTGTATCTGTAAACCATGAGTCATACAACTTCATACATGTAACACACATTAACAACAAAGTTATTATTCAATTAGGACACAAAGTATGTGTGCTCAGTATATTCCTGGTTAATACATCCAAGTGTTTTGTATTCTTAAACAAAACCGTATTAACACTATTTACCGGAATAAACACAATCTTCACAAGAGAACAATATCATGTGATTGTATCATTAATGATCTTCTCTCTCCCCATCCCAACCACCAAAAATGCAAATATTATTTGGGCTAATATGGTCCAGTACTAAACATGCATACTCTGAGAACTTATGTGGTATTAAGCTTTCATAATTGGTGATTTATCAACGAAATTCTGTAGTATAACAGGCACCAACAGATTTTCTTCTGTGTCCTATTTCAACCATCGGAATCAGCCGAGTAATAATCGGGTCAAAAGCAAGTTTTGATAATCGGTTCATCACTACAGAATATTATTTTTTTGATCTGTGCAACATTTTGTATCAGAAAAATGTTTCCAAAATTTGTAAAGAATTCATTCTTCTTGTGAATGAGGATTTACTCCTGTGAATAACCAGGATTCAACTGAATCATTTTTAAATGACAGGTGGCTCCAATAGTTGTTAGATATTATTTCCATTTGAATTTTGCTGAGGAATTTATTGGAAACTGTATCAGTGTAGAACTTATCCCCTAGAAATATTATCTTCCCAGATGAAATATCCTGAGGAAATTTTATCCAAACATCGGAAAAATTATTCACCAAAAATGTAAATATAAGTTGAATGTTTGTATATAATCAGGTGTAAACACTGGTACCACTGAAAAGTTAAAAAATTTATAGTAATTTATATATTTTTTATACTTACCAATGACCCAGACTTAGCTGGTGCTAATCTCCTTAATTCAGGGCCAAATACAAATTTTGCCCCCCCAATCCCCAAAATTTGCATCAAAAACCGAAAAATACATGTCCTATATGGCCCTCCATACATCCACTCCTCTGCGCATGCGCAGTGTCAAGGAGGTCCCGAAATTGGCGCCAATTATCATTCTTACAACCAGTGCCTGGTAAGCGTTATGTACTCAGCGGGGAGGTATGAGTTCCCAACTCCTGGGAGGGCCATCCCCGTCTGGGTCATTGGTAAGTATAAAAAATATATAAATTACTATAAATTTTTTAACATTTTTATACTGTACCAATGACCCAGACTTAGCTGAATAGTAAATAGGCTGGAGGGCCTAGGACATAAAGGAAAATCCAATATGCTCAATTATGTATAATAGAATATCCTCTCCAGGAGAAAAGAAGAGATAGGCTTTACATGTATCTTTCCTATTTATAATAAAGAAGAAAGACACAATACCGATCAGTAATTGAGCATAATAAACAATGATCTCTATTAACATCCAGTATAACCCTTTATACTAATATTTTTAAAGGTAAGCCAATAAATAAAGGAAGTCCAGAGAAATGAGACTCTTTATATTCATTAAAAGTGTCCGAGGATTGTATATTAACGCTCGTTTGACACATGACATATACAAATGCTTCACACCGAGCTACACTTTAAAAATATTACATGGATGATTAAACATTATCTTTACACTTTAAAACCATCCCGGTACCGACTCGGAATTACTGACTCTGAGGGAGGTATTCCCTTGCTTTTCACTATAAAGCAGGTGACCTAAGGGAACACCCGCCCCCCCCCCCCCCCCCCCCCCTTCCCCTTGCCCTGGGTCAAATACCCCAGAGCGAAGAGGGCAGCAGGACAGAGTCACTGCCGGAACAGAAAGCCTACATCACTATAGTTGCAACTGTTTAGTGGACGATATTCTGAGCAACTGATAACGGACCTAAACAATGGAGGTCTCCAGAAATGGACTCAAGATTTCTGAGATAAAAATTAGTGAATGTGGAAGGTTGAGACCAATATGCAGCCTTCATTAGATCAGTAATAGCAATACAATTAGCATAGGCCCAAGAAGTCGAAAGAGCTCTTACTTCATGAGCTGAGATCTTGAGTGCCGACTGCTGAGAAGATAATTTTTCATAAGCAGTACGAATAGTTAATTGAATCCATCTAGCAATAGAATGAACCATAATATCCTTTCTATTAGGTATCAAAGACAGAAAGAAACGCTTACATCCCTTTCTGATGAACTCAGATCTACGTCTGTAAATACATATTGCTCTAACAGGACACAGTAGAGGCCTACGCCCATCAGATGATGGAAGGGCCTTAATAATAATAGGTTCAGGATACTTATTAGGAGCCTGATTCTTAGCCAAAAATCCAACATTGGTGGTAAAGGTAATAGTATTACCGACACTACGGTAGTGAGAATCCTCCACAGAAAGTGCATGAAGCTCACTAACTCTTCTAGCAGAAGAGAAAGCTAAGAGAAAAGCTGTCTTATATGTTAAGAATTTGAAGTCAACTGTGTCAAGAGGCTCAAAAGGCGCTTCTTTTAGCTTAAGAAGAACCCAGGCCAAATTCCACTTCGGAATTAATCTAAGGGTTCTAGGTCTATTTATCGAAAAATTTCTAACTAACTTAGATAAAGAGACATTAGTTCCAATCATCAAGCTATCATGATGTGCATAGGTATCGGATAGCATAGATCTATAACCCTTAATGGTGATAGGCTGCAGATTAATCTCATCAAACAAGTATACTAGAAAGTTTGCTATGTCTGGAATGGAGGGATCATAAATATCTACTGAATGATCCTCACACTACTGACAAAAGACCCTCCACTTAGCAGCATAGTTTAGCGAAGAGGAGGTCCTCCTGCAGTTAGAAATCGCGTCCACTGCTCGTCCTGTAAAATGTTTTCCGTGCAAGAAGGACCGCACAATGGAAATACGTGAAGGTTTAGACCTTGCGGATTGTGATGGAGGATGTGCGATTTCCCTTGCGAAAGAAGGTCTTCCCGTTGAGGAAGCTTCCTCGGCATGTCCCACAACAGACACCTGAGTAGATTTATCCACGGTCTCTGTGGAGACAGAGATGCTACCAACAGAATCTTGCATTGCGATTGTTTTATCTTGAGCAATATCTGCTGAATCAACGGCACTGGAGGATACGCATATCCTATCATTCCGTCCCAAGAGATAGAGAGAGCGTCTACTGCAAACGCTCGAGGATCCGGACAAGGTGACATATACGTCTGCAACTGATTGTTGAGATGTGTCGCAAATAAATCTATCATTGGCCGTTCCCATTGGTAGCAAATCTGATTGAATACTTGCTTGTTGAGAGTCCATTCTGACGGCAACAGGCGATCCCTCCGTGAAAGGGAGTCTGCTAAGACGTTCAGACGACCCGGAATATGACGGACGGAGAGAAGAATCTGATGTTCTAGTACAAACAGAAGAATTCTTTCCATTAGATTGAGCAACGGAATGGAATGAGTGCCACCTTGGTTCCGAATATACGCAACTACTGTCGTATTGTCGGACATAATTTGCACGTGTGCATTCTGAATAACGTCTATCCAATGACGTAGAGCAAGCCAAATCGACATCATCTCTTTGATGTTGATGTGCTTGCTTAGAAACTGCGGATCCCAAAGACCCTGGAACTTCAAATCCGATGGGCTCATTGTCACGCCCCAGCCTGTTTGACTGGCATCCGTCATAATTGTAAAACTCGGATCTGGCAACTGCAGTGGAACTCCCTGAGTTAACCACTGTATGTCTGCCCAAGTCTGAATCTCTTGTTTCACTTGGCTTGACAAGAGTATGTCCGTTTCGAGCGAATGAATCTTCACTCTCCAATTCTGAGTCAGATAGACCTGGAGAGGACGAGTGTGTAGCCGCCCCATCAGAATGAGATCCGAGGCAGCTCCGCACAGACCTATTAGTCTCATGAATTCCCTTGCTGTGACTTTGTCTGAGTGAAGACAATAGCGAGCATAACAACTGACTAATTTCGCTCTGGTTAACGGCAGACGAACGAGATTGTTGTGCGCCTCGAAGCTCATTCCCAGGTGGGTAAATGACTTGGACGGCACCAGATCCGACTTCTCTTCGTTTACTATGAAACCGAGACGTCGGAGTAATAGAAGCAGATTGTGCATGTCGTTCTGAAGCGTTAACTCGTTGCCGTATCTCTGAAGAATATCGTCCAGGTAAGCCGACGTTACCGCAGACGAATGAGCTCGGAAATGAGTCATTACCGAGTTCGTTACTCGAGTGAATGCCCAGGGCGCTAGATTCAGACCAAAGCACATCGCTCGGAACTGATAAACAACACCTAGGACAGCGAAGCGAAGATACTTTCTGAACGCCGGATGTACCATGACGTGAAAGTACGCGTCCTTGAGGTCTATGCTCGCAGCATAGTCGTTCACTCGAATGCTCGCTCTGACCGATCGAATGGTCTCCATATAAAACTTTGGAGCCACGATCAGCTTGTTTATCCAGCTTAAGTCGATCACTGGACGGAACGAGCCGTCTGGCTTCGGAACCAGAAAAAGATGTCTGTAGAAACCTGGAGATTCCTGGTTTTCTACGACCTCTATCGCGTTCTTCGTTAAAAGAGACTGGACTTCTGATAGAAGTGCTGTTCTTTTCTGACAATTTGACGGAAGCTGAGTCCATCTTGGACTTCGAGTTAATGGAGGTTTGCCTTTGAAGGACAGTTTTAGTCCTTCCGAAATAACCCCTCGAACCCAAGGGTCCTTCGTAATTGATTCCCAACTGCTTGAGAAACTCGACAGTCTTCCGCCCACCGGAACTCGACAGAGGTCTAGACCATCACTTCCTGGATCCGCGAGGCTTGCGGTAGGAGAAACCACGTCCTCTGCGACCCGCACCTCGCCCCGTCGGCCTAGGGGCATCTGACCAGTTATTTCGGCCAGCATACTGGCCCCTAGTCGAGTCGCTACTCTGCCGGTCTCTAGAGTAAGACCTAGAGGACGCATAGGAACCTCTATAGGAACTTCCCCTGGACCAACTCGTCCCGGAAGTGCCTGGCCTACTCCTGTCTGCTGGTTCCGATTTCTTGGAAGCAGACTTAAACAGCAGAGAGTCCGAAGCTTTCATATATCAGAAAGCTTGCCACTGAAGAGAAACTCCTCAGAGACCGGAGCGACTCTAAGAGAGTTTTTCACCTTACTGTCCACGCGTGTGGAAGTAGCCAGGGCCGCGTCACGTCGAGCTAACTCCAGATTTGCCACTGAAAGGGCGGAGTTATAAGTAGAAAAAGCTATGGCCCTAGACAGAACTCTTAAAGACGTTTGTACGTCTTGAAAGTCTGGTCCTTCAAAGCGTAATGACAACGCTCTAGTAAGGTGATCTGCGTAGGAAAGAGCGTCTAAACTAGCTCTGTTAGACAATATTGTTGTTTCCATCGTAGACGACGGAAGTGACATAGACGACGGCAGGGAAATATCAAGGTCTTCAGCCTGGTCGTCTAAACGCAGAGGAACTCTCTGGATGCCCTGACCTACCGTATCAAACTTGTTCCTTTGATTAATAAACGGCAGCTGTAGAGCAGATGCCGGTAGGAAGGCTGACCTGCCCGTCTTGTTGGCAAGTTTATCAATAGCGTCATTCAATAACTCAAAAATCCGAGAAACATTCTTGGATTGTGACGGAAATTCCGGGACAATGTCCCTAAACCGATTAAAAAACTCGGTGTCCAGTGGCGCTATCACCCTCCTATCCGGCTGCGCAGCATTTTGGTCTGGCGGAACAACTTCTGGAAGGTAATGCCGGATGAATTCTACGGCTATTTTATGTTGTTCCGAAAGGGAAATATCTAATTCATCAGAATCCCTTTCGCCATCCTGCCGGACCTCATGTAAATCATGTAAATCTCGGTCGTCCGCACCGGATCCAGCGGAGGAACCTACCGACCCAGCATCTTCTGACATTTCATGTTCCGACAGAGGCTCTGCCGATTGCTGGGATGCTGCGATTAACTTTGCTATCTGTGATAGCACATCCGTTACAGAGGCCTGGGGAGCGGCGGTCTTACTGGATTTAGCCGCCGGAAGCTCCCTGGACGTTGCATCCTGCATACATCTTTATGCGAACGTCCGGATGAAGAAGGCCTCGAATCCCTGGCTACCGGATAGCATGACCTGGTTGCCGTGGAATCCCTGGTCGGCGAAGCTGATTGTAATTCACTGGTCACATAGCCAAGGTGCGGTCGAGTGTGCTGCTGAGAGGATATGGAAGCCTTATAGGTAGCCTCGGCGGACTGCCTATATACCGGAGCATCCCGAGCAGCGGACGTATGCTCCGACTGCGTAACACTACGGACCACAACATCTGGTCCCAGATGCTGCTGTATGAGAGAGGGACCTCTCTCGCTTGCAGCCCGTGCCGAACTGGACAAGCTAAACACCGGACTGTCAGGCTTCCTCCGATCCATCCTCCTTTCCGTCGTCACTGGGTGTGCACGTGGATGTTTTATAGTGCTCGCAACACCCGACTCTCTCTGCTGGACCGCAACGGATGAACCCGAGTGCTGCCCCATTTGGTGAATGGACGCAACCCCGGTCGAGCTAGCGGATGTCAACCCCTTCGGGTTCCTTTCAGGGAATTGACGAATCTCCATGAGCACTTTTGCCGCTAGCTCTTCGCTTGTATGTGACGACGGAGGCACACTTCTGGACGACATCACGGAAACATCACCCTGTTCTTGTTCCTCTGAAAAAGAGAGTGAAACATTAGAGTGACTCTGAGGAGAAAGAACCGGAATGGACCTTTCTCCAGGAACAACATACCGTGACACACGTTTCCAACGTTTTTCATCCCATTTGAAACACACAGAACAAAGATCAGTGCGAGTACAGAGAGAACAATTAATACAGAGATCATGAGAATCATAGGAAGATTTCCTCCTATTACAATTTGAACAATAATCATTCATTGTGAAATGTAAACAATCAAAGTACTCGCACTAATCCTTGAAAATAAAGATACATAATACAACAATCCATTATATTCATTAATAAATAATGATTTGAAAGGAAAAAATGTTTTAAGAAAAAAAAAAATTTTTTTCAGAAGAGCCCAAGTTCCCAAAGGGAACCCTGAGCCCAATGGATCCCAAAAAAGCCTGCCTAAGTGTGGACAAAAATTTAAATTCATTTTGAAAAAATTAATGAGACACTTACGGACAATAATAATGTATCTTACTATGAATAAGAGATGCAGAAGACAAATAATCACTATCAGCAGTAACTGTTGTCAATCTAAGCAAAAGTGTAAACAAACCGGAAACATGACTCCAGGCACTGAAACAAACATGGCCCGAAATCAGTCATCAATTAAAACACTATCTGATGCAAAAAAGAGGCTTCCAAAGAAGAAACTGTAGAACATCAGATGGTAGATGCAGACCAAAACGCCTAAACACCCCTAGGGTGAGGACGTAAACATGGGGAAAAAACAGAAATAAATCTGTTACCAAGCCAAAACTCCCAAGAAATTTTAGTAATAAACATTACAAAAAAATAAGCCAAAACATGGGAGAATAGCTAGGGGGGAATAAGGAAGGTAGAGAGGAAACACTGATCAAACAATGGTACTTCATAGCAAGAATGACAACATCAGGGCCATGCCTTGAAAAAAGGCAACTAGAAATAATTTCATAAAATAATTTTAAGTTACAGCCCTGAACATTTTCTTGCACTAAATTTTTTCCTCTCCTCCTAATGTATCCTCTTTATTTCCACCATTTCCCTCATGAATATGTGTCTGGCATCATGAAAACTGAGATTTGGAAGCACAAATAACAGAGAAGTGTGACTGTTTTGAGGGCCAAACTAAGAATGATAATTGGCGCCAATTTCGGGACCTCCTTGACACTGCGCATGCGCAGAGGAGTGGATGTATGGAGGGCCATATAGGACATGTATTTTTCGGTTTTTGATGAAAATTTTGGGGATTGGGGGGGCAGAATTTGTGTTTGGCCCTGAATTAAGGAGATTAGCACCAGCTAAGTCTGGGTCATTGGTACAGTATAAAAATATACGACAGTAACTGTTGTTAAGGGAGAATAAATTTCCTGAGAGATTATTCATCACTGATAATATTATCCTAATACATGTATATTGTTTGTTTTTGGTGTGATCACCATTCACAAATTGTTTTTTGTTGGTCAGTCAAGTTCTTTATACCTCCCCAGATGCACATAGTAGAGTGCAGAGGGCAGTTGAGAAAATCAATTGTAGAGAATTTGAGATTCTATGCGATTTTCTTTCTAAACAAGTGTACCCAACAGCTTTCACTGATATCCAAAAGAGGTCATTGTGGACTAAAGCTAAGAAATTCAGAATCGAAATAGATGACATTTATTACACAAAGGTAAGAAAAGAAAGGTCATCACAGAGGATAGAAAAAAAAGCAACACTCATTAACCCTTTACCTAACATGAAAAGCAGACGACACTTGCCAAACAAATTCTTGAAGAACTAATTTTTTTTTCATTTTTTGTCTCAAAAACATAGATTATGACCCCTCATTGGAACGTGCTCAACGAGCTGGTTCCAACAAGGGGTCATAACCTATGTTTTTGAGACAAAAATGAAAAAAATAATGAAAATTAATTGGCGATTTTTTAGAATATCGCTGGCCGTTTTGTTGGGTAAAGGGTTAAACAATGTCACACAAGTGTTGCATGTCATTTGGGCAGAGAAAAGACATCTGAACTTCTAAAATCAAAATTCTATTGGAGTGCCATGATAAGCGATGTAAAAAATTTCATTGTTAATTGTCCTCATTACCAATCTGTCAACAAAAAGACTGTCAGCACTGTTGGGGAAATGCCTTTGGTTCCAATGCCTCCACATGCATACCACTATCAGGAACTGTTCCCAATAAATCTTCTACATCAGAATTTGATTCCTTTGTGGAGACAATAAATGATCTTTTTTCAGAAAAATTATCAGAAGAAAGTGATAACTCTGCTTCTCACAGAGTTCCAATATCATTAAGACCAAACAGAAATAAGACAGAAAATGGATGATAGCGTTCATATGTATTACTAAAAGTGAAATGAATATTGATATATTAAAAGCATATTTTTGGTATATTTTTATTTTTATCTTTCTGTTAGGAACTGTTTGGTGAATAATTTTTACTGAACTGTAATCATATTTTTCAGGAATATTCTGTCTTGAGGACAAATTTTCCTAGAAAATATAACGACTTGGATAATATTTTCAGGGGAATAATAGCAAAGGCAGTCTGTGCCACATGCAGCGCGGCTCACAAAGTGAGCTCTATGGATAATGCATTGAGATTTTTCAGTACTTCCATCAGAAATTCCTATAGGCTATGAAATAAAAAATCTGTGTTTTTATGACAGAGACCATGTTGAATCTCTCCGAAAGTCGGGTGCGAGAGTTTCAAAAAATAGCTTTTAGTATATTCTACTAATCTTTCTAAATAAATATAATTTAAATATAGGACATGTGTTAACTATCCATTTGTTTTTTAGCTTTTTGAACGCAACCTTTTTAGTTGCTTTAACGAAAGTTTACGGGAAATGCAAATTGCGAACCAATGACCTAGTGGGAGGAGCTGGGTACCATCAAACGTTTGAGAGTGCTAAATGGGCAGAGATATTTTGTATTGACGTCTAGCTGAAACAGTTGGCCTATTTTTGTAACCGGCTAACCGTCGGGCATAACCTGATTTCAACCAGATATTTATTTATTTATTTATTTATTGGTGTTTAAGGTCACATACTTATGCACAATGGCTAATTATGACCGTGACAGTTTTTACAGGTGGAGGAAGCCGGAATACCCGGAGAGAACCACTGAGCAACGACGAGCAGCTGCCAGCTCTCCAACATCGTAACTCTGCACTGCAGCACAGGCAGGGTTAGATTGGTTGAAGACATGCACACCATCGATGTGCAGTACGACTTAGCACGCGGCGTCATCGTGTCTACATGTGGACAATGGGGGTTAAGTGCCTTGCCCAAGGACACAGCGTGGGAGTCCGAATCGATCGCTCAGACGGTCACCCATCTGAGGACTAACCTGACTCAATGTTGCTTAACTTCGGTGATCTGACAAGAACCGGTTACATAAACACCACTGCACCCCCTTTCAACCAGATATCCATTAATTTCAGCTGCTGGTATTATTGTATTGTCTATGATGCAAAATCAGTAAGGAATGGCGAAAAAACAGTTAAAAATACCACCACCAGACTTCCACAAAAAGTAAACAAACAAAACCATCGAGTGCCAACAGAAATCGTAGATGTGCAAACGATCGTAACTGGTCACTGCATTACCCGGTTACAAAACCAGGCCTTGTCATTTGCAAGTCACAGGACATGCCGTACACCTCAAAGTTTAAGTGTGCGATTTGTTCCCATGTGCGTGCATTTGAAGTCAGGGATGAATGTCATTGATATTACTTAAGAATCTTCAAACCAATTTGTAAATTATAGTTAGGCATAATTAACTGTATTAGCATAGAGCCTCTTACCTCAAGTGGCTTGAATTTGATGTGATCATATTATCACAGGGTGAATATGTACTCCTAATTTTTTTAGTATCTTTTTTCTGTTCACTGCTAAGACAAATGTCACTTCCACATTTACATTTACCTATTCATCGCAATGAAATTTCTGTCAGGAATATGTTGCAAGTCATGAAAAGGGTGTTGTAAGAAATTATTATATGCATCGTTGACCAAGAGCCCCTCAGTGTCTGACACTGACCATTGAAACAAGAATTTTAAAATTCAAGATTTTTAAATAGACTTTTTTTGACATACATCCATACTTTTAATCAGTTCAATAAAATCAAACCATGGTGTTTCTGAAACACAGTGGTAAAGTACCAAACAGTCAATTTATTTTGAAAGCACCATTATTCACACTGAGGGATTTTTTCAGCATTATAATCTGCATTTAACAACACCCCCATCAAAGATAAGAATGTCAAATTTATTTGTAGAAGACTATGTTACATTGACAGGCACCTGCTCACTGCTGCCCATGCAGAAAACAAACGGCAGTGCACTCAACGTTTGGCAGTTTGTTATGAACATTTATCCATGACTTGACAGTCCAAGCGACCGAAATAACTGTTCATTCAAAATTCCAACACATTAACCCTTTCATGTTACAAGTACACATCATAGTAAATCAACAAATGTTTGGTAGCTTTGACAATACTTGCGTCAGTGAAAGAATTCTAAAATCTCGCTGTCAAATACTACTTATTTTCCCGATACTATCCCGTAAACTATAGGTATAGCAGTTATCCGGTTGATGGCTTTTCCGACCAGTTATGCCGATAACAGCTGCAAACTTGTTATCCAGCTAACCGTTTTGGCACTATTGACACCGCGATAACATATGACTTTAACATGATTGTCATCTGCATTGTTTGTCAACAAACACCGAGGACGAGTGATTAGCAAATTTTTTGCTGTGGAAAGTAATTTTATGAAATGAACTACTACCCCACACACATTCAAATAGGTTGAATGACAATACCTCTTTATCGTTAAGATATTTAAAAAAAAAAAAAACGAGCAAACATAGTCCACACATTTCGCCCCATTTCTTATTTTGATTCAGACATTAATTTATGTTCAAATTCATTTCCGTATTCACCCATCCACCATGCACCTCCACAAAAATAAAAAATAATTATTTTAATATTTGATTTATTTTCCAGCCCCTATGGATTAACAGTTCACCAAACACAATTTTTTTTTTTTAAAGGGGGGCAGAATTTCAAGGCCAATTTTTTTTTTATCTCAAAACTGCATTTGCTTTTTGGTTGCATCTATTTTCATATTATATACCGTTACAATTGATAGATTTTTGATTGAACATTTCACTGCAGATATATTTTATTGAATACTGTTTCTGCAGACACTTTCTAAGACATTACAATACCAGTTGGCAGGCCTGGCAATCTAGAAAATCAAGGAGTGCAAAACAATTGCCCTCCTCTGATTGCTTGGGAGTGCAATTGCATCTGAAATTTTCAATGCAAAAACTTGTATGCCATTTTGGTTACATTCACTTCAAGTTATTAATATTGGGACTGAAAAATAGTACTACATTCAGCTACATAGTGAAAATATTGGCAAACACATCTAGTGCTGGCCGGTTTTGAAATTTGCGGTTCGGTATCGGTATTTTTTTTTACCGATACCTTGGATATCGGTATTTCTTGCCATGCCTTGATCTGTTCCAACATCAGGCCGAAAATCAGATGTGTGTTTGAAGCCAATAGCATTCAGGAGTTGGTTGGGTGATTTAGAAATACAGTGGTTCCTGCTTAATCGAATATGACTTTTGTCAGAAGAAAATAAACAAATAACCGGAATATACAAATAAGCAGGATCCAGGTAGGGGCAGGTAAAGCAGGTCGGACTCGGCATGAAATCTGATTGCATGAACTGTATCATTCAGCGATTCACTCAATGAGGTGTCAATCTTATGAAAATGAGTGCATTATGTACCACTAATAGATTGTTGCTAACAAAATGAGAAAAAAATATTCCATATGTGCATTGGCATTCATGTTTTTATTATTCCATGTACCACAGTAAAAAGGACAATTGTAATGTTGACGTACCAAAACTGCACAGTGTTATGATCCGCCATGTTTCCAACAACACCTTTCCATTGCAACATGTTCACACTCAACACCACATGGACACGATGGGGTTGTGTACAAACCACACGTGTGGCCAGCCCTGCAACCAATCTTTTGGGTGAATTTGCAAAGAACAACTTGAACGTTTCCCATCATACTTATTTTATTCATTTCATTCGCATGAAAATATTAATGAAAGTGTCAATGACACTGTAGCTTAACTTGTGTGTTGTGTTTGATGAAAAGGATAATGTTCAATGTTTATGAAAGGATTATGAAATAAGACAAGAATTGTGATAATTGGGAATATGTTCATTTCTGTTCCCTGTGTGCTATGTTTATGATAAAAATAATATGAGGTGTACACTGTACTAAAGAGCTGAGGGGTGGGTTAATATGACCTCACAGTTAATGTATGTGGCCCTCACAGTTGACGTATATCAACAAAAGTTACCAAGTTACAGTGAAATTATTCCAAAACAAATTAATCCTATCAAGTTACATTAAAATCCCCTCATAAATATGGGCTGTAGACTGTGCTAAAGGTTTTCGGGCTTCGGGCCCCTGTAGCCGTCAGTTTCCCAATTGCGTCCAAAGGGGACGTTCTCATCTAGACATTATATGAAGTCAATCTACCAAGTTACAATGAAATCCCTTAATAAATATGACCTGTAGACAGTGCTAAAGGTTTTTGGGCTTTGGGCTCTGGCAGCCATCATGGTTGAATGATCGCAACCAAAAGGGGACATTCTCATCTGGACACTATTTGGAGTCATCCTACCAAGCTACAATGAAATCCCTTCATAATTATGACCTGTAGACTGTTCTAAAGGTTTTGGGGCTTTGGGCCCCTGAAGCCGTCACAGTTGCCCAATCGTGTCCAAAAGGGGACATTCTCATCTAGACATTATATGAAGTCAACCTACCAAGTTACAATGAAATCCCTTCATAAATATGACCTGTAAACTGTGCTAAAGGTTTTCGGGCTTCGGGCTTGGGTAGCCATCATGGTTGAATGATAGCAACCAAAGGGGACAATCTCATCTGGGCATCATTTGGAGTGATCCTGCAAAGTTACAATGAAATCCCTTCATAAATATGACCTGTAGACTGTACACAAGGTTTTCGGGCTTCGGGCACCTGTAGCCATCACAGCTGACCAATCACGACCAAAAGGGGATGTCATCATCTAGGCATTATATGGAGTCAAACTAACAGGTTACAATGAAATCCTTCTATAAATATAACCTTTTGCCTATGCTAAATGTTTTTGGGCTCGGGCACCCATCAAGGCTGAATGATCACGGCCACAATGGGACGTTTTCATCTAGACATTATTTGGAGTCATCCTACCAAGTTACAATGAAATCCCTTCATAAATATGACCTGTAGACAGTGCAAAAGGTTTTCGGGCTTCGGGCACCTTTAGCCGTCAAAGTTGCCCAATCATGTCCAAAAGGGGACGTTCTCATCTAGACATTATATGAAGTCAACCTACCAAGTTACAATGAAATCCCTTCATAAATATGACCTGTAGACTGTGCTTAAGGTTTTTGGGCTTCGGGCTCGGGCAGCCATCATGGTTGAATGATCGCAACCAAAGGGGACAATCTCATCTGGGCATCATCTGGAGTGATCCTATGAAGTTACAATGAAATCCCTTCATAAATATGACCTGTAGACGGTGCTCAAGGTTTTCGGGCTTCGGGCACCTGTAGCCATCACAGTTGACCAATCACGACCAAAAGGGGATGTCATCATCTAGGCATTATATGGAGTCAACCTTACAGGTTACAATGAAATCCTTCTATAAATATAACCTTTTGCCTACATGTATGCTAAAGGTTTTTGGGCTCGGGCACCCATCAAGGCTGAATGATCATGGCCAAAATGGGATATTCTCATCTAGACATTATTTGGAGTCATCCTACCAAGTTACAATGAAATCCCCTCATAAATATGACCTGTAGACTGTGCTAAAGGTTTTCAGGCTTCTGGCACCTTTAGCCGTCAAAGTTGCCCAATCAAGTCCAAAAGGGGACGTTCTCATCTAGACATTATATGAAGTCAACCTACCAAGTTACAATGAAATCCCTTCATAAATATGACCTGTAAACTGTGCTAAAGGTTTTAGGGCTTTGGGCTCGGGCAGCCATCATGTTTGAATGATCGCAACCAAAGGGGACAATCTCATCTGGGCATCATCTGGAGTGATCCTAAGAAGTTACAATGAAATCCCTTCATAAATATGACCTGTAGACTGTGCTAATGGTTTTCGGGTTTTGGGCTCGGGCAGCCATACCGGTTGCCCGATCGTGACCAAAAGGGGACGTTCTCATCTAGACATGACCCCAAACATGCATATGAAATTTCATGACGATCAGACAAGAACTGCGGGGTGTATCCCGTGCTGAAGGAAAATGTGAACAGACTAACAGACTAACAGACTTCCGCACGTGTGATGGCAATAGCTTATCTTGACTATGTCAAGTTAAGCTAAAAATCCAACATGTCAACAAAGGAGAAATGTGAGCTTCATAAATATTCATACATAAATCAGCAGTTACATCATTTTTGAGCCGTTCTGCAGAGTCTCCCTCGATAAAATTATCAGCACTGAGTGGCTCTGGCGTTTTTGTTCCATGAAATGTTTTTATTAACAAGAGGCCCCAAGGGGCCTTAATCGCTCACCGCTTCAAAGAAGTATTTGGGGTCACATTCAGTTAGACATGGTTCATCAACACTACAAAGGAATGAAGTCATAAGAGGCAAATTTTATGGAAAAACACTAAGGAATGCATTTGAACAAACCTGAACGTAACCGATTTGAACAAACTTGAATCTGACCCCCCTAGAGATATTGTATACCAAATATGAAATCATTCTGACTGGTGGATCTGAAGAAGAAGATTTTTAAAGAAATTTTCTCATATTGCTCTAAGTTAAAACTCAGGGTCCCATAGGGAACCCAAATATTAACCGAGAAACTCAATTTGAACAAACTTGAATCTGGCCCCCAAGAGATGATGTATACCAAATATGAGAGGATTCTGACTAGTGAATCTGAAGAAGATGATTTTTAAAGAATATTCCATGCATTGCACAAAGTCAAAATTTGGGCTTCCGCAGGGAACCCAAATATTAACCCAGCACCTCAATTTGAACAAACTTAAATCTGACCCCCCTATAGATGTTGTATACTAAACATGAAAAGATTCTGAGTGGCCGATCTGAAGAAGATTTTTAAAGAAATTTCCTCAAATTGTACCGAGTTAAACTTTGGGCTCCAATAGAGAGTCCAAATACTAATGAAGGGATCCGATTTGAACAAATCGGACCCCTTCATTAGTATTTGGACTCTCTATTGTATACCAAATATGAGAGGATTCTGACTAGTGAATCTGAAGAAGATGATTTTTAAAGAATATTCCATGCATTGCACAAAGACAAAATTTGGGCTTCCGCAGGGAAACCAAATATTAACCCAGCACCTCAATTTGAACAAACTTAAATCTGACCCCCCTATAGATGTTGTATACTAAACATGAAAAGATTCTGAGTGGCCGATCTGAAGAAGATTTTTAAAGAAATTTCCTCAAATTGTACCGAGTTAAACTTTGGGCTCCAATAGAGAGTCCAAATACTAATGAAGGGATCCGATTTGAACAAACTTGAATCTGAACCCCCCCCCCCCTCCCCCCCCCCCCCCCCCCCCCCCACCTAGAGATGTTGTACACCAAATATGAAAGCATTCTGACTGGTGGATCTGAAGAAGAGTTTTAAAGAAATTTTCCTCCTACAGGGAGCCCAATTATTAACCCAGGGACTGGATTTGAGCAAACTTGAATCTGACCCCCCTACAGATGTTGTATACCAAACATGAAAGTATTCTGAGTGGTCCATCTGAAGAAGAAGATTTTTTTTCAAATTTCCTCAAATTGCACCAAGTTAAACTTTGGGCTCCAATAGAGAGCCCAAATATTAACCCAGGGACTTGATTTGAACAAACTTGAATCTGACCCCCCTAGAGATGTTGTATGACAAATATGAAAAGATTCTGACTGGTGGATCTGAAGAAGAAGATTTTTTGAATTTTTAAAAAAATTTATGGGTGCTATCAGAGTTATGCCCCTTCTGCTGCCCCCTGTGGGCGTGGCAAGTTTATTTGTACAAACTTGAATTGGCATATGATAAGGAACATGCACACAAAATTTGGTTCAATTTGGTCGAGTAGTTTGTGAGAAGTCGATAATGTAAAGTTCACGACGGACGGCGACGACGGCAAGTGATAAGTTAAGCTCCCTTTGGTGAGCTGAAAACTGACCAACAAATGACGCCACATTTCATTTGTTGGTCAGTTTTTAATGAAAACATTTCATGAAATAAAAACGGTAGAAGTTTGATCATCTTTCAGAAAATATTCAAGGAATTTTCCAAGAAATGTCGCAGGCATCCATCAGCACCCCCCCCCCCCCCCCCCCCCACACACTTAATTTATAATTCATGTTGGACCACATATTCATTGGACCCCAGTGTATGTAGGCCTACTGGCACTAAGTGACTCTGGCGTTTTTGTTCCATGAAACGTTTTCTATTAAAAACTGACCAACAAATGATGCCACACTTCATTTGTTGGTCAGTTTTTAATGAAAATCTTTCATCAGTTTCATTTAATAAGAACGCTAGAGTTGGGGGGAGGGGGGGGGGGGAGCATCTTTGAGAAAACATTCAAAGAATTTTCCAAGAAATGTCGTAGGCACCCATCAGTCCCCCCCCCCCCCCCCCCCCCCCGCCCCAATGCACTTAAATGCAACAAAAAGGCAGTTTTAAAAAAAAAAAAAAAACCATCTTGCCACCCCGCGGCTCGGATGATGCCGCGAATCGTGAGTCCAGTACCGATGTGGTTCAGGTAGTTAACGTGGTGTCAGCCATCATGTCCCAGTGAATACGCGATAATAATGTTAATGTGCATGGTGTGATGCGTTTTGTAGGTTCAGGCACTGACAAGCAGCTTGTTTGACGTCTGCAATGAAGGGCTACAGTGTATGATCGTGTACTGAGGTGCATCAGCTTAGTTACATGTAGTCTGAATTGGTGTCATTTTGATACATATCGCAAGTTGAATATGGGTTACCGATTGAGTTTGTTCAATACACAATGTTGATTTATTATTTAGCCAGGTACATGTATTGGGACGTTTCGGCCTTGAGACGTTTCGGCCTCCTATATTACACAGAAGCTACAATTATTTTAAGCTCAATGAAGTATACGATTTGAGAAATGAAATGAAATTACTTTTCACTGCCCACCATAGATTCATGACGGGGAAAATTAATGTCCATAATCTGATTAGATGCTTCTTCCATGATTTGCAACCTTTTGCAAAGATCACATGTAAATGCCAGTTCAGCATTTCCCCTTTTGGCAGCCAGATAATCTCTGTATGATATATCTGTTTGACAAATTCAGTGTTGCCATTGTTCACATGAGTCACAACTTATGGCATGTTGCCTGGGACGAACTTCATCCCCATGGTGCAGGCAAGGATACATAGCTGTTTGTGATTTGACTTGTCATCTCGGAGCTCCATCTTATATACATATTCTATCGGTAGATCAGAAGTCTCCTCAGAAAACACAAAAATATCTGAACCTATTGTCGTCGGTAGATCAGAAGTCACCAAAGATACCATATCTAGAGTGCTGTATCAACACATACAAACAGTTCATCGGCCACTTTTATTCCAAAAAGCTTGTATAAACAAACTCAAAAAGTTCATCAGTAACTTTTAATCAGAAGTGTCAAACAAAGTATCAAAAGACTTGTAGCAACAGCAACAGACAGCTGCACATGGCTTTTTGTTTTGTCAAAACAACACTTGCTGGGAAAATCTTGTATTTCATTTATTTCAATGCGTCTTCAACATCAGTGAACATACTTTATTTGTGCTTACAAATAATATAAAATATAATTAATTCTTGCTTTATTTCATGGATTTCTACGGATAAATTAATGTTCGATAAATGTAAGTTTGCTTTTTTATTTAAAGACATCTTTTTGTGACCATCAACATGAAGGACATTAAGTTCCTGGTTACAAAATATGTACAAATTTCAAACAAATTCACTAAAACCCGGGTCGTTTCGGCCCGATAGGCAGGACGTTTCGGCCCAATTGGAGGCCGAAAAATCCCAAGGCCAAAACGTCAGTAAACCTTTAGCCACATGTATCGAGGACGAGAAAAGCAGGTTGTCTTCCCATAGGAGGAAATGCGTTTTCCGAGAAATAGGCCTACTTCTGAATTAGTTTCAGAAGTAATTATTAAATAACATGACGGTTTTTGACACGACAGAAAACGGGCATTAAATTTCAACTCAAATCATAGAACGGATTCATGAGTAAAACAATCGTAATCGATTGGAGATTGTAAACAAGGCCCCGTTCTGTCGAAGACAGTCAATAAATGAGAACAGATTCGTTCCCGAGACGGAATCCGAAAAAGAGGCACAGCCAATACATTGTGATCTCTAAATTTCAATCCCACAGGAGACAAAACAACCACATATAGACAATACCGTTAAGTCGTTATGACAAAAATCGGTACGGTATAGTATTCGGTATCGACCCAATACCGATACCGAGTCGGTATTTTGGTACACCGCTCAGCACTACATACATCTTCTCATTATTCAAAATGATGCATTCAATTCTTATGTGACCGTCTTCTATACTCAAAATGTATTGAAAAACGACACAGAATGGGTCATGAATTATTGCGAATCAATGGAACATTTTACTAATCATCCCCCGAGTTCCAATGTGTTTTATGAGCCAGCAGAACACTTTGGAACTCATGGGACGAAATGATAATAGATTCTAAAGGCCATCCCAAACAGATCTGACTTTCAAAAAAATCAAAGGGTGCAAAAAATTGCACTCCTCAATTTTTTCTAGGCGTGCAGCAGTCCTGCACTCCCGAAAAAATGACA